>JACTAT010000762.1:0-28770 GCA_014526335.1 Chrysaora quinquecirrha | reverse complement strand
CCTTTTGATGCATTCACTGCACGATATCCCTTGTAAAGTCTGATTAGTTTCGCTTGTAAAATGTTTGACTGGAATGGATTGGCTGGTTCTGAAATTTCCTCGACAGAATTGTTTTTATTTGCAACTTTCTTAGTTTGATTTTCTTTCCAGTTGACTTTGATAATTTTGGCCTTAACCACTAAGAGAGAATAAAAAATTAGAGTTGCATTTTCAAAATTAAGGCAGACAGGGAATTATAATTGTACATTTTTTACGTTAGTACAACACTATTAATAAAATAATACAACTACAATTGGACGTAGGATGAAATTGAGATGATAAACACTAATTCACACTAACATGAAGCAACTCCACAGATTGCATCAAAGAATAATTTATTGCAGAACGAACACGTGCATTTTTTATTTAAGAACCATGTTTTATCAATCTTTTGAACTCTTTTTTATTTCAGGCTGACTTGATTTCAGCTGGAAGAGAGTTCCAGATTTTGGGTCCTTGAAAACTTAAAGATTTAATGCCATAATTAGCTGTTTTAATTTGTTATCCGGGACATAGTTTACATGCTTTTCTAAAAAATAAAATTGTTTGAACATGGAAAGGGTTGTCTCATTTGATTTAGCAAGCAACATCTCATATGACAATGCATAATCAGAGAAAACCAGTCGTAATGTTCTTTCATTTATTTTCTCCATTTTGTCCAAACTACCCTTACTGCATAGCATCCATATCAACGGGCAATAGTTGAAATGACATTGCATGAATGAATTGATAATTTCTTTTTTCTCTCTTTCACGCATGTATTTTGCCAGTCGTTTCAGAGAATTTAACTGTTTAGCAGCCTTTTTACAGATTTTATCAACATGGCTATCAAAATACAAGTGATTACCTATATCAACACCGAGTAAAGTAACAATTTTATCTATCTTTATTTCAAAACTGTTTTGAATTTCAAAGTGTTCAAATTGTTCATCTTTATTTCCAATAGCAATAGCTTGAAATTTAGAGGGAATAGCGGTCATTTCATTAAAAGAGATCCCTCATTTCAATTATAAGAAAATATCATTTATGAATACAATAAAAAGAAGAGGTCTCAACATGGCCTCACATCTATAATTTACACTGAGTGTAAATTGTAACTTTTCCATGTAAATTACATGTGGTGTAATTTATATCCAATGTAAAAACTGAGGCCAGTGAACATAATGGCCTTGGGACAAAGGCTGCGGGTTATCACGGGATGAACTATCGAGGGCTTTCAATGTGTCCCATGTTCGCAGGCCTCCCTCAACCTTTGGTTTATACTGGTTATGTTTATGGAATTGATGAATGTGGAAATCATGGAAACGTTTAATCTTTATCTCGATGAAGAAGATCATGACGCAGAAGGTAAATGAATATACTTATACCAAAAACCACGATTATAACAGTTGTTTCTTGAAATGTCTGTATATGATTATGAGGATTGAGGATCATTATGCTGAGTGCTGAGAAACGTGAAAATACTCGCAAACAGATAAGAGGCCTAAGCACATCCGAAGATTAAACCTTCGTAGATTTTATGTTTAAAATAAGCGTCCTACTCCTATTCCTTGAGTTTTTTAACATTTTGTTGAATTGGTGAAATATTCACTTGTTTTCATTTTAACTTCATGATTTATGAATTCACTTTAGGGGACAAAAGTACATTGCGACGCTTGTCCTAAAATGGCGGCCAAGAGTATTGCCGAAGGTCCAAAAGACAAAAAATTTACATAACAAAGCCATGACTTCCAGATTTCGAGCGAAATATTGCAAGAGTTGTCTTGATAAAAAGCAATAAACATAACTACTTTTTGGCCCTTGACTCTTTCCTTTTTGAAAGCAAGATAGCTGATACCTTTGTTCCACGCTATAATTTTTACTGAGAAGTGTAGTTTTCACAAAGAAAACAGAAGTTATTGTGTGGAAAACCATTTCAGGTGTGTGACTATTGTTTAGGCCCAAAAGAGGGTATTTTTTAGTGAATTTGAATTTGCAAATTCTTCTCTATAAACCCAAGAATTTGGTTCAAAATTAATTTGCTACATTTTATGATAACAACAGTTTTGAAGTATGTGAATGAAATTGTCCATAAAAGTTTCTGAAGACTCCTTCAAGTTCAAACTTTATTTTCACATTAAAGCAAGAATTTCAAAAGTTACTGACCTAGAATCTTTATCAATATTTCAACCCCAATTCTTCTCTAACTGTACACTTTGAGCGAAAATTTAAATGGTAATTACAAGTTTGATCTACTGTACTTTGTCTCAAAAAGCCATACATCTCTGTTTTCAAGACAACCTTTTTTCCAGAAAGTCTCGAATGCAATTCTTCCTGCGAGATTTTTGACCATTTTTTATCCAAAATGCGAAAAAAATCATTTAATTTTCATTCTAAATGAAAGTCAATGAAATTGTGAACATTTTCCTGCTAGTCTTTTGGCATCTTTAGAATACATCTGACAGGAGGTTTAATAAGTTTCCTTTATTCCAGATGGCCAAGGAAAGAAGACCATAATTAAAAGGTTTGTAGATATTTGTGAGCATTAATATCTTTGTACTAAACTTATAGATCCCATCCTGGCCAGAGGTAGTAAAACTGCAGCAGCCAGTGATGCCAAATATATTTATTCTTACGCTGAAAGAGCAATTTGGAAATTAGTATTTTTGAATGGATAAGAGATGTTTATGTGAGCAAAAATGTTAAATAAGCTAAAACTTCTTTGAAATTTTTGACAAGTATACCTTAAGAATTTTGTAGATAAATAACATTTATAGTATTTTAGATTTATATGATTTAAAATCCATATACAATATGATTTAGGGCTCATGTGCCTGTAAAGTATTAATGGTTATTTTATAGGTACTTATTGGTGTTTCTTATGTCAATTAAGAATTATCAAATTGTATTTGTGCAGGTTTTTAGAAATATTTTTCCTTCAACTTTCACTTTGCTGGTCCAATCTTTATAGGTCATATTCATCTGTCATAAATTTTAAACCTGCTAGAAAAAAAATGAATATAGCAATTATATGATATGATATGATTTTAAAACAATTATGCAAATTCTGCATAACAATAGCATCTCTACTCTTTTGCTTAGAATTGTGCATCATGTGGAGCAGAATGTCCAATCGCCAAGAAAAAGTGTCACTGTGGTGAAGAATTTGCTGTGAAAGGGCCAAGGCGAAAAGAAAGCTGACGTCCTCAAATCCAACTAGGCTGAAGGAATATATTAAAAATATGTGAGACATGGTGTAATAAATACTAGTCTCTTTTCAGTTTATTAGCATTTCTTTTAAAGGCTGTATTGACTTGACTCTAGCCTCACATTGACCAGAAAATTAAATAGCCCATTGGCTTGCATATCTTAGCATATTTTTCATTATATCATTGTCTGGTTAATGAAAAGATTTATTAAAGTATCATCATTTGTGAAGCAGTGCTTGTTGATTCTTTGTTTGAGAATCAAGATGTATGATACAATTCCTTACAGGCAGAAGCTTTGAAAGAAAATTGTGGCACAAATGTTATCGTGATCTATTCAGCAAGCCACACAAGATTAGCTAAAAGTGGTCATCAATCTATTGTTCACGATGTTACAACGTTTGCAACTGATGGTGCTGCAGCAAATTTCATGGGTGAAGGAGCCATTGACACACGTCCTGAAACTGGCAAGAAAATTTTGAATCTGATGAAAGCATTCATGAAAGGTAGAGGTTGGGTTTTTCATTGCTTTTTATTTTCTAAATTGATGGTCAAGGTGGGCATTGTATTCTTGCGGATATTGATTAATGTTCATAATTTTTTAGCATTCAATGCTTAGCTTTCAAAATTATCAATATCCTGAAAAATAAATGCCAACAATTTGTTGAATATCAGCTCTAATCTTTTCAGCATCTGAATCCAAAGTAAACAATCCTGGCAATGGTAATTCACCAGGTAATATTAATATATAAATTAAAGTAATCATACATTCCAATAAATAAATTTGGAAAATTAAATTTTCAACAATTTAATTTTGATTGGCTGAAAGTTTTAAATAATTTTAAATTGGAACAATGCCTGTCCAAAATTTTGATGGTCTAAAGTTTTTTAATTCTTTGAAATAAGAAAATGCAAAGAATAGACTTTCCAAGAAAAATTAAAAGCGCATTAGGTCTTTGACAATATTGCAGATGAATTTGTTTTGAACCTTGATCAAACACCACTGTCATGTGTGTACAGATCACATAGTTACATGAAGGGTGCCTAAATTATATCACTATTTCAGCCAAGCAGAAAAATAACTGGAACATTTACCAAATCAAAGACTGGTGAAATTTCCAATACTGTGAATTAATATCCAAAGGTTTTGTCCTAAATTCTCAAAAATAGCATGCAAAAGTCTTCTGTCCAAAGTGTAATGTTTGAAACATTTCAGTCTGAAAGCTTTCAATTTTGATGCATCTTTTACTTTGAGCTCTTGTATTTCGATCAATGGTAATTAAATAGATTATTTGACCTCAGAGTATGTTTATATCATCATTTCCAATTTATAAAAGTTAAAATGACCTGAAACAATCTGTAACCAGAATTTGTAAATTTAGCAGCTCTTTTTTTGCTTCACATTTGTAAAAAACGGTTTCGTGATTAATTAATTGGAAAAATCTCAGTTTATTGTAAAATTTTTCTTGTGTTTGTAATTTTCAACTGCTTTTTATGCTGCAAAAATGTGCCATTTCTCTTGAATTCACTGTATATACTAAAATCTATAATTCATTAAGCTTTCATTCTATATGTTTCTTCCAAAAAGGTACAACAGAAATTGTTGAGTTGCCCAAAACTAATTGTTCAGATCAATCAGAAAAAAAGTCTAGTAAGTTTGCACTTTCTTGTTCTGTTTTGATGATTGAAAATAGTTTTACAGTAGATTTGCAAGACAGATATAAACAGTTTGATTGCACTTTCTTAACTAATATTGTAATTGACTGTTCTCTTGGTGGTTCTTCACGTCCTTCCTGCTCTCGGACAACCCCTCGACCGACTGACCTGTTCAATTTTTGGTTAACATTCTAACTGGTGGCTGTGTTCTAACTGGTACAAACGTTGAAAGCACATTGAATCATCAGGACCACGCCCATATATCTCAAATCCATTTTAAAATCTAGGGTACCACCCTTGATGAAAAAGCACCATAAAAACCAAAACGGGCCTAAATTTTGGCCCATTTTCTGACCTTCTTGTGTGTCAGCCTGACGTCACAATACCTTTTTCTCACCCAAAGTCCACTGCAGCCAATAGCACTCCCGCAACTCTACCTAACAATGTTTGTTCAACGGTTTGCCCACACAGTTGTCCCAAACTTTTTAATCAAAGTTTTCCCCTATTTAATCCCATGTATATGTACTCAATGGGCGGTGAATCCAACATACATCTTTTCTTTGCTATCACAGGATCATTAGATGGTGATATAATGCAAAATTTACTTAAAGCAGAAAGCAGCAGCTCTGACTCCAGTGAAACAGCTTTTCTTGGGATTCCTGCCCCATCTGGTACTGCAGATAGCTTGGAAAAAGGTAGCTCAACAGAAAGCTTTGTCATAGCTTCTAGTAAGTTTACAGTTTCTGTTTGTGATTAAATTATCAATATGTAGCGTAGCACTGGTCTTCAGCATGCACCTTGCTTGCTTGCTTACAATTTTACTTTGTTAATGCTCTCATTCATTTTAACATTTTCTTTACTTTACGCATTAAGATTTCAGTAGCTATTCTTGGTAAAAAATTTGCAAAAGGAATTCATCAGATTATTTGTTAGGCATGAGGAACTGTATTTCAGAGATTAAAAAGTAAGATATCTCTTACTTTAAAGGAAACAACTGCAGACTTCAAATAAATTTAAGTTTGAAGAAAGAGACCATAAACATTGAATTTGCAGTTTCCAAATGAAACTGTGAAGTATATGTTTATCATCTGTTTCTTCATGCTCAAATTTCTTACTTTCTTACTTTAATGGTGAATATTTCCCACTAAGATTGTTCATGGGGCTCCTGATCCCTGTTGCCTTTTTTGTGAAAATATTTATCTTTTAGGCCGAGCCACAGCTAGCCACCATTTTGAGAAATTTGGTGCAATACCTCGTAATTTATAAAAGTTAAAAACCACCGGAAACCAGCTGAAACCAGCTGAAACCACCTGAAACCAGCAGCGAAACCAGCTGAAACCAGCCGAAACCAGCCGTTCTCACCTTAGGACAATGAAACTTGTTTACAGGATTCGAGAACTCTTTTGGGAATGCGCACTTAGCTCGCATAAACAAATCCCGTTCCTCTGAGATATCTCGGGAGACATCGACAAAGTTATTAATGGAATGGAACATGTGTTCTATTCAAGAGACGTTTTGCTAGTAAATGAAAGAAACGTATCATTTGTGTCAGAAGAAGAATAACCCTTTCAATCAGCCCGAGTTTTAAAAAAACACCCCTTTAGTTGTATATTAGTGCTCTTGGTAATTTTCTACAGCTTGCTTATGCTGCAAAATGTGCCATTTCTCTTCAATTCGCTGTATATACTTAATAATCTATTAAGCTTTCATTCTATATCTTCTAAAAGGTACAACAGAAATTGTTGAGTTGCCAAAATCTAATTGCTCAGATCAATCAGGGAAAAGTCTAGTAAGTTTGCACTTTCTTCTTCTGTTTTGATGATTGGAAATGTTTCCTCTGCTAGATCTAGAAAATGGATCTTAGATCTCACTCTCTTCACTTGACAGGATTTGATTTCTGGCTACCTGACTAGCTCTTCGCTGCATTATGCATTCAGAAATTAAAATGTATATGTATTCAATAGAACCTGATAATGCATTGATAATTTTGCATGGGAATACAATTTTGATGCCATTTTTAAATGAATGTATTTTATTATCTGGAATCGACAGATATTTTAGCATTATTTTTCATTGCATAAGTGATCTTATCTTTAACATCTGTATCTTTACTATTCATTAGCTTTCTTTGTTGTCACAGGATCATTAGTCAAGAACATAAAGCGAAAACGAAAATGCAGCAACAGCAAAGAAGCTTTTCTTGGGATGTCTGCCCTCCCTTTGCTTCAAGTAGTCAGGAAAAGACAGCTCAACAGAAAACTTTGTGATTGCTTCAAGTAAGTTAACAGAGATTTTGTTTTCAAAGCCAAAACCAAATTGGTAAAGCTGTATTTGAGGGGGTCAGACCAACGCACTGTGACATTTAGGAGAATAGGAATATGTCAAGCCTCAGTAAAACGTATACATTTTAGACTACATTATATAGAGTTCAGGTTACAGGAAATGAAACTGGACAAGTTGAATTAAATTAAACAATTACTACCATGATTGTTAGTTGCAAATAAGGGAAGTTGAATGTATGTTGTTTTTCAGTTTATACTGCCCTTAGGGTACTAGGCCAGATTTGACGGACGCTGGGATTTGCTATAAATCACTGTTAAAACATGTTTTAGTTTTACTTGGCAAAATTGGCTGAAATGAAAACTACCCGTGTACACTATTTGTTCATCTAATCTTCTAAATATATTTTGACTTCTGCGAATGTAATGCATTAACTCCTGCCACTGAAGCAAAATGGTGCTAATTATTTTTTTGCTAATTAAGGCCTCAGGATCTAATCACTGTACTGTACTGAGGTTCAGTTGGCCAAAAATTCCAATTTCAGTCAGTGACAGTGTATCATGTTATTAAGACCATGGCTCTTTCGAATTTACATTTCAACTCAATTTGATCATGGATATTGCAAACCTTTACAAAATTAGTCAACATTTTCCTTTCATTATTTGCCAGACACATCCGTAGGAGATTTAAGAGAATGAATTAGGTAATTTTCAAATAGATTAATTGCATCATATTATTGTCTTTCTTTCAAGATAAAGTAACAAATATAACAAAAATTAAACAGATTTGGTTTTTTATTTCAATTCACTTCATCCCCCGTGGCTTAGAATGGCTTCTTTACCAAGACAACAAAATTTCCTTTTGTCAGAGTACGGTCGAGGGCAGGCATTTAAAAACTCAAAATCTAATGATAATGATGTTGAGTAATTACCAAGAGTAATTTTGAAAAGTCAATTTTGTAAAAAGTAAGAAATTCAAAGTAGTTTTTCATGTTTACTGCATTTAATTCAAAGATAAAACTTCTATGTGGCAAATCTCGCCTCTCCTTCAATTAAGCGGAAAAATGCAATACAAACAAAAACGGAAATTAACAAGCTACCCAGAAAGTAAACAAATATGACTTGATTTAAACTGGAGTATTTTGTTTCGGATTTTTTTATCTAAGCTCTGGGAAAACCAGGCCAATAAATCTTAATCATTCTCCAAATCCCGCTGATACTGTTCCATTATGTTGCCCGGAAAGTTTGCTGATTTTTTTCATCTCCTTGTCACAGGTTCAGCAAGTCAGGAATTGAAATCTAAAGAAGTCTGTTCACTTGAAGACGAGAGCAGGAGCAGTACATCAGAATTTGCAACGAATATAGATGGACCAATTGATAATTCTATTATCAAGACAATATCAAATACTGGTAAAAAGCTAACACTTGGTAAGCTGCAATGTCATTCATCAATTCATTCATTCAACGACCATGTCCTGTTCTGTTAATGTAGGGTGTAATTTTTCCATTTATAAATGCAAGTTTTGCGAAAATTGATTCTTTTATAGTACTTTCTTCAGGAGATATTCCCAAATTCTTAAAATAAGGTTTTTCAAGTATTAAATGTTGTCCAAAAACTTCAGAAAATCTATATTCATAACCTTGAATCTGTTGTAGATGAGATTAACTGGACATGGGAAACTATGAAGGGACGAAGAGTGCAGATTCTATGGCCAACACTGACTCCAAATAAAGATGAAGATGATTTGTGGGGTAACAAGTATTGGGAGGCAACTTTTACTAATGAAACCTTGCACTGTGTTGATATTTGCTATAATGGATTCTTTTCAGATCTCGATGGAAACAGATCCTTCAATGAACTTGGAAAATGCACCACCACTACGTCAAAGTCCAATTTGATTAGGAACTGGACAATTAGAATATTACGACACTAATACTAACTGGTTATTTTCAAAATTTTATATTTGCTTTCAAAGGTCTGATCGAAAGGTGTGAAATCGACCGGACCTGCGAGGAAGCTCGGAATTTTTGGCGCTCAATTTCTAAAATTTGTGGCGCCAAAATTGCGTTCAGTGCAACTTTTGATGTTATTCAAACAGATTTCTGGCGTTGAGTAAGATACTTGATTTATACAAGGAGTTGATAGAACTGAGTGAATGCTTTCTTTAACAAGTCTGTTTTTCCAGTTCTTATCCTCGTCAATCACTTTTTTTTATTCCCTTAATACACTTAAAAAGTCGCTTTCAAGGCCAAAAGACAAAGTTGACGATCTTGAAAAATCAAACGTGGTATACAAAATACCATGTAGAGATTGTCCTAAATCAAATATAGGACAATCGAAAAGAGAGACAGGAACTAGGCTGAAAGAACACAAATCAAATGTGACCCATGGTCGAACTGACAAAAGTGATCTTGCCAATCATTGTAAGACGGAGAAACACCAGATGGATTGGGATAACATTTTAGTGATTGATGAGGATAAGAACTGGAAAAACAGACTTGTTAAAGAAAGCATTCACTCAGTTCTATCAACTCCTTGTATCAATCATCTTGAAATCCCAGAAATCTGGTTGAATAACATCAAAGTTGCACTGAACGCAATTTTGGCGCCACAAATTTTAGAAATTAAGCACCAAAAATTCCGAGCTTCCACGCAGGTCCAGTCAATTTCACACCTTTCGATCAGACCTTTGCAATAAATAGGCAAATAACCACATTTCTCATTGCCCGATGATGGTAGACGGATCTCTCCCGAAACGTTGCCCAACTAAATATCAAAGGCTTGTCATGATAAGTGGTGACTATCATGTCTAATACGGATCAAAGTGTTAATTTGATAATTTACGGTAGGAAGATTTTTCTTTTATTTATATCAAAGCAATTTAATTAATATTATATGTTTTTTTTATGTGCGAAACTGCCTTTTCCAGTTTTCCAGTATCAGGTCGTCTTCCTGGTTTGTTACCAATGCATTCTTGGGTAAGGCTGCGCACATAGCTTGTTATGTTGCCAACTCCTTTGGCATGCACTCTAAAATGCCACATGAGGACATATCCCATGCAGTATATGTCACTGTCAAAGGAAAGTGATATGTGACCCTGCTTTACATCACACGGAAGACAACAAAGGTCGCCAAATCTCTCAAGCATTCTTGGTCCATTCACTAAATATCCGTCTGTGCCGTAACACGAATTGCTGAACCCACACAACACCACTGTATTATTGCCAGTGTCTACCAAAATGTTACTCGGATTGATGTTGTTGTGAAGTACTTGTTTTCTTTGCAAGTGCAACACAATCTCTATAAGTGATGTAACACATCTGCCAAATTCTTCACTGGTTTTAAAGACCACTGAATTTAGCTGCTGACAGGTATGATTGTGTGCCGACAAGACCAATTTTGGAGCATAGCCTCTCACGACACCAAAGGCATGTGGTATTCCTGGATGACTACTTAAAAGCATAAGGATGTGATATTCCTTGCACACAGCTGAGAATGTCACTCCTTTGTATACTTTTACAGCACAAGAACTTCCCTTAAACATGGCATCGTAAACGTTAGAATTCGGGCCCTTTCCGATCAAGAGTCCCATCGACAATTCAGCTTCATCAATGATGCTTACTCCTTGTTGTAGGAGTGTCTCATTTGATTGAACTCTGTTGTCCACAGTGGCAGCAGAGAGTAGGTTATAGCCTCTAAAGTTGGTTACTTTATTTAATTTCTCCATGATATCGCGTGATTGCATACCGCTGGCGTAATTAAATTTCAGTTGCATTTCATCTACCATTTTTTTCATCTTCTTGCACTTTTCTTGTGCAAACTCAGTCTTCTCTTGTAGCCTTTCTATCTCCAATGCCGATCTTCTTCTTGAAACTTCGCACTCATCGTGCTGACATTTGTCTCTCAGGCGTGTCTTAATTTCCTGTAGAATACAAAATGTTGATGTACTTGCTATAAATAAGCAACTATCCTACGACTTAGCATTTGATCCTGTGGGTCACCCACAACACAGCATGAAATAAACAGTCATATCGCATTTTTGATAGGAAATGAGTGGGACTTGAATATAACCAGTTCTTCCTCAATCTTTTTTGACGTATTAGTTACTAAGTATTTATAATGTAAAGTAGTTAAATGGAGAGCCCCTTGAAAACCAGCACATTGCTGAAGGGTTACTTGTGATGAAATGAAATGAAATGAAACGTATATATTTTGCATTGTATATTTACTTGTTTCTTCAGAACGAAATCATCACTTCCGATCAACTAATCTAGTATTTCGATCAACTATGTAGTGTGTCTAAGTAGTGTAATGTAATATTTAAATACGTAATGTATCCTAAATTTCTAGCGTATCTCTGTAGAACTGTATTGATGAATGATTGATTAATTGATTAAGAATATGGGTATTATTTAGCTGTAATGTTTCTGCGTTGTTCGTAGCGATTTAATGTTCAGATTTTGATTTTGTAATCAGGTGATTTAGTAGATGCTCTAGAGACTACGAGTTATATGATATTGCAACCCGCACTGTTACTAAACCATTCACGCTTGTTTTCGATTGGCTCAAATACCTCTGTCTCGTGATCTGGTCTCCATAACGTTGCATCATTGAGTTCTGCCTCGATCTCACTAAATGATCCTGAAGGATTCACTTGTACTGGCAAATCTCCAACTGTAAAACTTGAATACTCTTCCTCGAATTGCTCCGTTACTGCCTCTTGACTCCCTATGGCGAGCAAACAAAAGTTTTAGCGCGTAAATTTTTATAACTAGATACGAATTCTTTGACTATATGTACGGTTATCACTTAGAAATCATTTTAGAGACTCTTGTTTTGTAGGGGGTGTTTGGGTCTTACAGTGAAACGATTTTGCCAAAATCCAAACGGCCCCGTTATTATACAGCCAATCGTTTAAAGAAATTTTCTATTATAGTTGCAAATAAATAGCTATTTTTAACATTAATACGGTATTGAAACATGTCAGAACCTTAAGACTCGAGATTCCACAGATATTTTAAACATTAACTGTCACAGTATTCCTTTTCTCTCTTATTCTTCCATTATATGACGACTGAATCAAGGTTGTTGCACCCTGAGAGGATTCCCTGACCTGATATATCTACCATTTTCAAGAAAATGTTGCGTTCGACCCAGATCTCTTTGAAAAGAAAGGCCTTTATTCTTTGCAAAGGCCGTAGTCTATTCTATTTACGGTACATGCTCACAAAGCAGATGGAAAATACTGCAACTTCTTATAACTTGGTTAAGATAAGGAAAATTTAGGGTAGTTGTTCCGTACCTTCAACACAGTCTTCACCCTGACCCAGATCAGTGTGCATTTCCGTACTCACGGCATCTTGAGTGATCGAGTTGGCCTCTCCTTCTCGCGCTCTTCTTCTTCTCCTATACTCTCGCTTTTTCCAAGCCTTGTATAACTGCTTATTTGTTTTCTCAGATTTTCTTCCGTCCTCCATTTTATTTTCCCAGAAAATGCTGTACAACTGCTGCTGAATAACGAATGTATAACAAACGAAAAGAACGAATTGATTTATAACCACCAACGGTCGTAAGGAGAAGTCTGATTTATAACTTTTGTCAAAAAATTATTTTCTAAGGGCGAAGGGAATCACCCTGTTCGTGGTCAAAGTGATAGGGGGGGGTCACAGGGAGGTCTCCTTTTCGACATTTCCGAAAAAAATTCCAATTTCACATTTATGCATCATGTTTCATGTAAATAATATAAATGGTAAAATAAAAAAATAAGAGTATTCCCACTCAGCAGCCCTCTCAACATACAGTGATGGAAGCCTTGTACACGCTTTTTTTTTTATAAGGAACCTACCTCAAGGCCTAGTTCTTAAAGTTCCTTATTTTTGGACCTCTTTTGAGGCAATTTTAGTTCAAAAAGTTCCTTAATAGTTCCTTAATTTTAGCTGCACATACAGTGGTCTTAACAATAAAAGAGAGACACTTGCATGTGAGAAAAGCTCGAGACTACTCAACGAAACGTTTGATACATGCTTAACGTACAATTTATGTGATTTTCGACTGCAAATGAATGGAACCGGCTTTCTAATTCTTGATTATTTGCAGTGATAAAACTATTCAACAATAAAAAGTTCTTTAGTTATTTTCTCTCTAGTAGTATAAGTTCTTTAAATTTTCGGGCCTTCTACATGTATTCCTTATAAAGTGGTTCCTTATAAAAAAAAAGCGTGTAAAGTCTAATATAAATAATATCCATAGCTGAGGATACTGAGCTTCCACAGCTTATTTGCATTATAAAAATTTTGTCCCGTCTTTGGGATTTCAAAAAATGAAGCACATCTCGCGGGGAGACCCTTTTTAAATTATTCCCCAGTTTTCACCCCTTTGATGGATTATGTGAGGAAATTCACTACAGGAGATTTATATGACCACATTTACTATTCGAGTCTTCTGTAGAAGTAGAGAGTAGGTGCTCATACGAGACATTCCCTTTTCTGTGCTTCTGTCTTGCTATTGTGTGATACGGCAGTTGCAGATGTGTTGTGGCTACTATTTTGTAGGAGAGCACAGATCACAAAGCTTCGAAGAATCTTTAGAGTCGATTATATGGAGTAATTAACTACAAACATGAGCAGTTGATTTCAAATGATGAAATTGATGTCATCATTGTTTCTTGTTGTGTTGTTGCTGTCATCTATAAGTTTTGCTCGAAACTGAATACCCTCGTAAACCAGTCGTGGGTATTCTGGCTACCCATCTGCATCTTTTTTGCTTTGCTTTGACTTCTTGAGCTTTTAACTAATTTAACCCCCACACCATACCCCGGGGGCTACTTGATTAAGTTTCATATAGTAGTCAGGGCGCTATGGTAAATGCAGCATGCAAAATCTGTGGGCAATGCAAAAAATGATTTACAACAAGTGCAGAAGCTTGTAGATGACAAATCAACTTGTTGGATCTCTCCAAATTACTTATGGGTGTAATCCGGCAGCATTTTGTGCTTTTCCCGTATACTTTTCTATATTCTTCGAAACCTTGAAAATGGCACAAATTCAAAATCACTGCATGAAAAATCGAAAACAACAGTCAGAAAGTGCTTGCAGAGTACTTTAAGAACACATGTTGTTTTTGAAATTCGGTCATTCTCCTCCCAAGATATTGATTGGTGAAATTTGAGTGCCCCCCTGGAAGCACGATAAATTTCTCGCTCGTGCAAAATTGCAGGGGGGGCACTCAAAGTTCACTTCTCTATTACTCTTGTTAGATGAGCTCAAATTCAACAAACAAGGTCTCTTTCGAATGCACTCAATAAGCGTTTTCTGGCAGTAGTTTTAAATTTTTCATGCAATGATTTTGGATTTCGGTCATTTTCAAGATTTTGAAGTAAATGAAAAACTGTATGGGAAAGCATAAAATGCTGCTGGGTTCCCCTCACAAGTAATTTGGTGATGTCCAACAAGTTGATTTGTCATCTACAAGCTCTTGCACTTGTTTTAAACCATTTTTTGCATTGCCCACCGATTTTGCAGTCTGACCCCTTGTTTCTGTCCCGTAGCGACCTGACTATATGGACGTGCCATCCGATCAACAAAATGCCAACCCGAAATTTCTACCATATTCCTTAAAATATATATCCATAATTATACGAAAATAATAACTTATACACTATTATTTTATCTGCTAAAACGTCTTGTAATTTGTCAGTTCGAATCGAACTTCATCAATAAAAATGAAAACAAACGAAAGTTAGTCCGTTTTTCAGCAAGTTGATACCGATTTTCGAGAATTCAATACCCTTATCTTCACCGAATTTTAGAAAATTAACACCCATATTTTTACCAAAATCATGAAAAACGATACCCTTTTGGACGACACGTCCCCAGTACTCAAATAATATTAAGTACCCCCCAGGACCGCACCCATTACGTTTTTGAATAGTTTTGCGATATGTACCTTCATAAAACTTAAAACACTGCCAGTGAACTCTCTGTTATTTTCAGAAATTTCAATTACTCAGTACACTTTCTTTTTAATAAGAAACCGCTCAAATAGCAACTAGGGCTGAACTGATCTCTAGCAACTTAAGGGTTCAATTGAATTACTGTAAGCAACTAAAAAGTCATAGAACCAAGCTTAGAAAAAAAAGGTAACTGAATAACAAGTCAGCTGCCCAGGGGCGTCGTTGTCCCGAGAGCGAGGGAAGGAGGCACATCCACCCTAGACTGAAATGGTAGTCGGTAATTTTGAATAAAAAAGATTCCTTGTGGAAATTCAAGAGACCGACAAACTTTTATTCGTTGTGTACAGGGTTTACTTTAGTAGCAGTTGTTTTAATGTTTTTAACTGATGGTTTCCTAATGCATTGCAAAAAAAATTGGCAGGGCATTAACCCCATTTCGCAGGGCAGTCATGAATACACCACCCCCCAACCAAAACACTCTAGTTTTGCCCCTGGTCAATACTGTTAGAACGCATACAGGAGCCTTAGGAGGAGCCTTATTTTGCGGGGAGGGGGGATTAGTTGGTGGATTATTATCAATGCTTATTATAATAATTATTATTGCTGCTGTTCTTAATTCGTTTGAGATGCTCTCTTTTCAAACAACTGAAGCCGAATTTTAATAGCGCCTATTTCACGCGGGGCTTTTAAATTTAACGGGTGTCAGTTTCAGCCAATTTTGCCCCTCGGGTTTGCGAGAAACAACGTGCGCTATTGTATGCAAAAACTGGTATTGGCTATTGTATGCAAAAACATTGGAGTTAGTGGGCTTTAGACTTAACACATGTTTGTCAGTTTGTGAAAGCCCGGACTTTCTCCAATTCAATTTCGCAATGATTTGCGCCGAATTTTAAGGTTTTTCTGCAAATACTGCCCGGGTATGGTGGATGGTATGAGTCCATGTAATTATGCATGCTTTTAGACCACTACCGAAAGCTTGTAGTCATTAAGAACGAATGTAGAGCGTCAATGTTAGTACGTGGCTATGTTCTTTAGACCACCACCGAAGCTTGTAGTCATTAAGAACGAATGTAGAGCGTTAGTACGTAGCTACGCTCTTTAGACCACCACCGAAGCTTGTAGTCATTAAGAACGAATGTAGAGCGTCAATGTTAGAACGTAGGTACGTTCTTTAGACCACCACCGAAGCTTGTAGTCATTAAGAACGAATGTAGAGCGTCAATGTTAGTACGTAGCTACGCTCTTTAGACCACCACCGAAGCTTGTAGTCATTAAGAACGAATGCAGAGCGTTAATGTTAGTACGTAGCTATGTTCTTTAAGCCATTAAGAGCGGATGCAGAGGGCCCATGTCAGTAATCAGTAATGAATGTTCTTCAGAACACCACAGAAGATTGGAGTCATTAAGAACAAATGCAAATAGTACAAGACACAAAAAACATCAGACTTATCAAAAGCAATCAAGAAATAGTACATTTTCCGCAAATAATTCTACTCAGCTTATCTTCATTTAACATTTGAAACTAAAACCGAGGCGTTTGCAAGGAAGAACTACTAAAATGAGAATGTTACATCTGTCACCTCGAAGATTTTTGGTTAACAGTTCACATTTCTTGGTTGTGTCCGTATAATTTAAAGTTGAATCAGTTGCTAATTGGTCGGTGGGGATTCCCTATGCGACTGAAAGTGGCACACCCTGTATAAGTTATCCCCTGTAAAACAGAGGTCTAATGGCGAATGTTCGAGTTAATGTATGTTAATTATTACACAGTTGACATCCGCTATCTCGAACTCTTAAGGTAAACTGAAATTTGTTCGAGATAGCGAATGTTCGAAATAATGGGGTTCGACATAGCGGATGATTTTTCTATACAAACTCTTATACCAAAAAAGGGGAAATGGAAAATCGTTCGAGATAGCGAATGTTCGAGATAGCGGGCAGTCGAGATAGCGGATGTCAACTGTATCATTAAGCATATTCTATGATACTAAAACAAGATTAATGAGTAAAAAAGAGAGTTACGAAACAAAACTGTTTACCAAAATTAATAAAACGATACTATTGCAATATTACCAAGTGCATTAACGTTTTGAAAGTAGTTAGCCATTAAAGTACGCATTTCTTGAACACTTTTTATCTTTGTCCAGCATACCAATGTCCCTTCACTGTTATGTTGATGCGAGTCAAAAAAGAAAATGCCACCATTTGGGTCTATTGAAAAAATTGAGCTCCTGCCCTCAACAATATACAGGCAATTAATGTAACGAGCCTCGTTACGGGCACCTTCAACTGCCCTTTCAAGAGTATTTTCAGCGGATTCGCTTGCAGGAAAGATGTCAAAGATATCTTCAATAACAGGAACAACATCCTCCCGTGACAAGTGATCGCAGACCTCTTCTACATTGGGTAAAGCAAAATTTTCACCTGCATCATTATATTCATCATATATTCGGTTTCCAGAAGCAATGCTGCTATAGATAAGAGCGATCATTTTTGATGATAGTTCACTGGTGTCGTCGATCTTGTAAGCAAGTTGCTTAAAAGTATTTGCAAAAAGCAAATTAATGAAAATGCAAGCATTGCTTCCGTTGCGGCCTCTAAATGTTGACTGGGCGACTTCTGCGGGAAACAATGCGAGGTATACTCCTTCTTGTTGATACATTTCTAATCTGGGCAATTCAAAGTTGAGATCTGAAAGTTGTTCCAAAACGGCAACGGTGTTTTCATCCTGATATTCCTCAAGATCATCAGCCTCATCATCTGAATCTTCCCCATCATCAAGTTCAGGAGAATCTATGTCATTTTGAGGAAATCAGTCGTATCTTCGCACAAGTTTTAGGTCTTTCATCATTTAAGGAACCAATAAACCAGCGTTGTCCTCTCCTAACTTGTTCGACACAGTAGCTGATGCCTTGTAGTAAAAGCGATCGTTTTCCTCGACTTACTTCACAACTACTGCACAGCTTCAAAACCTAAAATAAACGTATTTTAAACTATCACAACAATCATATAATGTCTAATAACAACTTACTAAAACGTCTGCTATAAAACAAATAATGACAATTCTGAAAGCAAATACACACAAGGTAAGAAGAGGAAGTGAACAATTTTGTACGCTTTACCGCAAGTCCGAGAGACTGGAATGATCTATAGGCATTTCGAGGACATTTTAGGAAGTTGTAAAAAAACTAAGTGCCAACTCTAATGATACAAAGAGGTAGCTACATAGGGACAAAACAAAACATAAACGTAACCACAATCTGTGTTTTCACAAAGATGTCTGTTCAGCAATAGACTTATTTGGAATTTTGGTAACACTGGGGCTCAGGCAGCTAGAATTCCCACAACCTTTTCAGAACTTGACAAATGCTATTATTGGACCAGAAAATTCCAAATAAGGCAGTAAAACAAACTTACCTCTTCTGTTGTTGTCTTCCGACAGAGACACTCACTTTCTGATTCTACAAATAAAAAAAATTCTCATTGCAAAATTGAAGAACTTAATCCAGAACAAGCTAGGTTGTTGACTCGAAGCTTTCTTGAAAAAATAGCAACGCTATCGCAATGTCCGAAGGACAATAGTCAACATCATAATCGTCATCAACATCATGGAAATTGTTATCATCATCATTATCTTCATCATCTTCATCATTAAAACATTAAAACAATTCTCATACAATTTCCAAACATCATGAAAAAGAATAAGTAAAATAGAATAAGACTCAGTAAACAACGAAATCAGAAATGGTATATAACCTTGAAGTGTTTGGATATCTTTTTGAAGCGCTGGAACGTTTATGTCCATGTAAAACTTCAAATAGCTCTTCATCTCCTCTGCAATTATGACCTTTTCCTCTTGAAGTCGATTTATGCTTATTGCAATGACGAGAACAGCTTGCTTCAGTTGCGAATTTACTGACAAAGGGAGAAAGGGAAAGTCAACGATCCAGATAATACAAAAAGGCATACATTGCTAGAGCCAAAATTTGAATGACACAGTGATATTCTCTAAAATTTCTTTTCCACAGAAAAGTTAGCAATTGGAATTGTGGAACTGTTATAAAATGGTTTGAATGAAATATCAAAGAGCAACCAGAATAACTGTAATGTAATTTAAGACAAATTCAAAGATTGCACATGCAGTTGTATTTTATTTTACGCGAACAGACCCAAGAAACCATAATTTCATTTTCTTTTCCTGATAACCATTAGCAAAATACGGACTATAGTACATTTATTCACATTTTGGATATGAAGTTCAGTAACTTAAGTTCGAAGACTATGTGAATAACAAAATTAGATAATTGATGACCACACCTCCAACGCTTGATGTCTGCTGAATTACCCATGGAAAGTTTCCTTGATTAATTGATGACACGTCAACAACTGGATAGGCCCGCATTTCCTTGTCATTTGAACCAGTAATATTATCATTGTAATCTTGGGCGAGCTTTCTAAGTTTTTCTTTTTGGCGAGCTACTTTAAGCCGAAGCTGTCTTCTCTTTTTACAAGTATCTAGAAGGAAAACGAAATAGCCAACAAGAGTTATTTTTAAGACAAACATTAACATGAATGCTACCTGTAGAAATGCTTACTATGTTTACTTTACTCATTGAAAAGAGCAATATTTTTTTCAACCTGCATCAAAACCATTCTTCACCAATATGTGGCTCACGTCTTTGGTATAAGTTAGCAATCTTATTAAACAGAAAAACAACACAATGCAATAACAGATTATCAAGTTGCAAATAGCTCTAAAACAGTCAAGGTAACCTTTTAACTCAAAATGAAATAAATACCCGTTAGACGTCCTATATTGTTGGAGATGTGCAGATTTGAATAAAATAAAGCTTCAATTTTTGCTGCTGTGCACATAGGATTTTTGTCTAAGTTTCAAAGCCTCGTCTTCAAAACCAGACACAATGCCGCAAGATGTATTTTTGCAAGGAGCTTTCTGTTGAGAGAAATAAATCTCTCCAGCAGAGTTTCAACTGGCTTTGACAAGATTTTCAAATCCAATGACTTCAAAGACAGCTGGGTTAGACTTTGAATATTCAAAACATAATGTCCTTCTTCTGGGAGTTTCTGAAGGTCTTTCAGCGTCATTATAAGCAGCATATTCTTCGATGGGCGAAATTTCCAATGACATTAATGCATTTTGAGATACTGCAAAATAGAACAGAATGGCATTATGTCACTTAAGTCAGTGAATGATCTCGCATTTCTATTTAAAGCTATAACTCTCTGCAAAAACATATTTCAATTCACTAAACAGTCAAAGGCAAACAAAAGTCCATGTGATCTTCATCTCCATTGGTTTGCGTTGATACAATGTTGACTTTGATGAAAAGCAGTTTCATTTTTTTTCACTCCTTTGTACTTTACCTGTATGACATTTAAAAACTGATGCTGAAGGTACCGGTTGTTTTAATTTAGAATGGTTAAGTCAGTAAATTAAACCTTGAGCATGAGTTATCGCCGATTTTTCCATTCTGCTATTGTTTTTGGGTGACACACGGGGAAAGACCAGTTGTCTTCCTATTAAATTCTTCTTTTAGAGAATGTAGCTTGGTCTTTACCTAAAAGTGAGTAAATGCTTATACATTTACACGAGGCTGACAAAGGTATTAATAAATGTCATTATTCTACATTAGAATAAATATACTCTTATGTTTGAGCTCAAGCCGAGAAAAAGAGAAATAAAATGACAAAAGATTTTAACTTATGATTAACCACCAATACCTTAGTGGTTCTCAAAACATATTACATATTCCAAAAATTCAATATATCTCATACAGTTAAGCATAAATAACACATCATCATATAATCATGAATGTATAGATGTATAGATTGTTTTTTACACAAATTATTTAGCTTATAAAGACATTCGCAAACAATTATCAAAAAAACAAACCATCATTAAACGCTTTTGCAGACTTTTTGCCAGATTTAAAATTTTCGTCTGTTCCAGAACATGGCAAATTCTGTTATAGATTCTTCACGATCTGTTAGAGAAATCATATAATGTTCTCAAGGCCTATCCATTCAAAGCAACATAAAACGAACATAACTACCGGGACAAGGTTTTAAGATGGAGCAGCATGTACAAATTATAGATAATCAATTCACATTTTGGAAAATGCTTGTGTCACGAAGGATTTGATCACGATCGACTGCTTTTTTACACAAAATTTCTTAGCAACCACTTAAATTCTGCTATATATTTGACTAGAGCCTCATGCAATCTTGTCGGTATCTAATAACACATGCAACTCACATTCCGGTTTCATGTGCTTTGTTGTGACTCCTGTTCTAGAAAGGTAGCTAAATATCTGCTCATCTTCTTCGCCAATTGTGTAGCCACTTCCTTCCTTCCACATCCCCCCATACAAGACCTTAAAAAAGAAAATTAAGCATAATAAGTAAATTTCATCTACATTAGTTTTGCATTCATAAGGCCTTATATATCGTAAAGTCATATTTCATTGTAATTGGAGACAAATGTCATTTAAGTCATCAGAAATTAAATGTGGCATTAGATCACCGCATTAAGCAGTAGAAAGTTAAGTTGATTGCCACGCTTGCTTAAATTGATATTCAGGACGGCCTTGTTCTTCATTCATGTATTACTAAATGTATTTACTAAATGCCTCAAACTTCAGATTCATTTTCAAAGGAAGGTCTTCATGTACCACTACATGCACGATGAACATTTCACTATTAGGAAATATGGTTTTTTTCCAAATTTGTTATTTCAACTGAACAAAGAGCTTATAGTAAAGGTTGGCAATTTAAAACGGCAGAGAGAAAACAGCTCTAAATTCACCCGCGATTTAGCAGCAGGACTGTCACATTATAGTTTTATTGAATTCATCAGGACAGAAATGCCATATGAAAGGGAATCAACACCAGTTAATTGGGCATCATAAATTTAGTGGTACACGAAGGCCTACCTTAGAAAATGAATCTGAAGTTGCAGGCATTTTAATAAATGAAGAACAAGGCCGTCCTGAAGATCAATTTAAGCAAATGTAGCAACCCGTTTGACTTTTACTACTTATTGCGGTGAGCTACTGCCACATTTAATTTCTGATGACTTAAATAGCGTACGGAATTGCTTTGAATTCACAATGCAATTAATATAAGTCATGATTGTACTCTGCAAAAAAGACTGTTCATTAGAAAAGACAAAGACGTTATCAGCGATAAAAAGATTGGGCATATGCCAAATTTATGGGTGTTGATTCCCTTTAAACTAGTTATAAATTTTTCGTAAAATACAAAAGGAACCTCGCAAGCTGGAGGATGCCCTTTAACATGAAACATTCCAATAGCCGGAATTTGTTGCAAAGACAGCTCATAATCAACTTTTGACAGCCACTTCCAATATCTACAGGCTACATCACTGAAATAAAACTTGGAATTTGAATGGTAATTTTTCTGCAAATAATAAGCGTAGCCAAATATCTCTCCTCGAAACATGTTCACAGCCTTTTGTGCAAGACAGTGTCTGCAGCTGACAACTTCAAGACCAGTCTCATCTCGTTTGCCACCACCTACAAAGGTGTTTCTAGCAGCTTGCCACTGAGACGAACCACATAAACTTCCATCATCATCCTGAAATTTAAAGATAATAACTTTAGGGATACTAACATTGCCAAATATGAGTCCAAAACAATTTCTTTTCATCCTTTAAATAAACAAGATTCCAAGAAGAAAGTCTACAAAAAATTCCTGTAACCAGTAGTTGCAGTTTGGTGACAGTAACAGCATTTTCAGCATACAATGTTATCCTTGTTAATTATATCCATTTTATGTTAGCTGTTCAAAAGGAAATATATGCCATGAGAGGGATCAAAAACAAGAGTCGGCTATTTCTTCCATTTAAATCAAACACAAAATGTATCCCTTTATAACATGATTGAAGGGACCATTAGATTTTAGAGTTGGTATGTTATGAGGAAATGCTATTAAATAGAACTTATGATCAGAAGGACTTATAAACAAACACTTCATATGAGAAGGACATTATAAACAAACACTTTATCAGGGAGTAGATTATAAGGAATTATATTAAATCCAGTTTATACTAAAATTTTTTCTTCTGCTAATACTTCACTAACTTTTCACGGTCTGCAATCTCAAAAGGTGGACATAATTCAGGCTTTGGAAAGCAAAGAGGCAAATAATCATACAGACCATCAAAACCATTCCCCCAAAATCTGCATAATTCAATTGCTCAAGAACTCATGCAATTCAGTTTCAAAACCTCAAAGTTATGAGAAAAGACCAGCAGATGTACTTACCTTGTACTTTGATCTTGAGCCTTTGTAGACATCATTTACCAAATCATTCACATGGCTGTTATCACAAATAAAATTTTCCCCATAGTAAGACTGCCGCATTCTCCTAAAAGAATCAAATGTATATCGGCAACAAATTAACACAGAGTTTTTACTGTCTTTTAGACAATGATCTAAAATTAGCATTTTATGACCTAATATGCCTAAAACTCAGAAAATATAACACTCCTGGCCGTAAAAACATTGTAGCAGGTGGCCAGTTGAATTGCCCTCCTTGTCAGGTCAGATGGGCAACAATGTCAGGAAAACACTTTCAAAATGCACTGATACTAGATATTTTGTTTGTCCGATCAATACAATTCCTATGACACAGGTCAGAACAATGAATGGGTTTTCTTGAACCATTGTGTTGAATTGTAATTCAATCGTCCACCTAGAGCAAATGAGGTTGGAGTTGAGGCACGACAGTGATTCCAAGCCACAAACAGAGAGGCTTGATATATCATTTGTCATAGCATTATGGATGAGCTAAACAATCATACAATCTACTCAAAATAATTGTCAGACAACTCACCGACCAGCACTTTTATAGCGATAGGTTTTCATGTTCCCATCAAATATTGCAGCATGTTGATTGACATGGCAAGAAGGACAGGTAAACATGTCAATTTTTCTTATAGTATTTAGCTCATACTGTAAATACTTGTACTCTTTAAAAGAATTTGAAAAGGCTTCTCTTTGAATAATGCCAACCTATTAGATAAAAAGAACATGTTAAACTATGCAAACATTAGCAAAAAATAAATTATTGAAATATATTTACAAAGAAGAAATTTTTTACAAAAAACTAAAATACAGAATGACATCCCATGGACAGATTAAGTCCCCTGGACTTTTAAAGTCCTCTTAAAGAGTGACAGACCTTGCAATTCCTCATAAATTATTCAAGAGACATAAGAGGCCTTGGTTTTAATTTTTAAAAGGTTTGATAATTATGTATTCAAGCTATGTTGGCTTTTTCCTTTTTGCAGCAGATTGCTATTGTCTGCTACTCATCAAAATTCATCAACAGCTTGAAAATGGCCAGCTTATTCAGGAGTGAGTTATTCACAACAAGAATCTCCTTTCTTAACAGAAGAGGCAATTTATGGAATCAACAGCATCTTTTTGTTATTAAGAATATTTGGATATGGGAAGAGAATAGAAAATCTTTTGTATGATCTCACTCTTGATGTTTCATCATGATTCCTTCTCATTATCACAGGTAGTGGTTATAAAGTACAAACATCTGTAAATGACAACTAGAGGGATTATATTCTCAGATATTCTATTGAACTTACTCTGCCATTTGCAAGTGACAAATCTTGTAAGCTCTCTATGAACCCATTCTCTGAGGAGCCAGGCATCCACAAATGGTAGTGGTCCCAGCATTGAAACAGATCTTCATCAAAAAGGTAAGTCACTGTATCAACAGTTCCAGGCCAAAAGTGTGAGCCAATTATTATTGAAATATCTTTAAATGGATCCTTTGTATATCCACATTGCAAACATTCTATAGTGAATTTGCAGAGGTCAAACCTTCCTGAAACATGAACAAATTTTACATTGAATATTACTAATAGTCTAAAACTCTGTTAATCCTTTAATAAATATCTCAAATCCTAGCATGTTTTACTTCCTGTTTTGTTTGGAAAATACTTCTGTTGTCAAGATTTAGCTTTGGTAGTCCAGTTTGGAAAGTATTGAACAAACACAGACAAGAATTTTAAAAATACAATTGGTAGGTAGGTCATATTTCTTAAGAATCATATTAACAACAAGGAAAACAAGAGCTAATTGACTTATTTATTTTGCAAAGCAAAGTGCAATCAATGCATTGACTATTTGTGGCTTGCCCCTACTTTTACTGCTCTTATTTTTTGTCACACACAAGTTATCAGCAAAACATGCTATGCTTGTTATAACTGCTAAGTGTATCATATTTATTTCTAATATTGGCTGAAACGTACCTAAAGTTGTAACTACAATGCATTCTTGGTTGTTGCGAGTTCTTTCCCATTTTCCTCTACTACAACAATTGTCACAGTGTGTTGGCAACATTAGTTCTGGAAAGCGAGCTGAAATATAACATGAATATTTTTAAATTAAGTTTATATGTTACCATTATTCAAATAAACATACTTCCATTCATTATAAGTACTAACAAGTGCAAACTTTACAATCGGGAAAATTAATATGTGCACTCTCTAGCTAAGCCATCACTTATGATATAAAATGGGATTTATTCAGAAAACTGGATAACTAAGATTTTCAGCTACTGTCAAGTGATTTACAAATCTAATTTTGTTAAACTTTCAAAACAAAGGTACCAAGCTCTCCCTAGTAATATTTTATGTAAAGTCTGAACACTGCACATAACATAACTGGAATTTCAATAAACAGTAGACAAAAGAATAAAATTTCATATAACTCATATTTGCATACTAATATCAATTATTTTCATGCCATCTGTAATCCCTTGACAAGGTGCTAAATTCTGCAACTGATTTTCTGCATAAACCAGCCTATCATGTAAAGGGTGAGATGAATGTATCTTATCATCACAAAAACAGCAAAGATACTGATACTTTCGACATTGCTTGCAAACTATCACACCGCAGTTTTCATTGCACACAGAGCATAAGCTGTTATCAGGTATCTGCTGTGACAATATACTTGTATTAAGAACTTCTCCCCTGACATTTTCCCATCTTGTTTGTGAAGATTGTGCTCTTTGGTACCAAGTCCGCTTTTTTTTTGCCTTTGCAGTTGTTGATTCAATGGCATCTATGAGTGGGTCGCAGCTTTGAAGAACATCATATAAATCTAATTGGTAAAAAAAAAAACAGGCAAAGTTGTTTAATATATGAAATGCGAACTGTGTTCCACAAAAATTTACAAAATAAGATGTGTGAGGTAGTTCAAAAAGAATGCAAGTTTAGAGTCCATTGGTCTGAAAAATGACAAAAAACATTTTATCTGAAAAACATCAACATTGGTCTTTGCCTTCGGGGCTTAAAAAATTAAAATTGACAAAAGGCCAGAGAAAATCCAACAATCATACCAAACTTAAGTTTGGATATGCATGATTCAACTAATATATAAATCTTTTCATTATTGTGTGAAATGAAAAGCACTCAAAGTAATAATCTATAAGTATCTTAGAAAGAAGAGGTATTATTCAAGCAATCAAAAAAACACAAACCATTTTCATCATCATCAGACTCAGTATTATCAAATGAGAACATCTCAGTGTCAGCCGAATCAGGTTGGTCTGAAGCTTCACAATATAGACTATCTATAAAAGGACCATAAGCTTTTTCTTGACAAGATCATGAATATGCAACTTTGTTAAACAGTGTTGAAGGTGAATTTGTTTAATGGCTATGACATTTCTTGATGACTGTTATTTGTAAAAAGCTGCCAAACTGAAAAATTGTTGGTCCTCTTCATTTCTTATCCAGACCCCCAAACACCCCTCCCTCAAGAATGCATTGTTTATTTGTTTATCAATGGTTTTTATTGTTTATAAAAATAGTGAAATTGAGTTTCCTGAAGTTTCCTTGAAGTTTCCTACATCTATATATCAAATAGGCAGAAATATTGGCAAGCCCTGCTTCTTTCAGATAGAGATAGAGGAATAAAGTGAGTTACCATTATCTTGACTTCTACAGCCATCCTGACTTTTCTCAATCCTCCAGTCACAATTTTTCTTGGGCAATGGACTTTTCGCCTGCCTGTGTTTGCATCAACAGACCCATAATGGAAAACATGCTTTTATACTGCTTCCTCTGAGATTGAGTTGAGCTTTTACTTTTTGCAGTTGACTCGTAACTTTTGGTCAAATAATCAAGCTGCTGCAGAATCTCATCAACTGTGCCACTCTCTTTCACTTTGGACTTTGATGCTAAAAGAAAGTTTAAGAATGATTGGAAATAGAATATATATCAAGGAACAAGCAATTTTTACATGAAAAAATTCAAACAAAAGTATTGTTGTTTATAAAGAAAGGAGTGGGGGCCCAGGGGGTTCTCCTATATATTTAGAATAAACATGCACAGGTTAAAAAATAATTTTGTCACAGTTTCTGAATTTTTGCCAGTTAAACATACGGAACCCTTTTTGTCTCAGGCAGTAGCTAGCTTCTATGTATGAGAGTTCTTATGATAATTTCTCAAGTAGCTGCCTAAATATTAGCATATTAGCTACGTAATTAAGCTACTAATACACATTTTTGTTTATGAGAACACCTGGCTACGATTTCAGCCTGCCTGTTTCCTAACTTCGAAGCGATTTTCACTAAGCGGGCACCTCAAGAAACATGTTGAAAATGCCTTTCCAGGGAAGAGCTTTGCCCTGGTGAATTTCGCTTTTGCGTATCTCAAATAGTTTCAGAGATAGCAAAAAAGTTTGACCCAAACTTCAGCCTGCTAATACTTATAAAGGCTGTTCTTAAAAATTATAAAAAAACGCAAAAATATAAATTCTGAATAATATACTATAAATACTTAGCAAGACTGTGATTGTGACACCTGCATCTTTGTAAATGGCTGGAAAATAAATCATGTTTCCTGACCCAAGAAACAACTTTGCTCAAATTCGATACTGAAAAAAGTAGCCTGAACAACTGTCCTGAATATTATACCTTCTTATGATGTAAATCGTAGACTACCTAAAAAATGAATTTTGGAGTCTCCCCGCCCAATTTACCAACATTTTTGGAGTCCCCATTCAGGACTTTGCTGCTGTTTTAGTTTAGTAAATCAAAAAAGAATCTATTCATAATAGGGGATACAATATTAAGTGAGAGTGAAAGTGACTATTCTCGATTAAGATGTCTCAAACTCAAACCTGAAGAATCCCTCTTCCTTGTTGGTTTTTCCTTCCCCTGCTGCCGCCCTGCACCTTGAGATTTAGGGTCCTTGTCTGCCATAACAAAACCTCATTTGTTGCATTTTCTAGTTGTAAGCCTGTGCTCTTTGAGGCTCGAGTTGCAGTTTGAGGATTACTGTGTGATATTTCTTGCTTTGGTATACTACAATACAATTCAGATTACAAATAGAACGAAACTAGCTACCTCGAAACTTTATAAGAATCATGATGACACAGCACTCTGCTTAGGCTAAGGGTATGGCGTCCACAAGCCCACAAGCCCAAGAAGGCCCTTGCGGCCTCTGCCGTAACCTTTACCCGTAGCCTCTGCCTGGCCTCAGTTTTAACAATGGATAAAATGCAGATATAAATTACACCACATGTAATTTACATGGGAAAGTTACAATTTACACTTAGTGTAAATTATAGATGTGAGGCCATGTTG
>JACTAT010000076.1:497024-610500 GCA_014526335.1 Chrysaora quinquecirrha | reverse complement strand
AGAAGAGAATGAGAAAAGAGATATATTATCACTCTTAATAGTGGACATGTAGAGGATTTTTCGGACACATATCTATCTGTAACATTCTGGGTACCCTGGAAAACAAAGTATTTGACTTTCATGATTCCATAACTTACATATTGCCCTCATAGCATAATAATCACCTACTTCGGATACCGTGAACAATTTCTTAAATATTTGAAATAAATAAAGATCAACTTGCATTGTCATCATAATGAAAGATACACATTGACTAAGATTTAAGATGCACTCTTGAAAAATATTGATGCTCACCTTTATCAATGTGCTAGTTTGCTTTAATACTTTAGTAATAAATGATTCTGTTTTTTTTTCATTCTTATAGCATTAGCTACTTAGTAACACTTTTTTAAGACAAGACTTTTTTTGTACTTGAGAAGGTTTTTTTTGTAATAAACACATAGAACAATATTTTATTTGATTTAAGACACAGTAGAATTGACATTAATTAAAAAAATTTTCCCCAGACATACTTCAATGGTACACTCCATGAACAAAAATGACTCAGTTGGTTTTCTTGGCTTTTTTGCTACTGTTGACCCAGCTGGTATTGCCATTCTAGTATTTTTGGCTTGATATCTATCAGACAGTCTCAGTAGTATATAGTGGGGCCGAACCATCTGCGAGGTTTTTGTGCGAATAATTTTGAGGAAATGAAGAAATTTCAGTTTCCTTGATGGTAAAAGGAAAAGTGAGGTAAGTGAAAAGCAAATGCAAAATTTGAATTTGCTTCACAGATAAAAGAGGAAATAAAGAAATTTCAATTTGCTAAAAGATCAGGGAACAAAGAAAACGAAAAATTCGATTTGCGTTGAGTTGAAATGAAAACAAAATTATTTTTAGTAAAAAGTCCAAAAGGTTAAACTGTCAATCAAAATCCGAACAATTGTTATTGGAAATCTTGACACGTGAATGATGTTGAGGAAATGTCGAATTGCTATGTGATAAAGCAAAAAGGAAATCGAAAAAAATAGATTTGCTTCGACTTGAAGTGAAAAACAGTTTTATTTTTAGTAAAAAGTTCAAAAGGTTAATCTGTTAATCAAAATCTGAACCATTGTATTTAGAAATCTTGACACGTGAATTAAAGGTTATTGAAACGTTAATGCATCAAAGGCAAAAGGTTAATCTGTCAATCTAAATTGGAACAATTTACACGTTAATGCATCAAAGGGAAAAGGTTAATCTGTCAATCATAATCCGAACAAATGTACTTTGAGACGTGAATTAAAGGTTATTGAAACGTTAATGCATCAAAGGCAAAAGGTTAATCTGTCAATCTAAAATGGAACAATTTACACGTTAATGCATCAAAGGGAAAAGGTTAATCTGTCAATCATAATCCGAACAAATGTACTTTGAGACGTGAATTAAAGGTTATTGAAACGTTAATGCATCAAAGGCAAAAGGTTAATCTGTCAATCTAAAATGGAACAATTTACACGTTAATGCATCAAAGGAAAAGGTTAATCTGTCAATCATAATCCGAACAAATGTACTTTGAGACGTGAATTAAAGGTTATTGAAACGTTAATGCATCAAAGGCAAAAGGTTAATCTGTCAATCTAAAATGGAACAATTTACACGTTAATGCATCAAAGGAAAAGGTTAATCTGTCAATCATAATCCGAACAAATGTACTTTGAGACGTGAATTAATGGTTATTGAAACGTTAATGCATCAAAGGCAGAAGTTTTATCTGTCAATCAAAATCTGAACAATTGTAGTCAGACATCCTGACACATGAATTAATGGTTATTGGAAAGTTAATGCACCAAAGGCAGAGGTTTTATCTGTCAATCAAAATCCGAAGAATTGTATTCAGACATCCTGACACATGACTTTAAGGTTCAATTGATAGATTAAATTTGAAACCAAGATAGTTATTTGATTGATATGTTGCCATAGGAACAACATACAAATGCATTCGATATATAAATAGTTTTGCCGAGGAAATCGTATTTTAGTTGTGTTCTGATTCTCAAGCAAGGCAGTTGCTTCCAAGAAGATAATAAGGGAAAGGAAAGGATTCTTGGTGAGTTTATTTTAAATGCTTATACTCTGACTTATACTGCTTTAGCTTAGTTTTGTTTAAGTATATATATTTATTTCATTTCGATTCTATAAAGGCCACAGAATGTTTCGGCTTTATTTTTGGTTGTTTTTTTGGTCGATTTTTAAACTAAGTAACTGTCGTTTCCTTAAATTCTGTTTGAAATACGAAAACATTTTTGCGCTTTTCGGTTTATTTTAACTTCGATCATGTATGTGGTCTTGTTTATCTGAATATCCGTGCCGGGATAAACTTTTCGAGAGGCTGAGAGGCTAACAGCACTCAAGGAGAGTCTCCTTTCATGTTTAGCTTGACTCGTTATGAACGTGCTAGTTTCATCGGCTCCGCCAAGATACTCGAGAGCTAAACCTCAAAGCTACAATGTGTGCTCGTTAAGAGATGTTGGTAGTACAAATGTCCACAAGGTTAATGAACTTGTAAAGGGTCAGAAACTTGGTTCTTCATATCAGTCTTCTTGTTTTATCGCGGAGAGTTTATAAAAAATAAAACAATCACTTGCTCATACAAATGCGATTCTTTAATTTCATCATAAGCGGTTATATGAAAATAATTAGAGAATCAAACGATTGAAAGTCTTAATGGAAAAAGTCAGTTTGTTCAATCAAAATGTCTTTGAAATCATTTAAACACAAGTTGCAAATGAATATTGAGGAAATGATGCTATATCACCCCAGAAGGTCAGAAATTCGATAAACTTTGCGATGAAACTGGTTTTGAGAAAAGCATCCGAAGTATACACTTTTCTGATGTTGAAAGCAAACATAACATCAGAGATATCAACAGATTTGATATGTATAACATCGCATATAGTTTTTCCACATCTCCTCCTTTGAAATAAATCACTTTTATATTGTGCTGTCTGCATATGGAACTTAGTGTTTCGACTTCTTGTCCACACTGATGTGCACCATTATAAATGGGATAATATGGTAATCCATGAAATTTTTCTGGCAAAATTTGAATGTTCGTTCTTCACTGGGTGAGATCTTCCCAATCAATGCACGGGTTTACCTCAATTTCAAACGTACGTTGATAATGTGGTGTTACCAAACGAAGACAAATCTAAAAAATTAAGAAGGAGAGAATTCTTACAATTTGGAAAGTTTGTATTTTATAGCTAAGGTATATTATCAAAATAGAAAGTTATTATTTTTACATACCTGTCGACAACATTTGTGTCCGTCTTCTAACGAGATATAGTGCACACTCAAAACACCATAATTGAACATATAAAGACTTCGTTCAGCGATGAATTTACTTGCAGCTGTATTATCTAAAATTACATTTGCCCCAAAAGACATGATGACTGTTAGTTTTGTATGAAGCGAAGTAAGAAAAGGTGAACTAGAAATGAAACTTAAAAGGCGAATCAAGCTTATATATAAGAGTTTAGACAGTTTTGTGACAGCTGTCAAGAAAAGGAACGAAAAGATCAATCATTTATATTATGATTGTTCATATTATATGACATATCGTTCTAATATATTGCTCATATCAATCATTGACGAAAACAATGGTAATTTAATCATGTGATGTTTAAATGTCATATGTCAATCATAAGTGGGATTTATAAACGAATATTTATCCATTTTGTTTTAGTTTTAAAAAATTTCAGAAGATGGATGACAGCATATTCAAAGAGTTGACGCCGTCAGAGTTGATAGCCGATGTAGCTGATCAAAATCATTTTTTCGTATTTGTACCTACCAACGAAGCAGAGAGAATATCAAAAGTACTCTACAGAAATTTCGCCAAGGACATTTTGGATTATGGGGAAGCAAACATTATGCTTCGATATGGCTTTGAAGTCAAAGTCACCAGAATGAGGCTGTTGGGATTAAGTATAACGGAAATGAGTTTTTTTGATGAAGGAATGCCAATAAATGTAAGTTGGAGTTATATTATAATTTTAATGTTTTGAATAATATAAAGTCATAGTATTAGAAGGTATATAAATATGTTTATATGTTATAGAACATTGGACAGGAATTACGGAAGCAATTATTGGAGATGATAGGATGGAGCTCAGATGAAGCGAAAAGACAGTTGGTAGGAGTAATTTATGATCAGCCGAAATTGAGAACAACACTCAAAAAGAACTACGATTTCAAATTCACATCTAAGAAAACAGTGGGGAAGTCGGATAAAGAAAAGAAATCAATGAAATCAAAGAAGCCAAAAATCTCTAAAAGTTATATTTCAGAAGGTTGATATTATGTTTTTCTACTGTATACAATTTATTGAATGGAATAGAATAGAATGTATATTTATGGGGTATTTGTTTTATGTCTTTTTAGAATCTGATCTCAATGACATTGAGGTTGTCTTAATGTTGAAGTCGATAAAATAGAAGAAAGGGTTAAAGCCAAAAAAAGAAGTTTATGGAAAATAGATGTTCTTTTGCGATAACCGAAACAAAAACAGTGGACTCACCAGCGATATCTAGTATAGATAACGAGATTCCAGTCAGCAGAAGTAATAAAGAAGGTAATAACAATAACTGTTTTGTTAAATATCATGAATCTTGAGACAGCAAAGAGGTTTAAAGAAGAGTTGAGGAAGATTTATGCTATGAAATCTCAAAGTGGAGGAGATAAGTTTGTGTGTAATGGGAAATTATATATTTAAAACCTGGTGTGATTTTTTTCTATACATTATAATTTATCATTGAGAAACTTACTTAATCTTGAATAGACGATTAATTGCCTTTAATGTTTAAGGTTATATGGAAAATGCATTTGAAAATATAACAAAGATTATGAAGAGTTGTCCTCCAGAGATTCAAGAAAATGCAAACATAATCACGGAAGCAGTCATAAATAATCCTATACACCCATCAGAAGTAGACAGCATGATTGAAGAATGCATAAATAACCCGTCAATTTTGATCTTTTCCCGTCTCCAAAGGAAATTGAGTCGAAAACCATAGAAGTGAGACAAAATAGGTAAGTGAATTTAATATTGATATTATTATTATGAACACTTTCAGGGCCTATTTTTTTGGTTACATTCTGTTTTAAGCAGACGCCTTCTTTTTTCGGTAGACGTCGAAACGTAATTTTTTGGTACCACCTTCTGAATACGGCAGGTTTGGTAGGCCTCTAAAACCTTCTGGCCCCAAAGCTGAAGGGTTTCAGACATCGAAAGGTATCTTGTTCTCGCATAAAATGAATGGTTTAGCTTTAGTTTGCTCTAATCAGCCTACCGTTTTGGACAGTTGTGTTTCTTTGGTGCAGGAAACTTTTCCTGCTAAGTCTACCGTTCTCAGAATTTGGAGGGTCTTCTAAAAACAGGAGGTTACGACAAAATACGCCCTTACTTATATGTGTCATCCATATTATTATCATTTAGAGATTACTTTTATTGTGTTTTTAGAAAAGTTCCATTGTGTGGAAGAATTCATATGAAGGAATTGGGCGCCACAGGAAAGTACTGAATCCAGATTTCAAATTAGCTGATAGTGAAGATGAGGAAGTGGAAGAAAAGCATAATCATGAAGAAGAAGAGAACGAGAGTTGTGATGTTGAAGAAGAAGAAGGAAAGGTGGAAAATAACGAAAATCAGTCATGGAGTGTAGATATGAATCACACTGATTTCAGAAAGAGAGAGGAAGATGAGGAGGAGGCGATCGAAGAAGATGAAGTCAACGAGGCATTAAAGAATTTAATCGGAGACGCAGTTAGTGCTAGCGAGAGTGATGATGAAGAGGAAGAGAAGAAGAAGAAGAACGATTCACCAAAGAAGAAGAAAAGAGATAGAAAAAGAAAGAGGGAAGAAGTTGAAGAAGAAGACGATGAAGAAGACGATGAAGAAGAAGATGAGAGAAAAGAACTGTTTGAATTTTACAGATTTTTCAAAAACTTAAAAACAAAAAAAATATAAAAATGATTTGTGTATAGATTGTTTGTATATATTGTAGATGAGTAAAATGTTAATATAGTTTTCATGATTTAGCAATTGATTGGTGAAAAATAATGACTAAACGAAAGCTTGGATTTGATATATATCTTCCTGAGACTAGCTATGAGGAACAGAAAAATGTAGGAACGGAAAAGAATACGATGATGAGGGTGATTATGATGATGATAGCTCAACGACAGATTCTGATAGCGAAAATGAAGTAAGAGAATTAGGACAAATATGTAACAAGAGAAAGAAAACAAGAAAAGATATTTTAGGCTTATTGGATCATATAGATAGTGTTATGTATGATCAATATAGATCAAAGTTGAAATCGATTTACGAAAATGAACCCGAAATAATAGAAAGTGAAATAAAGAATCCATTTTAATGCTTTTGACTGGTAAATCAGGTTGTGGAAAAACGTTTTGGGTGCAAAAATTATTAGAAAATTGGCGAAAGGTTACTTCTGATAAGCAAGGAATTTTATTGAAGAAAATTTTATGGTTTTATGGAGTAGATCAACCTGAATTTTTCAATAGTTTGAAACGAAAACATGGGGAAGATAATATTGAATTTATAAGAGGAATAGATCAAACGAAACTTGCAAATGCGCATAAGTGTATTGTTATAATGGATGACTTAATGAGTGAGATTATAAACAATAAAGATGTTGCAGCTCTGTTTACAAAAGCTTCGCATCATAAATCTATTTCAGCTTGTATATTATGGCAATCTCCGTTTCCTCAAGGACGATTAGCTCATGAAATTGTTACAAATGCTGATTATCAAGTAATATTTGATAATCAAAGGGAAAGTAACCAGATGAAAGTCTTATGTCATCAATTAGAAGGAGGAGGTCAAAGGTCAAAGGATCTTCATAGTGCTATGAAACAATATTTTAACGAAAATAATCAGAGTTGGCCAAGTGTATTCGCTAATTTTAAACCGACAGATAAGAAAAAAGTTAAATATTTGATCAATTTTCCTTTTGATTCAAACAATCCACCTATGACACTGTTCTAAAATATATTTTTTCACGTTTTTTTTCTTTTTGAATGTTCTATTTTTATTGAAATTAAAGAATCAGTAAGAGTGAATATCATTGTATGAAGATGAAGTTGTTCAAAAGAGCTAGTTTATTCGGGAGAGCTTTAAGAGAAGGTAATGAGCCAAGAGCTTTAGATAAAGAAGTAATGATGATGAACAGAAAACGGACAATAAAAGGTCAAGGTAAAAGGAAAAGGACTAATCATAAAAAACATAACTATCACCATCACCACGGTCATAAGTGTAAAGCTCAACACTATGAAAGAGTATACATTCCTTTTCCGGAAACAGCAAGACGCATGGCAGCCATTCCTCTTTCTCTTCCTCCTCCGAAAAAGCTCACCATAGTACAACCTGATGGGCGAATTTTCTACCAATATTAAAAATTTTAAGTAAAATGATTGAACATATATATATATATATATACCAGAGCAGGTTTGGATCAAGTTTATTTACATAAAGAGAAAGAAAGTAAAAGATAATAATAAAGATGCATCATATAGAACTATTAGTAGATAATATAGCTGCAGCGAGAGTTATAGACCGCTCTCTGATTCAAAAGGCAAAAAGAGGCAAAGTCTTGGATATAGAATATGTGATGAGTGGTTTTTGTTTAGGACCGAGAGTAATATTGAAGATATCTACAGATGAACATGTAATACTGAATGATACATATAGCAGTGTTATTCTCTGGTTGAAAGATGCTTTAACGGTGGAAGAATTAAATCTATTAAGAAAGATTACAGTTCAAGTTTATTTGGAAGAAGGATATGCTAATATATGTTATTTATAAGAAAACTGTCGAATAATTTGATTGACAGCATGAATGATTGACAACATTGATGATTGATTGATTGATTGATTGATTGATTGTGTCAAGAGTATTTAAGGCGGTTTTATAGGTGTAGGTTTAGTTACTTTTAAATGAACAGCAAGGAGGCGAGGAGAAAGGAAGGAAAGAAGAAATTAAATGATGGAAGCTCTGAATAGATTACAAACGTCGAATATTAACAATCTTCAAGATTTTAAATTGCAAATTATAGATGTAGAAAATGAAGTGCGCGAAATAATAGGAGTTCTAAAATCTCAAATTGTAGTTGTACAAAGGGAAACTCAGTATTTCATAGCAGAATATGAAAGAAAATTTAAAGAAGAAGTATTGGCGATTAAAAGCGAGACAGAAGCTCTAAGGACAGCTTATAATGAAATAAACGATCTCAATACGGAAAGAAAAGTTAAAGAGATAAGATTTAAATCAGATTTAGATGCACTGCGAGGAGGATTCTTTGAGCTCAAGAAATATTGAAGAAAATTTTCAACAAACTTCAATTCAAATGAATAAGTTAATGGCGAATCCATCTATTGGAAGTGAGAAGTTTAATGTTAGTTATAATGGAACTTTAATATGGAGATTGGATGATATGAATCAAAGAATGTATGATTCTATCACAAAGAAAGTCAAATTTTATACAAGTCCTTTTTTTTTCTCTTCTGTTCATGGATACAAATTGTATACGAGAATTTATTTAAATGGTGATGGTCCAGGTTTTGGAAAGTATATCGGTGTATTTATTGGAATTATGAAAGGACCTTACGATGCCATATTGACATGGCCAATGACAGGTAAAATAACGCTTTGCTTAATTAATCAAATAGATGAACTTAATAATCATGAAGACTCTTTCATGTGTGATAAGACAAGTAAAACGTTTCAAAGACCAGTAAATGAAGCTAATATAGCATCTGGAAGTGTGAAGTTTTTTCCGATTTCAAAATTGCGTGAATCAAGAGGATTTGTAGAGGACAATGTTATGTTTTTAAAAGTTTCGATGGACAGTACTAGTTAGAAAAAAATGTTTTCGTTTAAGTATGATAATGAATTTATAACATGTATTAACTTTACATAAGAATAACGAATTGTCAACCTTGTAGTTTTTTTTCTTCGTTGATTTCTAAGTTTTTGAATTCTGCATTAACTGTTCTGAAAGCCTTCACGTAGGCATATATTTCCATCTTCATGAACGAGCTCGTCGTTGAAGAATATGTGAAAAATTGACTCCAACTCTTCTTTTGTGCACGGTTCAGGTTTATATTCCGGTTCAGGCAAGAATACTGTTGAGTCTTTGACATCATCATTTGACGAAGTTGCAATGATTTCAATAGTTTCTTTTATTATTTTAAACGACACGTTTGTTTCAGACATGATGAAGATCAGGTGGTAAAATAATATGAACGTGTTATGAAGCTTTGATGCAATGTGAATTAAAATAAGTTGTTCATAGCTGGATTTTTTATAAGCAAGTTGATTGACAGTTGAGTCATATGTTAATTTATTTTGACACATGTCAATTTAATATGACATATGTTCATTTATTTTTGACATATGTTAATTTATTTTGACATGTGTCATAATTTTACTATAAGTATCCTTGAAACAAAATACGAATAAGAAAAGTGAACGAGAGTATATAGAGAGTGGTAATGTAATCAAGAATGAATTTTAAAGAAAGATGGAATTTATTTTTTTTGGAAAGGAAAGGAAATGGCAAAAATATGAACTTGAAAAACATTATAACACTACGCTGAAGAAGCTACAAGATGATGTATGGTTAACCGATCCTTTAACTTCATATTATGACAAAATACACGTGGAACAAAATATATCAGCACAAGAAATGGATTATTTGAATCTTAAAGTTGATACTAATGTTACAAAATTACCTAAGGCTGATGTTTTATCGGAATATCTTCAATTGTGTGATGAATTAGCATGGGAAACAAGTACATATGTAGAAGTAAGAAATGAAAGATATATTGCGCAATTAGAAGCTCTTACAAGAAATATAAGAGAGTTCAAGGATGGTGAGTGATATTTGATTTTGAATCTTAAAGATGAGTTTAAAGCCATCTACAAGTTATGACACATTATGTTATATTCAGTATATATTTTGGGTACAAAAATGTCAATCAATTAATCTTTTTTGACAGGTGTCAATCATATAAGGTATATAATAAATGAATCAAAGAGTCAAGTTAGTTTAGTTACAATATCGCAAAGAATGGAACAGTCAGTTACTGAGCGAGAAATTAAACAGCAAGATGGGGGAAATATAGAATATTTAGAGAAGATATGTATATGTATGGAGAAAGAAAATCTCGATGATGAACAAAAAATGATGATTGAAGTATTAAAAGATATGTTAACTTGGATTCGTGCTGAGGAGAATGGAGGAGATCAATCTGAAGATGAATATGATGATGCTGAACTTTATGATGATGTTTTTAGAAAACGAAGTTTAGTTTTGCTCTATAGCGATCTGAAAACGAGTTATGATAAATTGATGGCTTCTTTGCGAAAACGGGAAACTGCATATTGGTGGATGTGTAGATTTGGTTTTGATGGTGTACTGCATAAATTCTCTCCCTATGTGGAATATCCATCTAGCGCGTATCAAGCATATAGGATTGAAGAGGATGTGAAAGAGGAAGCAATGAATTATGTGTATATCCAAGATCAAATTGTTAAACGTGATGTGAGATTTTCTGAGAACGATCGGAAAGAATGGAACAGAAACGTTTATTTGTTAATGCTCCAAACATCTAAAGAAAGCGTAATGAAAAGAAATGAGTTGAAAAAGCAGATTCAAAAAGAATTAATTGAAAAACATGGAAATATGGCGATAGATATATTTAGACAAATTTCTAAAGACGTGAAAGACTCACCTAAATCATCAGCTTATGGTGTAGAATACATATTTTAGAATAAAGAGTAAATATTTTATTAATTGTGACTTTTTTACAAAGTACTAGCTATATATCGAGTATGATGATAGAATTTTTAATTGGAGTTTTATATCAAAGGAGAGAGTAAGAAGAAGAGTTCTTTATTAAAATGGCTTTCTATGGTACACCAAAGAGTATACTAGTGAATGATTTGTTTTATAGAAAGTTTTTTAAGCAGCGCTTTGAACCGTATAATTTGGATTTTGATAGTCAAAGATGGTTTGGTAAAAAAAAAGGGTTAGGTAGAAATTTGAATTCGAATAAAAAAATTTATTTATACAAAAATAAAAAAGGTTTAAAAAGATTTAAAAAGAAAGCATTTGGGAAGTTTATGTTAGCTAGCGCCAAATCTTTAGTCAAACCTATAGTAGTGAAAATTTAATTTATTATAATGGCTGAAGCTAAAGACGAAGAAGGAACATTATTAGAAGACAATAAGCAGAGTGAGGCAACACATTACAATAATGATTTGTTCAATAGACGGGTACTTATTCCTTATAAAGATTGGGAAAAATATAAAGAAATGAAAGCAAAAGAAGTACCAAATATCTATGAAGAAAAGATAAAACAATTAGAAAACGAAAGAGATTCGACTGATGATGTAAATGTTAAATTAAAAATAATGAACGACATAGAACATTATGAAAGCTTGTTACAAAAGATTTTGTAGAAGCAAATGAAAAGGGAAGTAATTTTGATGTGCAAGAAGAAATTTCAACCAAGGTACATAGGAATAAAATTAAAGAGTTGAGAAATAAAATAAATGCAATTAGTAAAAATAGAAATATTTCTGTAGAGCTCAAAAATAAAAGAATTGCAAAACTCTTAGAAGAAATTAGAAATCTAGAATACCAAGAAGAAACTAGAAAGGAAACAAAATTAAAACAGTTCATTAACGATGAAGGAGGCTTGAGTAAAGAAAGTCTAAAATTGCTTCATAAAGCCAGTTGGAATACTAAAGAATTTCTGAAATATTTAAGAGTCAGTAATCATGTCCGTTTTTCTAAAGATGATAAATCACTATTTATAAATGGAAATAAGATTGAGAATGGTGCTTCATTAACCAAAATGGTGGCATATTTAAATAATCCACATTCGTATAATTATCCTCCTATAGGATTGATTCCAATTGCTGAAACTTTAATTTCTGAAGGAATGCCAATTAGTGATTTTCCAAGATCTCTACAAGATCATCTAAGAAATATTAGTGTTTTAAAAAAAAAAGAAAGAATAAAAAAAGAAATAAATACTCCTATTAAGAAAGGCATTACAAGTAGTGAAAGAATTCGAGATATTTTAAAGAAATCAGCAGAAACAGATACGAAAATTAAAGAATTATTAAATAAGGATCCCAAAGAATATATAAGAAAAAACGAAGCTAGTGAAGGTGAAACTCCTACTCGTCCTTCAGATGCTACAAGTGCTACTAGATCAGATTTACTAAATCGATTTGAAAGTGGTGACGAAGACGGAAGAGAAGACCAATATACCAGCATAAGCGACAGAGTTAAAAAAAGACGACAGGAAGAAAGAGAAAAAAATCAAAGATATAAAGGAGATTTGAGTGGCAGAGGGGAAACGTCAATTAATAAAATGTTTGCTGATCAGATAGAAAAATCATTGAAGAAAGTATTGAGTGGGAAAAGTGAAAAGAGGAATAGATATAGCGATAGTGATGAAGAAGAAGATGAAGTTGATAATGTAAGTGAAAGAGAGTATTTGGGAGCAGCAAAAAGAATGCGTTTATCTAATAATAATATGTATAAAGAAAGATTGGCAGGGAGAAGAGATAAACTGATAGATGAAGATTATATTGTATATAAGGTCATAAAAGCTTTAGATAACAGAGATAAAAAGAATAAAGTTAAAAAAGCGATGGTGATAAATAGCGATAATAGTAGTAGCAGTAGTAGTAGTGAAAGTGATTCGTCACTGTCATCTGACGAAAGTGATAATGAAGGTGAAAAAAGCAAAGACGAAGTGGAAAAAGAAAATGATTTGAAAATTCACCAAATTCTTGGTAAAAAAACGTTTAAACTTTTAGAAAAGCGGAATCTAAAGGATACAAAATGATAAGATGAAAAAGAAACTGTTAAAATCTATATTATTCTTAAAAAAGTTTGACAGATTCTAATAAGAAAAATAATATGTATGTTTTATATATGATTATGGACTTATAAAAGAGTAGTATTATTAATTTGTAATAGAAGTCTTGAGAATGGATAATTCATTATCGGAGCATTTGACAGATTTGTACAATAATCCTGCATTTCCTGGTTCTCTAGGAGGACTGAATAGCTTTTATGATCATGCAAAAAAAGAAATACCGAGTTTAACACGGAAACAAGTAAATGAATGGGCTAAGTCAAATAATACATATAGCTCATTTAAACCTGTTAGAAAAAAATTCATTCATCCTCCTATTAAAGTTGGAAGACAAGACTATTGCTGGGAAATAGACTTGATGGATGTCCAAAGCGATAGAATTTTTCGTCCACAAATGAATAGAGGAATACGTTATTTGTTTTGTTGTATAGACCAATTCGATAAGCATGCTTGGGTTAGACCAATTGCTAATAAAACTGGCGTATCAAGTGTTTTGGCGTTTAAAGATATTCTTGAATCCACAGTCCGTAGACCGAAACTTCTTAGAGCAGATCATGGGTCTGAATTTATTAATAAGTCATTTCGTAATTTAGCAATAGAAAATAATATAAAATTATTTTTTTCTAATGATGATCCTAAATGTGCTGTGGTCGAAAGATATAATAGAACTTTAAAAGGAAGGATTGTAAAATATTTAGATAGTAGAAAAACAAAAGGAGATTACAATTATATTAATGTTTTACCTGATATCGTGGAGAGCATAAATAATTCAAAGCATAGAATTATAGGAATGGCTCCTAATGAAGTTAACGTTAACAATTATCCGATAGTAAAGAAAAATCTTAGGAAATATTGGGCCCAACAAGAAAGCAAACTTCCAAAATCTCGAAAGAAAAGCCCACGTTACAAAGTAAAAGACTATGTGCGTATTGCATCGACGAATAAAACGTTCAAAAGAGGATTTAATAAACAGTGGACAGACGAAATCTTTCAAATATCAAGTATTCTGATGGGTTATTCACCGTTTGCTTATATTCTTAAAGATTTAGGAGGGCAAATTATAGAAGGAAAATTTTATGCAGAACAAATTCAAGCAGTTCACTTTCCAAACTTAGTAAAATTGAAAAATATTAAAAGACAAAAATCAAATAATACTCAATGGTACTTAATAAAATGTTCAATCTATCATAAACCAGTCTGGATTACTAAACGTCAACTTCAAGAAGTGCGTATCAGAGTTAAAGGAAGAGTAAAAGTGAATAACTATATTTCTAAAAAGGATTTTTTCATTGCATTAGAACCTGAAATTTCAGATAACGAGAAAGAGGCAAAACGACATAGAGAAGATATAATTGATTCAGATAACGAATAAGATTAAGAATGGCCGGTTTGTACACAAAAAAATCTCAAAGGATTACTGCTATTTCATCAGCAAAAGCTTCAGTGTATGATGATAATACAAATTTCAGAGTGGTTTTGAAAGAAAGCATTAATCTCGACCCTTCTCAACTTTGGATGATGTGTTGTACGAAGGCTATACTTCCCGCCAGGGAAAAACCGAATTTTGCCCAATATTTTTGGTTTAAAAGAATCAGTTGTCCTTTTAATAGCCACAATGCAACATTTAAGGATAAATTCAACATAAATGATGATGAAACAGGTGATATTTTTAGATATGAAAAACTATTCAATTCTCAAAACGTTACTCATAATTGGACAGGAGAACAGGATTTGTATCAAAGAATTTATCTCCCCCCTAGTGAAGCGCTCACATGGAAAAATGAAGGAAATTGGGATCTAATTAAAATTAATACCCTTTTAAATTCAAATTTTAATTTGAAATTTGATTTCGCTGGATGGGAAAATGGTGTTGGTGTGTGGCCACAACAGTCAATAATATATTTGGAACATAAAACTGGAAATGATTATTTTGATTTAGGCTTTCGTGGTATGGATATTGAAAATGATATGGGTTATGATCAGTCTCAACAATTTCAGATATGTAGATTTGGAAGAATGGTGGTGGAGAGATTAGGATTGGATAATTTAAAGGAAGATTATTTTCCTAATGCATTTGCAGAATATCATGAAAATATCGCAGTGAAAATGGGACATTCTACAAAATTATTATGGAATTATTTGAAAGATAGGCATCCTGAAACAAAATATGGTTATTATATTCTATATAGAAATTATAATAAAGGGAGTGATATGGACTTGACAAAAGATTATTTAGACATTTTATTTTGGACAAATTTGGCAGCAGGGGAAAGTAGTATACCTTTATACGATCAAAATTATCCTGTTCCAACTCATAAAGGAATGGAGAGGGGCTTTCCATTGGATCCAGCAAATCATTTATTTAGCAACCTACCCGAGGTATATTCGCTTAGATGTAATATTATTGAGCCAAATTTATCATCTGGAAGAACTGATAAAAATTTAGCAAATTTATATTTACAATTTAATAATAATGGTTATAAAAGAACTTCATGGTTGAATCAGTTTGAAGAATATAAAGAATTATCATATTCCTCAATTCAGACTAATGTATTTCAAACATTCTGGTTGCAAATTGTTCCAAATCCACCGGATTTAGACTCTAAAGAGAAAATTATTCACTCTCATACGCGCACAAAAGTTGGAGGAGAAACTATAATTGAGATATATATAACCCCAAGATGACAGAAAGAGTATTAATTCAAAATGTTAATAAAGCGACTTTGATTTCGAGGGAGCAGAGAAATCTTGATGTATTATATAAAAGTTGTGAAGATAATAAGCTAAAAGTTGGAGTGAAATCTATTTATTTTTCAGATGATTGTTTTGATGTCTTATTAGATTTATGTAGTGCAGATTTAGTTGAGAATAAAGCGTTAAATCTAAATCCTTTTTTCGACTATTTGAAAATCGGAGATCAAATAATTACTAATATTCCAACTTTACTTGGCGATATATTTTTTAATAGATCTGATTATCAAGTTAAAAGAGTTAATATAAAAGGGAATATTAATAAATATTCACCAAATCAGATTGTCTTCAAAGATTGTGCATTTATTAATAAATTACAGTGTAATTTATATTTACGCAATATTTCAACAAACGAAGTATTTAATCCTTCATTTTTTAAAGTTGAGTTATTATTTACAACTGATCCGGCAGTATATAACATTGGAGAAATATGACTTCGTTTAGAAGCAATCAAGATGAATTTTTATTACAAGGTTATTATGACAGTAACTTTTCTAATTATTTAAAGATACACGATAGTTTATTGAAAGTAGATGATTTGCACATTACAAATAATTGATGGATGGCAAGTAGCTTTACAAAAGATTGTTTTTAACTATGGTGAATATGATAAAGAAAAGGCATTCCAGTTGTAGTGATTCCGACAGAGTATAATGTAAATGATTGGTTGGTAGAAATAAATGTCGGGGCATGGAAAAATTATACACATAATGAAGTAAACCGAAGTTTTGATGAGCAGCTAATGTACATTACGCGAAAACATAACGATATTTCAGTGAGAGATAATTATTATAATTGCGTTACAAATGTATCTAATGGAGTTTACTGTATGGATTTTAAACAGCCAATGGCATCCATGATCCGCCTTGATGTAGCTAAGATGTTGAATGAACGTTATATACCACTAAACCAAAAGACAGTATCTGTTAAGGAGATTCTGGGTGTTATTACAGATTTTAATGAATTTTCTACGACTGATGTTGAAGGAGAAATATTTACTTTTGAAAGAGCCTTTAAAAAAATGGTTTTAAAAAATTATCCCACTAAAGACAGTAAACAGTTGTTTGATTATATTCCTTACAATAACGATGAACAATGGAATATAGATGGAAATTGGATGAAATGGCAATGGATCATGAAAGTAGATGAAAAATATAACATTCTTCAAACTCATATTATGAATATTTCCCCTTATGTTCAAAGTATAGCAGTTGGCCAGAAATTGTTTCCTTTTCTCGGCTTTGAATTATTAGATAGAACAAAAGACAATATAAAAGGGGTTATATGGAAGAGATACGAACAATTATCATATATCCCAAATCATGCAGTAATTGAAGATGAATTTCGCTATATGTCAGAGGGTTTTTCTAGCATAACATCAAAAAGTGAATTAGTTCAAGCAATGTCCCCTATTGCAAATACTTTATCTGGAGAAGATTATTTTATATACAGCGAGAATATTGAAGACACTTTTTAGGAGATGTATTTGCCCCAATATTGACTGTTATTCCTTCCTTTATAACCACTTTATCCGATGGAAATGATATGTTTTCATATGAACCTATAACACCAATTTTTTGTGATTTGAAAAATCAGTCTCTCGATATGTTTAATATGACGATGACAAATTCATCTGGAGAAAAACTGTTAGTGAGCGCTTATATTGAACTGAAGTTTAGACTTAAAAAATCATAAAAAAGAACAATAGATATGGCAATGCTTTTGTTATTACTATGGAGATTAATATCTTTTTCTGATTGATTCATTTTGACAATTGATTGATTGACATTTGTATTATTTTTTCTTGTATATAACCTGCGTATATTGCGCTCAAATTTAGTTGAGTTGATTGCAAAAATGGAAGACATCTGTGATTTTGAAAATACAATCGCAAATGATTTGATTCTCGCTAATATTTTAAATAAGTTAGATATAAAAGATGTGTTAAATTTGATGCAAAGTAATAAGAATGTGAACAAACAAGTTGAAAGGAATATATTTTTTTGGAGGAGTAAATGCAAAGCGCACTTAGGTATTGAATGCAGAGGAAATTTTGATAATTACTTTGAACTTTACTCTACATTATGGAAATGCAAACGAGTCATATTTAAAAGATGTTTTCAACATGAAGGACTGGATACTATACCTGATTGGATACACATATATATCATACTAATGAAAGGAAGGTTGTTTACAATAAATGAAGCAATTGAATTTTGTAATTCTCAAACAACTTGTAAAGATGGAACATCTAAGCTCCAAATTGCAGAACAAGCACATTTTAAGTTAAATAAAATTGCTAGAGAAGACTTTATACAAATATTCAAGATCACCCAAAAAATGTTAAAATCAAGTTTGGTGATGAAATCTTTTTCTACGAAAACGAAAGAAGGGCGATGTAATTATTCAACTGAGGTAGCAAGAGAGATTCTATTGAGTAGATATAAAGAGGAAAGGATTTTACAACGAAAATTGTTGACATTTATTAATAAATCAAAAAATGAAATACAATTAGAACATTTAGATAAACAAGAAAATGTAACAGAATTTATTAAATACAAAAGGGATGGTGGAACTAATACTTACATGAAAGCCAGTTTAATGCAATCATTTGAGAACAAAGAAAGACTAAACGAAGAAGAAATTATTAATAAAGTTCTTTTTTCAATTATTTGGTTTGACATAGACTTTTTAATGGTAGGGAATTATGATCCTGATTCGTTGTTTGGTCAGTAGTTGAAATTTTGTCAAAAGAAAGAAAGAAAGAAATATATAGATATATATAATCACGTTCAAGTTGTATAATGCCAATCATACTATTGAATTATTTAAAAAAGGAGTCATATTGCTTGTTGTTATATTGGAATACACTTCATGTTATTTTTTCTCAATTTTTGTCTTTGTTCTTCTAGCTTTATCGACGATGTTCGTATTAAGATTTTCATAGTATTGATAAGTCTTCTTTTCGTCTCGTCAAATTACATTTTCCGCTTTCTTCCCCTTCTTCCATATTGAATATTCCATCTTCTTCTTCGTCTGTCATTTTAGACGATTCAAAACATTCAAGAAACAAAAAAATCCCAAATGTAAAAAAAGCAACACATCAGCCAAATAGTAACAATAACGAATATATAAATTTGTTCTAAGATGTTACTTTCTTGTTTTTCTTGAACGATAATTTCTGCAGCTCCATCAGAGGTCATTTTTACAATTAATATTTTGTTTATAGGTGACGGGTTTAAAATACTTTTTAAACAATAGAACTGTCAATCAATCAATCAATGTTTTAATAAACATGTCAATCACTCATTATTTAACATATAAATAAGAGTGTAAAGATAAAAAGTTTTATAAATTTATTTTTCACTAAAAAATTAAGTAGAGTGCAATGGCTGAGTATCCATACCCTGATGTATTGGGCATTCGCTGTATTCTAATCGAGATTCTAAAATATTGCAATGTCAAGGATATTTTGAACATGAGTCTTATGAACAAAAATATAAATGAAATATGCTACGAAGACTGTGTTTGGCGACAAAATGTGAGGAAAAAGATTTAATTTGCGAAAGAGATCACATTCAAATGTATGAGAGTTATAAAGAAATATACATGATGGTATTTAAATGCGAACAATTATTTAAAGCTCGAATTGAAGCATGTAATACACTAATTCCTCAGTACGAAGGAGAAGACATGGAGGCAAATAGAAAATTCACACCTATACCGGATTATATAAGTTTAGTTTTGCTCTTACGAGGAGAAAGATTAAACAAATTGCCAAACATGCCAAAAATATCATGTTCGAAATGGAGTGGAAGAGTCAAATTCGAAACTATCAAGATTCTTCATGACAAAAAAATTTCAAATATCATTTTTGAAACTTATTTTCAAGAAATTGGCATACTACAGTTGGTAGAAGATTGGATTCAAGAATATGAAAAGAAAAAGAAAACAAGATTTGTCAACATTCATAATGCATGTGATATAGTAAATTATAGTGGGACATACAGAAAGATGTGCACTTTTCACGAGCAGTGGGTTTGTGAATTTACTATTAAAAAGCTATTGAAAGAAAGACATATTCAACGTCAAATAGGAAGAAAAAGATGTCAAACATCGACATTTGAATCTACAGTACGAGAAGAGAAAAACAAACTTGAAAAACTCTTTCAAGAAGAAATTTTGAAATCTATTTTAATTAAGAAAGCTGAAATAGACAATGACTATAAGTTTATTACTAATAGAAAATGTATAGATGATCTCAAAGGCTTGATTTATGATATTTCAGAGATAGAAAATATTAGAGCTGCAAAGGCTGCTGAATTTAGAAGAAGAGATAGGATTTTACACGAGGCAGCTAGGGATGAATTACTATTTACAGAAAGATACGGTTTTGGTTGATAACTTTGTTATAAACTTTATAATAATTACTCTATTATCATTCATTGTCTGAGTCTATCAAATCATTCCACCAAATATAGTCTATATCATCAATAGTTGAACTAATATCATTCCATAGTATAATATTTTTCATTTGTTGTGCCAATGAATTACATGATTTTAATTCATCAATCTCGTTCATATGTGAATCTTTAAAAATATAAAGAAATTTTTTCTCTTCTTCCACGAATGCTATCAACGCCTTGTATTCTTTTTCTGCTTGTTGCAAGTTTGCTTCAAGTTTGTTCAATTCGCTCTTCATTCTCTGTCAAAATTATTTCAAATTCGTTTCTACGATATCGTTCCATGACAAAATGTTTTCTTTTTTTATTCATCTGTCCAAGATGTTTAATAACTTTATTATAATATTGAAAGAGTAATACATTGAAATCATATTCATCTTGCGGTAAAACGTCTAAATCATTTCCATAAGATAACCTATAGTTTTCACATAACTTTCTAAATTCTTTAAAATGATTATAGCACTGCGCCATTTTTGAAAATAATATTATATTAATTAAGCAACTCTATATATTATATTCTGTCAAACAATCAATCAATCAATCATTTTTGACAACCTATCAATCATTTAAAGGCGCTATCCGATATAAATTGACAATACGTTTTATCATTCATTCAATTTGTATTTTAAATAGTGTTCAGTGAGTCAGACAAAATGTCATGGTTAAGGTACTGTTTAGGACGGCGATTATATGGCAATTTAAACGGTGAAGATCGTACTTTTAACAATGATATTCTCGATGAAAAAGAATATAAAATAAATAAAGCGGTTAGAAATCAATTTGAAAAATTACTGGATGAATTACGAATCGAAGCTTCGATAGTTAGTCATCTTTGTCATTCTAACGTCCGTAATCGTCCTAATCATGATCATATTGAGAGACAGGGCAGGAAAGTTGAAGTTGAAAAGGAAAAATATTATGCGTTACTATCAAATCTGAAAGACAAAGGGTATAAATACATATTTGAGGAAGAAGACGTACAAGAAATAGAAAGGATGAAAATGTTGTGTAGTATGACTCAATATCAAGATTTCGTGAAGTTATGTAATAAGGTTAGTCAGATGAAGAATAAACATCTGCGAGAAAGACGTGCAAGATTGGGAGAAATAGACGAAGAAATACAAGAGATTATTCTAGAAATGATGCGTGAAGGAGACGTAACGTATTTGCTGTTCGTCATAATGGAGACGAATTAGTTCAAAATGAACAAGACGAAGACGAAGAAGAAGACTTGCGACAATTAAACAATTTCGTTGAACGAATTTACGATTATTGGTAAAGCAAAGGCGTACCACTACTATACAATTTGTCAAAAAAAGTTAGAAACAAGTTTCAAATGTTTTTTTAAATGTTAATCTTTTGATTTACTTTCTTTATGAAGTTCATTTTTGAACGATTCTTTGCTCTCGATAAAAGTTGCCTGTGAACATTGCAAGAATGATAATCATATCCTTTTTCTTGAAATTTCTTCGTCATTCTTTTGTATTCTCGAATCTTTTCTGCAATATCATCGGTAACTGTTTCGATATTCGGGTCGAATATGATAGCAAAAGGAGGAATGAACCGATATGTCAGCAGCAAATAATTTCTTCTTGCCAATACTTCATACTGCTGGATCAATGTATGAAAAATTGAGTTTATTTCAATATTCATATCTCGTTCTTCTTCATCCTGTCTTGGAAAGGGATACCCAATTCTAACAGTTAAACTATTCAGAGGAGACGAATAAGCCATGATGTTGATAGATCCTTGTGTAAAATTAATACAACCTATGTTGAATTGTGATTGAAATAAAATGAAAAGAAAATAATTAATATTTATAAGACTTTTTTGATTGATTGGCATATTTCTTGTTGATATTTTGATTGACACATATCAACATTAATAATAAAGGCTGTCAAAGTGTCAATCATTTTAATAAAACAATAGGCTCGATTATATAAATACGAGCACAAAATTCGTGAAGTTCACAAATTTATTTGAACACTTCAAGTGACTGTAAGAAAAAAAGTAAAGAAACAGGTATGGCAGAAAGTTCTCTAAATTACGTTTCGAAAAAACAAGTGTTAAGTATTACACAAGGAAATGATGACAACACAGTAGAAGTCGTAAGCTTGGCAGTGGTGAAACAAAAAACCCAATTTAAAGATGGGAAAAGCAGAGAGATTATGATCGAAAAAGAAAAGTTGTGCTATGGTTTCCCAATGTCGCCAGAAAAATTTGATGCAGATATCCATCTTGACCAATTCGACGATTCTGATAGTAATAAGAGAATTTTAATCTCAAAGAAGAAAATAGAAAAAATGGTGAACATCATCACTCATTTTGGACTTGATGAAAAGGTGAGAAAAAAAGACCGAGCAGGAGTCGAAATGCTATTAGAAGTTATGAAAAAGCAAGGATGGAAAGTTAAGAGCAAGATTGCTACTGTGGATCTAACACAAGAATTTAAATATCAAGACAACCAGTCGTACAAAGATATGATTGATATTTTCTTTACTCCCAATTGTGAGAAAGGAGGATTTGGCCTCAGTATTTTGTTGAAGAGGAAAAACACAACAACTGGTGGGTTAATGGAGAATAAATCCATGCTTTTAAAAGTTAGTGAACTAGATGCTTTGTTTGAATGGATGTTTGGAGGAGTGGGAACAACATGTAATCTACACAAATACTTCCCAACACTGAAAGATACTGTACAACCATTAATTGTAAATGAAGAAGGTCAAGTGGAAGAAGTAGTATCAGAGGAGAAATATTTGAAAGGTAACTATACATTACTCGATCTTAAAACATATTTTTTTTACATGTTTGATAGAGATTGAATTTTTTTTATTTTTTTTATATTAACTTTTAGCCCTATTGCCGGATGAATATTCAAATTTACCTGTCAAGAATTGGGTGGAATGGAGTATGACAAAAAAGAGAAGATTGCCTGCACTCGCTGCACCTGTTTCAAAGAAGCCCAAAATTTCTCAAGTTTCGAAAGATGATGATGAAGATGATGAGGTGAAAAGTGATACATATTCAGATATCGAACAGAAATTGATAAAAGAAAAACAAGAAATGATGGCAATGAGCTCTAGCTACTATAGTGAAGGAGGAGAAAGTGAAGGGGAGATAAAAAGAAAGAAGACAGAGGTAAAAAGAAAAAAGGCAGTTATTAAAAAGAAGAAGTATGTAATCACCGATACCGATGAAGAAGAAGAAGGAGGAGATGTAAATGAATGGTAATTTAAGAGCAACAACAGGACTTTTTACTAATACCTTAATTGTATAACTTTTTTTAGTTTTGTATTGCTTTGAAGATATAAAAAATATGTGTTTAACCTTTTGTGTTTTTTAATTCACTTTGTCTTGAGCAAATTAGAAAGAAAAGTACAACACAAAATGCCAAGAAAAAGGAAAATTGAAAAGAAACAATCTTCTAAGGAGAAAAAAAAGAGAAACAAAAGTAAAAATTCTGATAAGAAAAAACTAAGATCTGATTTGAGACAGCTTAATTTATCGTTGAATGGGATAACTCCTGGAATTTGGACGAAACTAAAATAGATATAAAATTTAAAAAAAATATCAAATCTAGAATTATTATAAAATCCGAAATGGAAGTAAAGTAAATTAATTTCACAAATACAAAATTAAGAACCGTGCTAGTGAACCAAAAGATATGGCTTCTAATGAAATGAATAATAATATTGAAAAGGGAATGATGGAAATTATTCACGAACTAAATTTTTTACAAGACGTGCAAGAGTTGTATTATTACATCTCCCGTTTTCCAAAAGAGTTACCTTCAATGGAAATTTATATATCTCACAAACCTCAGTCGACATATAACTGGAATGCGGGATATTATTTTTCTCATGTTATACAGAGTAAGTTCAAAGTCAAATATGATAAAACTCCAGAAGATCGTCTAAAAAATGAACTTAAAGATTACATAGAAAAATCAACTATTGGCAGCTTGAAAAGTATAGTTGAAGTTATATTTACAGAACCAACAACTAATCAAACACATTCACTTCATAATGAAAGAAGTGAAGGATGGTATAAATTAGATTGGAATGGATATGAATTCCAAGATAAAGCACCCAAAACTGGCACAAAACGCAAACTTAAAAAGTCTTCTACTAACAAAACAGCTGTGACTAAGAAAATTAGAAAGTTAAAAAAATTTGGTGATATGGTAGATGGGGATTGTGACAATTTTGCATTGAGTGAAGATTACGATGATGAAGAAAATACAATGTCAATCAATGTAGAAGATGGGGAAGGAAAACAAAAACATGTTCAATCATTTTTTACTTCTCTAGAGCTCGAGCCGAAAAAATATGAACAACCACAACAACATTAATTGAGTAAGGTATAAATAAAAACGTTCAGACATTTTTATTCATTTATGTCATTCAAGATGGAGCATTAAGATAAGCTTGAAATCACTTGAAAATAAAGCAATATGAACAGTTTTAAAGGAAAGAAGAAAATCATGATCCAACAGCGACGGGATATATTTGCTATTAACAAAGTATTAAAGAAGAAATTTCAATATATGAAAAAGATGTTGGTACTAAATGGAGCTACACTGAGAAACATAAACTATGCTATTCTTCACAATAAGAAGAACTTCAAATTCTGCAATTCATATGGCTCCCTTTTAGAACTTATGAAACACTTATTGGAATATGTTACTCATACTTCCGCATTAATAGATGATCTTAGACTTAGTGAACTTTTTTATGTAATCTTACAAAATGATAATAACTCTTTACTATCTAAAGAAATAAATAAACAATATAAAAAAGCGGTAAAAAGTCTATTAAATAGTAAAGTTTGATTGATTGACATGTGTCATAATTATTTAATACTTGATCGATTGATTGACGTATTCTTTTGTATATAATATTTTCGTTAGTTAATGATTGACTGATTGATTGACATGTGTCATAAAATGTGTCTAAATTTCTATAAATTCTGGAATAGAACTTCATATAGTTCACTTTTAAACCTGTCATTCATACGAAATGGCGGGTAAGAAAATCAAGGAGCTTCAACCATTAACTTGTGTATATTGCAAGAAAAATTTCAAAACGAGGAAAGAATTAACTTCACATCTACACAAACTACATGGAGAATCATATAAATGCTTAATATGTGGAGACAAGTTTAGTTCAATTTTAAAATTGCGCAAACATGTGTCTGGATGTAAAAGAAACAACGATGTTAAATATGAATGTCCTTATTGTTCTAGAACATTTAAATCAGAAATCTGGAAGCAAAAACATGTAAATTTAGTTTGCTTTAATACTTTAGTAATAAATGATTCTGTTTTTTTTCATTCTTATAGCATTAGCTACTTAGTAACACTTTTTTAAGACAAGACTTTTTTTGTACTTGAGAAGGTTTTTTTTGTAATAAACACATAGAACAATATTTTATTTGATTTAAGACACAGTAGAATTGACATTAATTAAAAAAATTTTCCCCAGACATACTTCAATGGTACACTCCATGAACAAAAATGACTCAGTTGGTTTTCTTGGCTTTTTTGCTACTGTTGACCCAGCTGGTATTGCCATTCTAGTATTTTTGGCTTGATATCTATCAGACAGTCCGCAATTTTGTGGGAGATTGAGCAAGAGAATGTAGCATTTCTCTTAATCACCTTCAGTATACACCACAAAACAGCAGCAAATCTTTGTGCGAATAATTTTGAGGAAATGAAGAAATTTCAGTTTCCTTGATGGTAAAAGGAAAAGTGAGGTAAGTGAAAAGCAAATGCAAAATTTGAATTTGCTTCACAGATAAAAGAGGAAATAAAGAAATTTCAATTTGCTAAAAGATCAGGGAACAAAGAAAACGAAAAATTCGATTTGCGTTGAGTTGAAATGAAAACAAAATTATTTTTAGTAAAAAGTCCAAAAGGTTAAACTGTCAATCAAAATCCGAACAATTGTTATTGGAAATCTTGACACGTGAATGATGTTGAGGAAATGTCGAATTGCTATGTGATAAAGCAAAAAGGAAATCGAAAAAAATAGATTTGCTTCGACTTGAAGTGAAAAACAGTTTTATTTTTAGTAAAAAGTTCAAAAGGTTAATCTGTTAATCAAAATCTGAACCATTGTATTTAGAAATCTTGACACGTGAATTAAAGGTTATTGAAACGTTAATGCATCAAAGGCAAAAGGTTAATCTGTCAATCTAAATTGGAACAATTTACACGTTAATGCATCAAAGGGAAAAGGTTAATCTGTCAATCATAATCCGAACAAATGTACTTTGAGACGTGAATTAAAGGTTATTGAAACGTTAATGCATCAAAGGCAAAAGGTTAATCTGTCAATCTAAAATGGAACAATTTACACGTTAATGCATCAAAGGGAAAAGGTTAATCTGTCAATCATAATCCGAACAAATGTACTTTGAGACGTGAATTAAAGGTTATTGAAACGTTAATGCATCAAAGGCAAAAGGTTAATCTGTCAATCTAAAATGGAACAATTTACACGTTAATGCATCAAAGGAAAAGGTTAATCTGTCAATCATAATCCGAACAAATGTACTTTGAGACGTGAATTAAAGGTTATTGAAACGTTAATGCATCAAAGGCAAAAGGTTAATCTGTCAATCTAAAATGGAACAATTTACACGTTAATGCATCAAAGGAAAAGGTTAATCTGTCAATCATAATCCGAACAAATGTACTTTGAGACGTGAATTAATGGTTATTGAAACGTTAATGCATCAAAGGCAGAAGTTTTATCTGTCAATCAAAATCTGAACAATTGTAGTCAGACATCCTGACACATGAATTAATGGTTATTGGAAAGTTAATGCACCAAAGGCAGAGGTTTTATCTGTCAATCAAAATCCGAAGAATTGTATTCAGACATCCTGACACATGACTTTAAGGTTCAATTGATAGATTAAATTTGAAACCAAGATAGTTATTTGATTGATATGTTGCCATAGGAACAACATACAAATGCATTCGATATATAAATAGTTTTGCCGAGGAAATCGTATTTTAGTTGTGTTCTGATTCTCAAGCAAGGCAGTTGCTTCCAAGAAGATAATAAGGGAAAGGAAAGGATTCTTGGTGAGTTTATTTTAAATGCTTATACTCTGACTTATACTGCTTTAGCTTAGTTTTGTTTAAGTATATATATTTATTTTATTTCGATTTTGTAAAGGCCACAGAATGTGTTCAGCTTTATTTTTGTTGTTTTTTGGTTGATTTTAAACTAAGTAACTGTCGTTTCATTAAATCCTGTTTAAAATACGAAAACATTTTTGCGCTTTTCGGTTTATTTTAACTTCGATCATGTATGTGGTCTTGTTTATCTGAATATCCGTGCCGGGATAAACTTTTTGAGAGGCTGAGAGACTAACAGTACTCAAGGAGAGTCTCCTTTCATGTTTAGCTTGACTCGTTATGAACATGCTAGTTTCATCGGCTCCGCCAAGATACTCGAGAGCTAAACCTCATACAATATGTGCTCATTAAAAGTTGTTGGTAGTACAAATGTCCACAAGGTTAATGAACTTGTAAAGGGTCTGAAACTTGGTTCTTCATATCAGTCTTCTTGTTTTATCGCGGAGAGTTTATAAAAAGTAAAACAATCACTTGCTCATACAAATGCAATTCTTTAATTTCATAATCAGCGATTATATGAAAGTAATTACAGAGAATCAAACAATTGAAAGTCTTAATGGAAAAAGTCAGTTTGTTCAATCAAAATGTCTTTGAAATCATTTAAACACAAGTTGCAAATGAATATTGAGGAAATGATGCTATATCACCCCAGAAGGTCAGAAATTCGATAAACTTTGCGATGAAACTGGTTTTGAGAAAAGCATCCGAAGTATACACTTTTCTGATGTTGAAAGCAAACATAACATCAGAGATATCAACAGATTTGATATGTATAACATCGCATATAGTTTTTTCCACATCTCCTCCTTTGAAATAAATCACTTTTATATTGTGCTGTCTGCATATGGAACTTAGTGTTTCGACTTCTTGTCCACACTGATGTGCACCATTATAAATGGGATAATATGGTAATCCATGAAATTTTTTCTGGCAAAATTTGAATGTTCGTTCTTCACTCGGGGTGAGATCTTCCCAATCAATGCACGGGTTTACCTCAATTTCAAACGTACGTTGATAATGTGGTGTTACCAAACGAAGACAAATCTAAAAAATTAAGAAGGAGAGAATTCTTACAATTTGGAAAGTTTGTATTTTATAGCTAAGGTATATTATCAAAATAGAAAGTTATTATTTTTACATACCTGTCGACAACATTTGTGTCCGTCTTCTAACGAGATATAGTGCACACTCAAAACACCATAATTGAACATATAAAGACTTCGTTCAGCGATGAATTTACTTGCAGCTGTATTATCTAAAATTACATTTGCCCCAAAAGACATGATGACTGTTAGTTTTGTATGAAGCGAAGTAAGAAAAGGTGAACTAGAAATGAAACTTAAAAGGCGAATCAAGCTTATATATAAGAGTTTAGACAGTTTTGTGACAGCTGTCAAGAAAAGGAACGAAAAGATCAATCATTTATATTATGATTGTTCATATTATATGACATATCGTTCTAATATATTGCTCATATCAATCATTGACGAAAACAATGGTAATTTAATCATGTGATGTTTAAATGTCATATGTCAATCATAAGTGGGATTTATAAACGAATATTTATCCATTTTGTTTTAGTTTTAAAAAATTTCAGAAGATGGATGACAGCATATTCAAAGAGTTGACGCCGTCAGAGTTGATAGCCGATGTAGCTGATCAAAATCATTTTTTCGTATTTGTACCTACCAACGAAGCAGAGAGAATATCAAAAGTACTCTACAGAAATTTCGCCAAGGATATTTTGGATTATGGGGAAGCAAACATTATGCTTTGATATGGCTTTGAAGTCAAAGTCACCAGAATGAGGCTGTTGGGATTAATTATAACGGAAATGAGTTTTTTTGATGAAGGAATGCCAATAAATGTAAGTTGGAGTTATATTATAATTTTAATGTTTTGAATAATATAAAGTCATAGTATTAGAAGGTATATAAATATGCTTATATGTTATAGAACATTGGACAGGAATTACGGAAGCAATTATTGGAGATGGTAGGATGGAGCTCAGATGAAGCGAAAAGACAGTTGGTAGGAGTAATTTATGATCAGCCGAAATTGAGAACAACACTAAAAAAGAACTACGATTTCAAATTCACATCTAAGAAAACAGTGGGGAAGTCGGATAAAGAAAAGAAATCAATGAAATCAAAGAAGCCAAAAATCTCTAAAAGTTATATTTCAGAAGGTTGATATTATTTTTCTACTGTATACAATTTATTGAATGGAATAGAATAGAATGTATATTTATGGGGTATTTGTTTTATGTTTTAGAATCTGATCTCAATGACATTGAGGTTGTCAAGTCGATAAAATAGAAGAAAGGGTTAAAGAAAAAAAGAAGTTTATGGAAAATAGATGTTCTTTTGCGATAACCGAAACAAAAACAGTGGACTCACCAGCGATATCTAGTATAGATAACGAGATTCCAGTCAGCAGAAGTAATAAAGAAGGTAATAACAATAACTGTTTTGTTAAATATCATGAATCTTGAGACAGCAAAGAGGTTTAAAGAAGAGTTGAGGAAGATTTATGCTATGAAATCTCAAAGTGGAGGAGATAAGTTTGTGTGTAATGGGAAATTATATATTTAAAACCTGGTGTGATTTTTTTCTATACATTATAATTTATCATTGAGAAACTTACTTAATCTTGAATAGACGATTAATTGCCTTTAATGTTTAAGGTTATATGCAAAATGCATTTGAAAATATAACAAAGATTATGAAGAGTTGTCCTCCAGAGATTCAAGAAAATGCAAACATAATCACGGAAGCAGTCATAAATAATCCTATACACCCATCAGAAGTAGACAGCATGATTGAAGAATGCATAAATAACCCGTCAATTTTTGATCTTTTCCCGTCTCCAAAGGAAATTGAGTCGAAAACCATAGAAGTGAGACAAAATAGGTAAGTGAATTTAATATTGATATTATTATTATGAACACTTTCAGGGCCTATTTTTTTGGTTACATTCTGTTTTAAGCAGACGCCTTCTTTTTTCGGTAGACGTCGAAACGTAATTTTTTGGTACCACCTTCTGAATACGGCAGGTTTGGTAGGCCTCTAAAACCTTCTGGCCCCAAAGCTGAAGGGTTTCGCAGACATCGAAAGGTATCTTGTTCTCGCATAAAATGAATGGTTTAGCTTTAGTTTGCTCTAATCAGCCTACCGTTTTGGACAGTTGTGTTTCTTTGGTGCAGGAAACTTTTCCTGCTAAGTCTACCGTTCTCAGAATTTGGAGGGTCTTCTAAAACAGGAGGTTACGACAAAATACGCCCTTACTTATATGTGTCATCCATATTATTATCATTTAGAGATTACTTTTATTGTGTTTTTAGAAAAGTTCCATTGTGTGGAAGAATTCATATGAAGGAATTGGGCGCCACAGGAAAGTACTGAATCCAGATTTCAAATTAGCTGATAGTGAAGATGAGGAAGTGGAAGAAAAGCATAATCATGAAGAAGAAGAGAACGAGAGTTGTGATGTTGAAGAAGAAGAAGGAAAGGTGGAAAATAACGAAAATCAGTCATGGAGTGTAGATATGAATCACACTGATTTCAGAAAGAGAGAGGAAGATGAGGAGGAGGCGATCGAAGAAGATGAAGTCAACGAGGCATTAAAGAATTTAATCGGAGACGCAGTTAGTGCTAGCGAGAGTGATGATGAAGAGGAAGAGAAGAAGAAGAAGAACGATTCACCAAAGAAGAAGAAAAGAGATAGAAAAAGAAAGAGGAAGAAGTTGAAGAAGAAGACGATGAAGAAGACGATGAAGAAGAAGATGAGAGAAAAGAACTGTTTGAATTTTACAGATTTTTCAAAAAACTTAAAAAACCAAAAAAAATATAAAAAATGATTTGTGTATAGATTGTTTGTATATATTGTAGATGAGTAAAATGTTAATATAGTTTTCATGATTTAGCAATTGATTGGTGAAAAATAATGACTAAACGAAAGCTTGGATTTGATATATATCTTCCTGAGACTAGCTATGAGGAACAGAAAAAATGTAGGAACGGAAAAGAATACGATGATGAGGGTGATTATGATGATGATAGCTCAACGACAGATTCTGATAGCGAAAATGAAGTAAGAGAATTAGGACAAATATGTAACAAGAGAAAGAAAACAAGAAAAGATATTTTAGGCTTATTGGATCATATAGATAGTGTTATGTATGATCAATATAGATCAAAGTTGAAATCGATTTACGAAAATGAACCCGAAATAATAGAAAGTGAAATAAAGAATCCATTTTCAATGCTTTTGACTGGTAAATCAGGTTGTGGAAAAACGTTTTGGGTGCAAAAATTATTAGAAAATTGGCGAAAGGTTACTTCTGATAAGCAAGGAATTTTATTGAAGAAAATTTTATGGTTTTATGGAGTAGATCAACCTGAATTTTTCAATAGTTTGAAACGAAAACATGGGGAAGATAATATTGAATTTATAAGAGGAATAGATCAAACGAAACTTGCAAATGCGCATAAGTGTATTGTTATAATGGATGACTTAATGAGTGAGATTATAAACAATAAAGATGTTGCAGCTCTGTTTACAAAAGCTTCGCATCATAAATCTATTTCAGCTTGTATATTATGGCAATCTCCGTTTCCTCAAGGACGATTAGCTCGCGAAATTGCTACAAATGCTGATTATCAAGTAATATTTGATAATCAAAGGGAAAGTAACCAGATGAAAGTCTTATGTCATCAATTAGAAGGAGGAGGTCAAAGGTCAAAGGATCTTCATAGTGCTATGAAACAATATTTTAACGAAAATAATCAGAGTTGGCCAAGTGTATTCGCTAATTTTAAACCGACAGATAAGAAAAAAGTTAAATATTTGATCAATTTTCCTTTTGATTCAAACAATCCACCTATGACACTGTTCTAAAATATATTTTTTCACGTTTTTTTTCTTTTTGAATGTTCTATTTTTATTGAAATTAAAGAATCAGTAAGAGTGAATATCATTGTATGAAGATGAAGTTGTTCAAAAGAGCTAGTTTATTCGGGAGAGCTTTAAGAGAAGGTAATGAGCCGAGAGCTTTAGATAAAGAAGTAATGATGATGAACAGAAAACGGACAATAAAAGGTCAAGGTAAAAGGAAAAGGACTAATCATAAAAAACATAACTATCACCATCACCACGGTCATAAGTGTAAAGCTCAACACTATGAAAGAGTATACATTCCTTTTCCGGAAACAGCAAGACGCATGGCAGCCATTCCTCCTTCTCTTCCTCCTCCGAAAAAGCTCACCATAGTACAACCTGATGGGCGAATTTTCTACCAATATTAAAAATTTTAAGTAAAATGATTGAACATATATATATATACCAGAGCAGGTTTGGATCAAGTTTATTTACATAAAGAGAAAGAAAGTAAAAGATAATAATAAAGATGCATCATATAGAACTATTAGTAGATAATATAGCTGCAGCGAGAGTTATAGACCGCTCTCTGATTCAAAAGGCAAAAAGAGGCAAAGTCTTGGATATAGAATATGTGATGAGTGGTTTTTGTTTAGGACCGAGAGTAATATTGAAGATATCTACAGATGAACATGTAATACTGAATGATACATATAGCAGTGTTATTCTCTGGTTGAAAGATGCTTTAACGGTGGAAGAATTAAATCTATTAAGAAAGATTACAGTTCAAGTTTATTTGGAAGAAGGATATGCTAATATATGTTATTTATAAGAAAACTGTCGAATAATTTGATTGACAGCATGAATGATTGACAACATTGATGATTGATTGATTGATTGATTGATTGATTGTGTCAAGAGTATTTAAGGCGGTTTTATAGGTGTAGGTTTAGTTACTTTTAAATGAACAGCAAGGAGGCGAGGAGAAAGGAAGGAAAGAAGAAATTAAATGATGGAAGCTCTGAATAGATTACAAACGTCGAATATTAACAATCTTCAAGATTTTAAATTGCAAATTATAGATGTAGAAAATGAAGTGCGCGAAATAATAGGAGTTCTAAAATCTCAAATTGTAGTTGTACAAAGGGGAAACTCAGTATTTCATAGCAGAATATGAAAGAAAATTTAAAGAAGAAGTATTGGCGATTAAAAGCGAGACAGAAGCTCTAAGGACAGCTTATAATGAAATAAACGATCTCAATACGGAAAGAAAAGTTAAAGAGATAAGATTTAAATCAGATTTAGATGCACTGCGAGGAGGATTCTTTGAGCTCAAGAAATATTGCGAAGAAAATTTTCAACAAACTTCAATTCAAATGAATAAGTTAATGGCGAATCCATCTATTGGAAGTGAGAAGTTTAATGTTAGTTATAATGGAACTTTAATATGGAGATTGGATGATATGAATCAAAGAATGTATGATTCTATCACAAAGAAAGTCAAATTTTATACAAGTCCTTTTTTTTTCTCTTCTGTTCATGGATACAAATTGTATACGAGAATTTATTTAAATGGTGATGGTCCAGGTTTTGGAAAGTATATCGGTGTATTTATTGGAATTATGAAAGGACCTTACGATGCCATATTGACATGGCCAATGACAGGTAAAATAACGCTTTGCTTAATTAATCAAATAGATGAACTTAATAATCATGAAGACTCTTTCATGTGTGATAAGACAAGTAAAACGTTTCAAAGACCAGTAAATGAAGCTAATATAGCATCTGGAAGTGTGAAGTTTTTTCCGATTTCAAAATTGCGTGAATCAAGAGGATTTGTAGAGGACAATGTTATGTTTTAAAAGTTTCGATGGACAGTACTAGTTAGAAAAAATGTTTTCGTTTAAGTATGATAATGAATTTATAACATGTATTAACTTTACATAAGAATAACGAATTGTCAACCTTGTAGTTTTTTCTTCGTTGATTTCTAAGTTTTGAATTCTGCATTAACTGTTCTGAAAGCCTTCACGTAGGCATATATTTCCATCTTCATGAACGAGCTCGTCGTTGAAGAATATGTGAAAAATTGACTCAACTCTTCTTTTGTGCACGGTTCAGGTTTATATTCCGGTTCAGGCAAGAATACTGTTGAGTCTTTGACATCATCATTTGACGAAGTTGCAATGATTTCAATAGTTTCTTTTATTATTTTAAACGACACGTTTGTTTCAGACATGATGAAGATCAGGTGGTAAAATAATATGAACGTGTTATGAAGCTTTGATGCAATGTGAATTAAAATAAGTTGTTCATAGCTGGATTTTTTATAAGCAAGTTGATTGACAGTTGAGTCATATGTTAATTTATTTTGACACATGTCAATTTAATATGACATATGTTCATTTATTTTGACATATGTTAATTTATTTTGACATGTGTCATAATTTTACTATAAGTATCCTTGAAACAAAATACGAATAAGAAAAGTGAACGAGAGTATATAGAGAGTGGTAATGTAATCAAGAATGAATTTTAAAGAAAGATGGAATTTATTTTTTTTGGAAAGGAAAGGAAATGGCAAAAATATGAACTTGAAAAACATTATAACACTACGCTGAAGAAGCTACAAGATGATGTATGGTTAACCGATCCTTTAACTTCATATTATGACAAAATACACGTGGAACAAAATATATCAGCACAAGAAATGGATTATTTGAATCTTAAAGTTGATACTAATGTTACAAAATTACCTAAGGCTGATGTTTTATCGGAATATCTTCAATTGTGTGATGAATTAGCATGGGAAACAAGTACATATGTAGAAGTAAGAAATGAAAGATATATTGCGCAATTAGAAGCTCTTACAAGAAATATAAGAGAGTTCAAGGATGGTGAGTGATATTTGATTTTGAATCTTAAAGATGAGTTTAAAGCCATCTACAAGTTATGACACATTATGTTATATTCAGTATATATTTTGGGTACAAAAATGTCAATCAATTAATCTTTTTTGACAGGTGTCAATCATATAAGGTATATAATAAATGAATCAAAGAGTCAAGTTAGTTTAGTTACAATATCGCAAAGAATGGAACAGTCAGTTACTGAGCGAGAAATTAAACAGCAAGATGGGGGGAAATATAGAATATTTAGAGAAGATATGTATATGTATGGAGAAAGAAAATCTCGATGATGAACAAAAAATGATGATTGAAGTATTAAAAGATATGTTAACTTGGATTCGTAGTGCTGAGGAGAATGGAGGAGATCAATCTGAAGATGAATATGATGATGCTGAACTTTATGATGATGTTTTTAGAAAACGAAGTTTAGTTTTGCTCTATAGCGATCTGAAAACGAGTTATGATAAATTGATGGCTTCTTTGCGAAAACGGGGAAACTGCATATTGGTGGATGTGTAGATTTGGTTTTGATGGTGTACTGCATAAATTCTCTCCCTATGTGGAATATCCATCTAGCGCGTATCAAGCATATAGGATTGAAGAGGATGTGAAAGAGGAAGCAATGAATTATGTGTATATCCAAGATCAAATTGTTAAACGTGATGTGAGATTTTCTGAGAACGATCGGAAAGAATGGAACAGAAACGTTTATTTGTTAATGCTCCAAACATCTAAAGAAAGCGTAATGAAAAGAAATGAGTTGAAAAGCAGATTCAAAAGAATTAATTGAAAAACATGGAAATATGGCGATAGATATATTTAGACAAATTTCTAAAGACGTGAAAGACTCACCTAAATCATCAGCTTATGGTGTAGAATACATATTTTAGAATAAAGAGTAAATATTTTATTAATTGTGACTTTTTTACAAAGTACTAGCTATATATCGAGTATGATGATAGAGTTTTTAATTGGAGTTTTATATCAAAGGAGAGAGTAAGAAGAAGAGTTCTTTATTAAAATGGCTTTCTATGGTACACCAAAGAGTATACTAGTGAATGATTTGTTTTATAGAAAGTTTTTTAAGCAGCGCTTTGAACCGTATAATTTGGATTTTGATAGTCAAAGATGGTTTGGTAAAAAAAAAGGGTTAGGTAGAAATTTGAATTCGAATAAAAAAATTTATTTATACAAAAATAAAAAGGTTTAAAAGATTTAAAAGAAAGCATTTGGGAAGTTTATGTTAGCTAGCGCCAAATCTTTAGTCAAACCTATAGTAGTGAAAATTTAATTTATTATAATGGCTGAAGCTAAAGACGAAGAAGGAACATTATTAGAAGACAATAAGCAGAGTGAGGCAACACATTACAATAATGATTTGTTCAATAGACGGGTACTTATTCCTTATAAAGATTGGGAAAAATATAAAGAAATGAAAGCAAAAGAAGTACCAAATATCTATGAAGAAAAGATAAAACAATTAGAAAACGAAAGAGATTCGACTGATGATGTAAATGTTAAATTAAAAATAATGAACGACATAGAACATTATGAAAGCTTGTTACAAAAGATTTTGTAGAAGCAAATGAAAAGGGAAGTAATTTTGATGTGCAAGAAGAAATTTCAACCAAGGTACATAGGAATAAAATTAAAGAGTTGAGAAATAAAATAAATGCAATTAGTAAAAATAGAAATATTTCTGTAGAGCTCAAAAATAAAAGAATTGCAAAACTCTTAGAAGAAATTAGAAATCTAGAATACCAAGAAGAAACTAGAAAGGAAACAAAATTAAAACAGTTCATTAACGATGAAGGAGGCTTGAGTAAAGAAAGTCTAAAATTGCTTCATAAAGCCAGTTGGAATACTAAAGAATTTCTGAAATATTTAAGAGTCAGTAATCATGTCCGTTTTTCTAAAGATGATAAATCACTATTTATAAATGGAAATAAGATTGAGAATGGTGCTTCATTAACCAAAATGGTGGCATATTTAAATAATCCACATTCGTATAATTATCCTCCTATAGGATTGATTCCAATTGCTGAAACTTTAATTTCTGAAGGAATGCCAATTAGTGATTTTCCAAGATCTCTACAAGATCATCTAAGAAATATTAGTGTTTTAAAAAAAAAAGAAAGAATAAAAAAAGAAATAAATACTCCTATTAAGAAAGGCATTACAAGTAGTGAAAGAATTCGAGATATTTTAAAGAAATCAGCAGAAACAGATACGAAAATTAAAGAATTATTAAATAAGGATCCCAAAGAATATATAAGAAAAACGAAGCTAGTGAAGGTGAAACTCCTACTCGTCCTTCAGATGCTACAAGTGCTACTAGATCAGATTTACTAAATCGATTTGAAAGTGGTGACGAAGACGGAAGAGAAGACCAATATACCAGCATAAGCGACAGAGTTAAAAAAAGACGACAGGAAGAAAGAGAAAAAAATCAAAGATATAAAGGAGATTTGAGTGGCAGAGGGGAAACGTCAATTAATAAAATGTTTGCTGATCAGATAGAAAAATCATTGAAGAAAGTATTGAGTGGGAAAAGTGAAAAGAGGAATAGATATAGCGATAGTGATGAAGAAGAAGATGAAGTTGATAATGTAAGTGAAAGAGAGTATTTGGGAGCAGCAAAAAGAATGCGTTTATCTAATAATAATATGTATAAAGAAAGATTGGCAGGAGAAGAGATAAACTGATAGATGAAGATTATATTGTATATAAGGTCATAAAAGCTTTAGATAACAGAGATAAAAAGAATAAAGTTAAAAAGCGATGGTGATAAATAGCGATAATAGTAGTAGCAGTAGTAGTAGTGAAAGTGATTCGTCACTGTCATCTGACGAAAGTGATAATGAAGGTGAAAAAGCAAAGACGAAGTGGAAAAGAAAATGATTTGAAAATTCACCAAATTCTTGGTAAAAAACGTTTAAACTTTTAGAAAAAGCGGAATCTAAAGGATACAAAATGATAAGATGAAAAGAAACTGTTAAAATCTATATTATTCTTAAAAAAGTTTGACAGATTCTAATAAGAAAAATAATATGTATGTTTTATATATGATTATGGACTTATAAAAGAGTAGTATTATTAATTTGTAATAGAAGTCTTGAGAATGGATAATTCATTATCGGAGCATTTGACAGATTTGTACAATAATCCTGCATTTCCTGGTTCTCTAGGAGGACTGAATAGCTTTTATGATCATGCAAAAAAAGAAATACCGAGTTTAACACGGAAACAAGTAAATGAATGGGCTAAGTCAAATAATACATATAGCTCATTTAAACCTGTTAGAAAAAAATTCATTCATCCTCCTATTAAAGTTGGAAGACAAGACTATTGCTGGGAAATAGACTTGATGGATGTCCAAAGCGATAGAATTTTTCGTCCACAAATGAATAGAGGAATACGTTATTTGTTTTGTTGTATAGACCAATTCGATAAGCATGCTTGGGTTAGACCAATTGCTAATAAAACTGGCGTATCAAGTGTTTTGGCGTTTAAAGATATTCTTGAATCCACAGTCCGTAGACCGAAACTTCTTAGAGCAGATCATGGGTCTGAATTTATTAATAAGTCATTTCGTAATTTAGCAATAGAAAATAATATAAAATTATTTTTTTCTAATGATGATCCTAAATGTGCTGTGGTCGAAAGATATAATAGAACTTTAAAAGGAAGGATTGTAAAATATTTAGATAGTAGAAAAACAAAAGGAGATTACAATTATATTAATGTTTTACCTGATATCGTGGAGAGCATAAATAATTCAAAGCATAGAATTATAGGAATGGCTCCTAATGAAGTTAACGTTAACAATTATCCGATAGTAAAGAAAAATCTTAGGAAATATTGGGCCCAACAAGAAAGCAAACTTCCAAAATCTCGAAAGAAAAGCCCACGTTACAAAGTAAAAGACTATGTGCGTATTGCATCGACGAATAAAACGTTCAAAAGAGGATTTAATAAACAGTGGACAGACGAAATCTTTCAAATATCAAGTATTCTGATGGGTTATTCACCGTTTGCTTATATTCTTAAAGATTTAGGAGGGCAAATTATAGAAGGAAAATTTTATGCAGAACAAATTCAAGCAGTTCACTTTCCAAACTTAGTAAAAATTGAAAAAATATTAAAAAGACAAAAATCAAATAATACTCAATGGTACTTAATAAAATGTTCAATCTATCATAAACCAGTCTGGATTACTAAACGTCAACTTCAAGAAGTGCGTATCAGAGTTAAAGGAAGAGTAAAAGTGAATAACTATATTTCTAAAAGGATTTTTCATTGCATTAGAACCTGAAATTTCAGATAACGAGAAAGAGGCAAAACGACATAGAGAAGATATAATTGATTCAGATAACGAATAAGATTAAGAATGGCCGGTTTGTACACAAAAAAATCTCAAAGGATTACTGCTATTTCATCAGCAAAAGCTTCAGTGTATGATGATAATACAAATTTCAGAGTGGTTTTGAAAGAAAGCATTAATCTCGACCCTTCTCAACTTTGGATGATGTGTTGTACGAAGGCTATACTTCCCGCCAGGGAAAAACCGAATTTTGCCCAATATTTTTGGTTTAAAAGAATCAGTTGTCCTTTTAATAGCCACAATGCAACATTTAAGGATAAATTCAACATAAATGATGATGAAACAGGTGATATTTTAGATATGAAAAACTATTCAATTCTCAAAACGTTACTCATAATTGGACAGGAGAACAGGATTTGTATCAAAGAATTTATCTCCCCCCTAGTGAAGCGCTCACATGGAAAAATGAAGGAAATTGGGATCTAATTAAAATTAATACCTTTTAAATTCAAATTTTAATTTGAAATTTGATTTCGCTGGATGGGAAAATGGTGTTGGTGTGTGGCCACAACAGTCAATAATATATTTGGAACATAAAACTGGAAATGATTATTTTGATTTAGGCTTTCGTGGTATGGATATTGAAAATGATATGGGTTATGATCAGTCTCAACAATTTCAGATATGTAGATTTGGAAGAATGGTGGTGGAGAGATTAGGATTGGATAATTTAAAGGAAGATTATTTTCCTAATGCATTTGCAGAATATCATGAAAATATCGCAGTGAAAATGGGACATTCTACAAAATTATTATGGAATTATTTGAAAGATAGGCATCCTGAAACAAAATATGGTTATTATATTCTATATAGAAATTATAATAAAGGGAGTGATATGGACTTGACAAAAGATTATTTAGACATTTTATTTTGGACAAATTTGGCAGCAGGGAAAGTAGTATACCTTTATACGATCAAAATTATCCTGTTCCAACTCATAAAGGAATGGAGAGGGGCTTTCCATTGGATCCAGCAAATCATTTATTTAGCAACCTACCCGAGGTATATTCGCTTAGATGTAATATTATTGAGCCAAATTTATCATCTGGAAGAACTGATAAAAATTTAGCAAATTTATATTTACAATTTAATAATAATGGTTATAAAAGAACTTCATGGTTGAATCAGTTTGAAGAATATAAAGAATTATCATATTCCTCAATTCAGACTAATGTATTTCAAACATTCTGGTTGCAAATTGTTCCAAATCCACCGGATTTAGACTCTAAAGAGAAAATTATTCACTCTCATACGCGCACAAAAGTTGGAGGAGAAACTATAATTGAGATATATATAACCCCAAGATGACAGAAAGAGTATTAATTCAAAATGTTAATAAAGCGACTTTGATTTCGAGGGAGCAGAGAAATCTTGATGTATTATATAAAAGTTGTGAAGATAATAAGCTAAAAGTTGGAGTGAAATCTATTTATTTTTCAGATGATTGTTTTGATGTCTTATTAGATTTATGTAGTGCAGATTTAGTTGAGAATAAAGCGTTAAATCTAAATCCTTTTTTCGACTATTTGAAAATCGGAGATCAAATAATTACTAATATTCCAACTTTACTTGGCGATATATTTTTTAATAGATCTGATTATCAAGTTAAAAGAGTTAATATAAAAGGGAATATTAATAAATATTCACCAAATCAGATTGTCTTCAAAGATTGTGCATTTATTAATAAATTACAGTGTAATTTATATTTACGCAATATTTCAACAAACGAAGTATTTAATCCTTCATTTTTTAAAGTTGAGTTATTATTTACAACTGATCCGGCAGTATATAACATTGGAGAAATATGACTTCGTTTAGAAGCAATCAAGATGAATTTTTATTACAAGGTTATTATGACAGTAACTTTTCTAATTATTTAAAGATACACGATAGTTTATTGAAAGTAGATGATTTGCGCACATTACAAATAATTGATGGATGGCAAGTAGCTTTACAAAAGATTGTTTTTAACTATGGTGAATATGATAAAGAAAAAGGCATTCCAGTTGTAGTGATTCCGACAGAGTATAATGTAAATGATTGGTTGGTAGAAATAAATGTCGGGGCATGGAAAAATTATACACATAATGAAGTAAACCGAAGTTTTGATGAGCAGCTAATGTACATTACGCGAAAACATAACGATATTTCAGTGAGAGATAATTATTATAATTGCGTTACAAATGTATCTAATGGAGTTTACTGTATGGATTTTAAACAGCCAATGGCATCCATGATCCGCCTTGATGTAGCTAAGATGTTGAATGAACGTTATATACCACTAAACCAAAAGACAGTATCTGTTAAGGAGATTCTGGGTGTTATTACAGATTTTAATGAATTTTCTACGACTGATGTTGAAGGAGAAATATTTACTTTTGAAAGAGCCTTTAAAAAAATGGTTTTAAAAAATTATCCCACTAAAGACAGTAAACAGTTGTTTGATTATATTCCTTACAATAACGATGAACAATGGAATATAGATGGAAATTGGATGAAATGGCAATGGATCATGAAAGTAGATGAAAAATATAACATTCTTCAAACTCATATTATGAATATTTCCCCTTATGTTCAAAGTATAGCAGTTGGCCAGAAATTGTTTCCTTTTCTCGGCTTTGAATTATTAGATAGAACAAAAGACAATATAAAAGGGGTTATATGGAAGAGATACGAACAATTATCATATATCCCAAATCATGCAGTAATTGAAGATGAATTTCGCTATATGTCAGAGGGTTTTTCTAGCATAACATCAAAAAGTGAATTAGTTCAAGCAATGTCCCCTATTGCAAATACTTTATCTGGAGAAGATTATTTTATATACAGCGAGAATATTGAAGACACTTTTTTAGGAGATGTATTTGCCCCAATATTGACTGTTATTCCTTCCTTTATAACCACTTTATCCGATGGAAATGATATGTTTTCATATGAACCTATAACACCAATTTTTTGTGATTTGAAAAATCAGTCTCTCGATATGTTTAATATGACGATGACAAATTCATCTGGAGAAAAACTGTTAGTGAGCGCTTATATTGAACTGAAGTTTAGACTTAAAAAATCATAAAAAAGAACAATAGATATGGCAATGCTTTTGTTATTACTATGGAGATTAATATCTTTTTCTGATTGATTCATTTTGACAATTGATTGATTGACATTTGTATTATTTTTTCTTGTATATAAGCTGCGTATATTGCGCTCAAATTTAGTTGAGTTGATTGCAAAAATGGAAGACATCTGTGATTTTGAAAATACAATCGCAAATGATTTGATTCTCGCTAATATTTTAAATAAGTTAGATATAAAAGATGTGTTAAATTTGATGCAAAGTAATAAGAATGTGAACAAACAAGTTGAAAGGAATATATTTTTTTGGAGGAGTAAATGCAAAGCGCACTTAGGTATTGAATGCAGAGGAAATTTTGATAATTACTTTGAACTTTACTCTACATTATGGAAATGCAAACGAGTCATATTTAAAAGATGTTTTCAACATGAAGGACTGGATACTATACCTGATTGGATACACATATATATCATACTAATGAAAGGAAGGTTGTTTACAATAAATGAAGCAATTGAATTTTGTAATTCTCAAACAACTTGTAAAGATGGAACATCTAAGCTCCAAATTGCAGAACAAGCACATTTTAAGTTAAATAAAATTGCTAGAGAAGACTTTATACAAATATTCAAGATCACCCAAAAAATGTTAAAATCAAGTTTGGTGATGAAATCTTTTTCTACGAAAACGAAAGAAGGGCGATGTAATTATTCAACTGAGGTAGCAAGAGAGATTCTATTGAGTAGATATAAAGAGGAAAGGATTTTACAACGAAAATTGTTGACATTTATTAATAAATCAAAAAATGAAATACAATTAGAACATTTAGATAAACAAGAAAATGTAACAGAATTTATTAAATACAAAAGGGATGGTGGAACTAATACTTACATGAAAGCCAGTTTAATGCAATCATTTGAGAACAAAGAAAGACTAAACGAAGAAGAAATTATTAATAAAGTTCTTTTTTCAATTATTTGGTTTGACATAGACTTTTTAATGGTAGGGAATTATGATCCTGATTCGTTGTTTGGTCAGTAGTTGAAATTTTTGTCAAAAAGAAAGAAAGAAAGAAATATATAGATATATATAATCACGTTCAAGTTGTATAATGCCAATCATACTATTGAATTATTTAAAAAAGGAGTCATATTGCTTGTTGTTATATTGGAATACACTTCATGTTATTTTTTCTCAATTTTTGTCTTTGTTCTTCTAGCTTTATCGACGATGTTCGTATTAAGATTTTTCATAGTATTGATAAGTCTTCTTTTTCGTCTCGTCAAATTACATTTTCCGCTTTCTTCCCCTTCTTCCATATTGAATATTCCATCTTCTTCTTCGTCTGTCATTTTAGACGATTCAAAACATTCAAGGAACAAAAAAATCCCAAATGTAAAAAAAGCAACACATCAGCCAAATAGTAACAATAACGAATATATAAATTTGTTCTAAGATGTTACTTTCTTGTTTTTCTTGAACGATAATTTCTGCAGCTCCATCAGAGGTCATTTTTACAATTAATATTTTGTTTATAGGTGACGGGTTTAAAAATACTTTTTTAAACAATAGAACTGTCAATCAATCAATCAATGTTTTAATAAACATGTCAATCACTCATTATTTAACATATAAATAAGAGTGTAAAGATAAAAAGTTTTATAAATTTATTTTTCACTAAAAAATTAAGTAGAGTGCAATGGCTGAGTATCCATACCCTGATGTATTGGGCATTCGCTGTATTCTAATCGAGATTCTAAAATATTGCAATGTCAAGGATATTTTGAACATGAGTCTTATGAACAAAAATATAAATGAAATATGCTACGAAGACTGTGTTTGGCGACAAAAATGTGAGGAAAAAGATTTAATTTGCGAAAGAGATCACATTCAAATGTATGAGAGTTATAAAGAAATATACATGATGGTATTTAAATGCGAACAATTATTTAAAGCTCGAATTGAAGCATGTAATACACTAATTCCTCAGTACGAAGGAGAAGACATGGAGGCAAATAGAAAATTCACACCTATACCGGATTATATAAGTTTAGTTTTGCTCTTACGAGGAGAAAGATTAAACAAATTGCCAAACATGCCAAAAATATCATGTTCGAAATGGAGTGGAAGAGTCAAATTCGAAACTATCAAGATTCTTCATGACAAAAAAAATTTCAAATATCATTTTTTGAAACTTATTTTCAAGAAATTGGCATACTACAGTTGGTAGAAGATTGGATTCAAGAATATGAAAAGAAAAAGAAAACAAGATTTGTCAACATTCATAATGCATGTGATATAGTAAATTATAGTGGGACATACAGAAAGATGTGCACTTTTCACGAGCAGTGGGTTTGTGAATTTACTATTAAAAAGCTATTGAAAGAAAGACATATTAAACGTCAAATAGGAAGAAAAGATGTCAAACATCGACATTTGAATCTACAGTACGAGAAGAGAAAAACAAACTTGAAAAACTCTTTCAAGAAGAAATTTTGAAATCTATTTTAATTAAGAAAGCTGAAATAGACAATGACTATAAGTTTATTACTAATAGAAAATGTATAGATGATCTCAAAGGCTTGATTTATGATATTTCAGAGATAGAAAATATTAGAGCTGCAAAGGCTGCTGAATTTAGAAGAAGAGATAGGATTTTACACGAGGCAGCTAGGGATGAATTACTATTTACAGAAAGATACGGTTTTGGTTGATAACTTTGTTATAAACTTTATAATAATTACTCTATTATCATTCATTGTCTGAGTCTATCAAATCATTCCACCAAATATAGTCTATATCATCAATAGTTGAACTAATATCATTCCATAGTATAATATTTTTCATTTGTTGTGCCAATGAATTACATGATTTTAATTCATCAATCTCGTTCATATGTGAATCTTTAAAATATAAAGAAATTTTTCTCTTCTTCCACGAATGCTATCAACGCCTTGTATTCTTTTTCTGCTTGTTGCAAGTTTGCTTCAAGTTTGTTCAATTCGCTCTTCATTCTCTGTCAAAATTATTTCAAATTCGTTTCTACGATATCGTTCCATGACAAAATGTTTTCTTTTTTTATTCATCTGTCCAAGATGTTTAATAACTTTATTATAATATTGAAAGAGTAATACATTGAAATCATATTCATCTTGCGGTAAAACGTCTAAATCATTTCCATAAGATAACCTATAGTTTTCACATAACTTTCTAAATTCTTTAAAATGATTATAGCACTGCGCCATTTTTGAAAATAATATTATATTAATTAAGCAACTCTATATATTATATTCTGTCAAACAATCAATCAATCAATCATTTTTGACAACCTATCAATCATTTAAAGGCGCTATCCGATATAAATTGACAATACGTTTTATCATTCATTCAATTTGTATTTTAAATAGTGTTCAGTGAGTCAGACAAAATGTCATGGTTAAGGTACTGTTTAGGACGGCGATTATATGGCAATTTAAACGGTGAAGATCGTACTTTTAACAATGATATTCTCGATGAAAAAGAATATAAAATAAATAAAGCGGTTAGAAATCAATTTGAAAAATTACTGGATGAATTACGAATCGAAGCTTCGATAGTTAGTCATCTTTGTCATTCTAACGTCCGTAATCGTCCTAATCATGATCATATTGAGAGACAAGGCAGGAAAGTTGAAGTTGAAAAGGAAAAATATTATGCGTTACTATCAAATCTGAAAGACAAAGGGTATAAATACATATTTGAGGAAGAAGACGTACAAGAAATAGAAAGGATGAAAATGTTGTGTAGTATGACTCAATATCAAGATTTCGTGAAGTTATGTAATAAGGTTAGTCAGATGAAGAATAAACATCTGCGAGAAAGACGTGCAAGATTGGGAGAAATAGACGAAGAAATACAAGAGATTATTCTAGAAATGATGCGTGAAGGAGACGTAAACGTATTTGCTGTTCGTCATAATGGAGACGAATTAGTTCAAAATGAACAAGACGAAGACGAAGAAGAAGACTTGCGACAATTAAACAATTTCGTTGAACGAATTTACGATTATTGGTAAAGCAAAGGCGTACCACTACTATACAATTTGTCAAAAAAAGTTAGAAACAAGTTTCAAATGTTTTTTTAAATGTTAATCTTTTGATTTACTTTCTTTATGAAGTTCATTTTTGAACGATTCTTTGCTCTCGATAAAAGTTGCCTGTGAACATTGCAAGAATGATAATCATATCCTTTTTCTTGAAATTTCTTCGTCATTCTTTTGTATTCTCGAATCTTTTCTGCAATATCATCGGTAACTGTTTCGATATTCGGGTCGAATATGATAGCAAAAGGAGGAATGAACCGATATGTCAGCAGCAAATAATTTCTTCTTGCCAATACTTCATACTGCTGGATCAATGTATGAAAAATTGAGTTTATTTCAATATTCATATCTCGTTCTTCTTCATCCTGTCTTGGAAAGGGATACCCAATTCTAACAGTTAAACTATTCAGAGGAGACGAATAAGCCATGATGTTGATAGATCCTTGTGTAAAATTAATACAACCTATGTTGAATTGTGATTGAAATAAAATGAAAAGAAAATAATTAATATTTATAAGACTTTTTTGATTGATTGGCATATTTCTTGTTGATATTTTTGATTGACACATATCAACATTAATAATAAAGGCTGTCAAAGTGTCAATCATTTTAATAAAACAATAGGCTCGATTATATAAATACGAGCACAAAATTCGTGAAGTTCACAAATTTATTTGAACACTTCAAGTGACTGTAAGAAAAAAAGTAAAGAAACAGGTATGGCAGAAAGTTCTCTAAATTACGTTTCGAAGAAACAAGTGTTAAGTATTACACAAGGAAATGATGACAACACAGTAGAAGTCGTAAGCTTGGCAGTGGTGAAACAAAAAACCCAATTTAAAGATGGGAAAAGCAGAGAGATTATGATCGAAAAAGAAAAGTTGTGCTATGGTTTCCCAATGTCGCCAGAAAAATTTGATGCAGATATCCATCTTGACCAATTCGACGATTCTGATAGTAATAAGAGAATTTTAATCTCAAAGAAGAAAATAGAAAAAATGGTGAACATCATCAACAAGTACAAAGGAATATACACTCATTTTGGACTTGATGAAAAGGTGAGAGAAAAAGACCGAGCAGGAGTCGAAATGCTATTAGAAGTTATGAAAAAAGCAAGGATGGAAAGTTAAGAGCAAGATTGCTACTGTGGATCTAACACAAGAATTTAAATATCAAGACAACCAGTCGTACAAAGATATGATTGATATTTTCTTTACTCCCAATTGTGAGAAAGGAGGATTTGGCCTCAGTATTTTGTTGAAGAGGAAAAACACAACAACTGGTGGGTTAATGGAGAATAAATCCATGCTTTTAAAAGTTAGTGAACTAGATGCTTTGTTTGAATGGATGTTTGGAGGAGTGGGAACAACATGTAATCTACACAAATACTTCCCAACACTGAAAGATACTGTACAACCATTAATTGTAAATGAAGAAGGTCAAGTGGAAGAAGTAGTATCAGAGGAGAAATATTTGAAAGGTAACTATACATTACTCGATCTTAAAACATATTTTTTTTACATGTTTGATAGAGATTGAATTTTTTTTATGTTTTTTTATATTAACTTTTAGCCCTATTGCCGGATGAATATTCAAATTTACCTGTCAAGAATTGGGTGGAATGGAGTATGACAAAAAAGAGAAGATTGCCTGCACTCGCTGCACCTGTTTCAAAGAAGCCCAAAATTTCTCAAGTTTCGAAAGATGATGATGAAGATGATGAGGTGAAAAGTGATACATATTCAGATATCGAACAGAAATTGATAAAAGAAAAACAAGAAATGATGGCAATGAGCTCTAGCTACTATAGTGAAGGAGGAGAAAGTGAAGGGGAGATAAAAGAGAAAGAAGACAGAGGTAAAAAGAAAAAGGCAGTTATTAAAAAGAAGAAGTATGTAATCACCGATACCGATGAAGAAGAAGAAGGAGGAGATGTAAATGAATGGTAATTTAAGAGCAACAACAGGACTTTTACTAATACCTTAATTGTATAACTTTTTAGTTTTGTATTGCTTTGAAGATATAAAAATATGTGTTTAACCTTTTGTGTTTTTAATTCACTTTGTCTTGAGCAAATTAGAAAGAAAAGTACAACACAAAATGCCAAGAAAAAGGAAAATTGAAAAGAAACAATCTTCTAAGGAGAAAAAAAAGAGAAACAAAAGTAAAAATTCTGATAAGAAAAAACTAAGATCTGATTTGAGACAGCTTAATTTATCGTTGAATGGGATAACTCCTGGAATTTGGACGAAACTAAAATAGATATAAAATTTAAAAAAATATCAAATCTAGAATTATTATAAAATCCGAAATGGAAGTAAAGTAAATTAATTTCACAAATACAAAATTAAGAACCGTGCTAGTGAACCAAAAGATATGGCTTCTAATGAAATGAATAATAATATTGAAAAGGGAATGATGGAAATTATTCACGAACTAAATTTTTTACAAGACGTGCAAGAGTTGTATTATTACATCTCCCGTTTCCAAAAGAGTTACCTTCAATGGAAATTTATATATCTCACAAACCTCAGTCGACATATAACTGGAATGCGGGATATTATTTTTCTCATGTTATACAGAGTAAGTTCAAAGTCAAATATGATAAAACTCCAGAAGATCGTCTAAAAAATGAACTTAAAGATTACATAGAAAAATCAACTATTGGCAGATTGAAAAGTATAGTTGAAGTTATATTTACAGAACCAACAACTAATCAAACACATTCACTTCATAATGAAAGAAGTGAAGGATGGTATAAATTAGATTGGAATGGATATGAATTCCAAGATAAAGCACCCAAAACTGGCACAAAACGCAAACTTAAAAAGTCTTCTACTAACAAAACAGCTGTGACTAAGAAAATTAGAAAGTTAAAAAAATTTGGTGATATGGTAGATGGGGATTGTGACAATTTTGCATTGAGTGAAGATTACGATGATGAAGAAAATACAATGTCAATCAATGTAGAAGATGGGGAAGGAAAACAAAAACATGTTCAATCATTTTTTACTTCTCTAGAGCTCGAGCCGAAAAAATATGAACAACCACAACAACATTAATTGAGTAAGGTATAAATAAAAACGTTCAGACATTTTTATTCATTTATGTCATTCAAGATGGAGCATTAAGATAAGCTTGAAATCACTTGAAAATAAAGCAATATGAACAGTTTTAAAGGAAAGAAGAAAATCATGATCCAACAGCGACGGGATATATTTGCTATTAACAAAGTATTAAAGAAGAAATTTCAATATATGAAAAAGATGTTGGTACTAAATGGAGCTACACTGAGAAACATAAACTATGCTATTCTTCACAATAAGAAGAACTTCAAATTCTGCAATTCATATGGCTCCCTTTTAGAACTTATGAAACACTTATTGGAATATGTTACTCATACTTCCGCATTAATAGATGATCTTAGACTTAGTGAACTTTTTTATGTAATCTTACAAAATGATAATAACTCTTTACTATCTAAAGAAATAAATAAACAATATAAAAAAGCGGTAAAAAGTCTATTAAATAGTAAAGTTTGATTGATTGACATGTGTCATAATTATTTAATACTTGATCGATTGATTGACGTATTCTTTTGTATATAATATTTTCGTTAGTTAATGATTGACTGATTGATTGACATGTGTCATAAAATGTGTCTAAATTTCTATAAATTCTGGAATAGAACTTCATATAGTTCACTTTTAAACCTGTCATTCATACGAAATGGCGGGTAAGAAAATCAAGGAGCTTCAACCATTAACTTGTGTATATTGCAAGAAAAATTTCAAAACGAGGAAAGAATTAACTTCACATCTACACAAACTACATGGAGAATCATATAAATGCTTAATATGTGGAGACAAGTTTAGTTCAATTTTAAAATTGCGCAAACATGTGTCTGGATGTAAAAGAAACAACGATGTTAAATATGAATGTCCTTATTGTTCTAGAACATTTAAATCAGAAATCTGGAAGCAAAAACATGTAAATTCATGGCATAACGAAAAGTACATTAAGCAACAAAACGAAGTTTTTAACAAGAAGAATTTATCATTCAATTGTGATGTTTGTGGACAGCAATTTTGGAAAAAGAGAAAATTACTTAATCATAAATTTTTAATGCATGATAAATATGACTGCTTCAGATGCGGGGAAAGTGTTACATTCATACAAAAATTTGAATAAACATCTTGAAGAACATAACATTGACCAACATCCTTATTCATGTGATTTTTGCGAACAAAACTTCAAATACTCTAACAATTTACAACGTCATCGTATTGCAGTCCATGGTAAATTAAACGTTTGCAAATACCTGAAACCATCTATTGGACATATTCGCTCGTTCTGGAATGAATGTCAATATCTTCATCAGCCATGGAACAACGATAAAACAGTACGTAATGAAAAATTTAAAGGTGAAGAAAAAGAAAAACTTATTCAGCATTACAAAAAGCATATCGAACATATAGCAAGTCACTCTTATACACATTCTCTTGAATGGATTTACAAATTTAATTTCCACTTACTGAAAAATGAATTGCTTCATGATCAAATCAGCGAGCATTTATGGGATGTGTACTATGAAGTCTGTGATATGCTTCCTGTTAAGATGGTTGTTTCATTTGCTTTTATACTCCAGAATAAAGAAACTAAAGAATTGCGCTATTACTTCGTTTCAGATTACAAATTACACCATTTAAAATCTTCGATAAATGAAAGTAGTAATATTCATCTTCAGGAATTTGATATAAAGAATAAAGAAGAAATGGAATCAACTATTGAATCCATACGTAATACACCTTTCATAGATATAATTAAGAAAAATTTCGAAAACAGTTCTTGGGGGTTGATACGAGCAACTAATATGAGTGTTACAATTATTAGCGCTGGAAAAAATGGAAAAAATATTAAAGTCAGGGCTGCAAGAGATTGTGCTGAACATCTGCCAAGTTGTTTAACAAAAAACAATACAATCGATATCAACGGTTTTAAACATCCTTCAAAAAGACGAACTATGATAGATGATGCTTGCTTTTTCGAGCAATTAGAAAAGTGAAACTTGAACACAATGAAAATGATGTTCCATCTCTCGAAACAATGATAAAAGATTATTGTACTTTTGCAAATATCGAAAAATTTGATGGATTCTACCTACAACATATTTCAAACATGGAATACATATATGGTGTAAAAATCAATGTGTACACAGGTCACTTTAAAAAAGACAAAGATGATAATCCTATTCAACTCAGCGCTTTACAAGATGTCTACACTTCGTCATTAAAATATAGTACAAATATAAAATTGAATTTATTACTTTACAACGAACACTTTTGTATAATCAAAAAATGGATGGACTTGGAATTAAAAACTTTATATGTTCTCAGTGTTCCAATTGCTACGGTTCAAAACGTCATCTAGTCAGACATATTAAAAAATGTTCATTGAAAAAAACTGTAATAAAATATCCCAAAGGCGAAATTTCAAGTCACATAGCAATAATTGAAGATATAATGAATATGTACAAAATTAACAAAACAACATTGGGTTTGCAAGAATGCAATGTGAAAGATAAAGAAGAAGAACAACATGATGATAACGAATACCTTTTCAATGAATTATTCGCTGTTTTTGATTTCGAATCCTTAAACTCAAAAGTAACAGTTCCCGAATCTGATCTCTTTTACGGAAAAGAATTCATATATGGTGGAGAAGCGTTTGTCATAGATGAAGAAGGTAACAAACATTTTTTCGATAAAAAAAACATTAATTGTTATACGTGCTTCGATGATGATGGTAACCTAATGTTGGAAAGAGATTTTATAGCTGAAAAAGTTTTGGCAGGAGAACCTGATTATTTCAAAATTCAAAAGCCTATCTCATTTGCTCTAAGTAATAGTTTTAATGAAGAAGAAGAAGAAAATTACCTACAGCAAGCAATTTTGAAATGGACAATGAACCAAAAACATTAATCCATAAAATGATGGATCATTTAATTAACATGCAATCACAAAAAGCGAAATTATGTTTCGCTAAACACGCTTTAATATTCGAGAAAATCAAAGAGTTTTTTTGATAAAAAGTTGTACTATTAAGTGAAGATAAAATATTTTATCATTTTGATGAACTCATTATCATGTCTAATCAAGAATTCGCTCAATTAAATACAAAACTAATGCAAGAACTTACGAAGGAACAATGCATTACAATATATGAACTACGAAACATAGATATCACTGAATTGGAAAATGAAAATGATGATCAAGCCTGGAGTCAAATTGATGATTTTATTTTATCCACACCAGAGTGCGATCTAGACGAATTCTTTGAAAAAGAACAGCTCAGTAATGAAGAGTACTTTAAAGTTATCATTAACGATGAAGATCATGATGAATACTGTAAAGATGTGGAAAATTGCAATCGCGATACTAAATTATTTGATTCAGTTAAAGAAAGACTGACCGCAATATTAAATGTGTTTTCAAAACATGTTGACTTATATCGTTCATTATACACTCAATGTATCACGCTTCCGATTTTTGGTTTTAATAGTAGTGGATACGACTTACCGTTAATATCGAAATGGCTTTTCCAGAGATGATAAAGCATAATTGGGAGTCTAAAGTCATCAAAAATGGTACGAAATATAAATCCATTGAATTTAGGTATTTTGAAAGAGATTTCCCTTTTCCACTTCGAAGTAACTACTCAATTGAATCAAGAAGTCTTCAATTTCTAGATATTGCTAATTTTTTAGCTGCTGGTTATAACTTGGACACATTTATAAAGTCATTTACAAAAGGTACTGTCGAAAAATCGTTTTTTCCTTATGAATATATAGACTGCTATGAAAAATTAAATAATACAGAACTTCCACCGTATGAAAGTTTTAAAAGTTCCTTACAGCAAGATCAAAATACGCTGGAAATCCAATATCAACGTTTTGAAAAAGAAATTAATAATCTAAAAAAGGAACAACAATATACATCATGTGCTGACAAGGTAATCGAATTAAAAGCTTTACAAAATCTAAAATGGAAAAATAAACCGTTAACGGGTGAAGAGAATTATAGAATGTTGCAAAATATATGGCGAGATAAAGGTTGGAAATCATTGGCAGACTATTTAAAATGGTATAACAGTATAGATGTCATACCTTTTAAAGATGCAATAAAAACATACGCAAAAGAATTCCATAGATATGGGATAGATCTTACCCATGATGGTATAAGCCTTCCTTCACTTGCCAATAAAATAATGTACAAGTCTAATACAGAGGCAAAAATAATGTATGTTGAAAACAAATGGATCATGGAATTCTATAAAAAACATATCGTCGGTGGGCCATCCATTATATTCAAAAGAAAAACTGATGGAGGGAGAATAGAAGGACATGATTGTGCGGCCTTGTATCTCGATTGTCTTCAGCAGCCAATGCCAGTTGGAAGACCAATAATATGGAAAATCAACGATATTGAAGATGAAATTTTATACAGAGAAGAGACTCCTAAAGGTATTTATCTTACACTTAAGTTAACGATGTCTGATTAATTTTATATTAAAAATCCTATACCGAAATTTTAATCGCATTTATCGTACCTTTTTTTCAACAGCACCATGTAAAAGTGTAATTGCAGATCAATACTTAGATTGGATCGAGAATGTCTGTTTGGACGATATAAGTGGAAAATACTTTAAACGCGAACATCTCTTCCGAATCACACTACAAGAAAAACAAGCATTTTTCCAGCACTTCAAATCTATAAATCACATATTTGTTGATGGGATCGATGAAATAAACAGAATCGTTTACGAATTTGATGGATGTTATTACCATGCTTGTAAAGAATGTCTTGATAATAAAATAATCAAAACTTTCGCATCACATTTTGAAGGAGAGCGTAAATTAACAGCTGAAGAGATACGCAACTTTGATCAAGCACGTGACGACTTTTTAGAAAACAGAGGATATACGATTATAAGAATGAAAGAATGTGAGTGGAAAAAACTTTTCCAAAGCAAAGCTGGTGAAGAAATACGCATGTTTATAGTTCAAAACAAAATACATAATAGTGACAAAGGTGAGATATCATTACGCCAATTATTGGATGATATACAAAATGAGCGGGTATTTGGCGCGCTTGAAGTTGATATTCACACCCCAGAAGAATTGAAAGAGAAATTCCAAGAGTTTACGCCTATATTCAAGAATGCAACTGTGCGATTCGACGATATCGGAGAATATATGCAACAAGTGGTTGCGGATTGTGGGTTCTCAACTGCCGATAGGCGATTATTAATAAATTCATATTTTGGTACAAATTATGGTTTAAACACCGCTTTGGCTAAATGGTACCTTGACCATGGATTAATAATTACAAAAGTACATTGTTTCATACAGTACAAAAGTAAAGTCATCTTCAAGAATTTTGTGGAAAACATCGCTAAAGATAGACTGCGAGGAGATAAAGATCCATCTTCATCTATGAGAGCTGAAACTTCTAAGTTAATTGGAAATTCTGCTTTTGGAATTACAATCATGAATAAAACAAAACAAAGAGAAGTTAGTTATTTAGTGAAAGGAAGACCGTTTAGAAAAATAAACATTGGTCAAATCTTAGATGGACAATTACTTGAAGATAATATAATTGAAGTCATATCTCCAAAAAAATAAAATACATGAAAATCAAGCGTATTATATCGGTTGGAATGTTTTCTTCTACGCAAAACTAAGAATGCTTCAATGCTATTATGATTTTTTTGTTGAAGTTCTAGAACCAAATTCATTCGAATTGTGCGAGATGGACACTGACAGTTTATATATATGGCTTAAAAACGGCAAAACGTTTGATGAAAATGTCAAACCACAATTGAAAGAAAATAGAGAATATGATAAACTAAAACAACAATTCTTTATTACTCCTTCTGCCAAATTCGGAAAACGTACTCCCGGAAAGTTTAAACTCGAATTCGAAGGGACAAATATGATAAGTTTAAACAGCAAAACTTATATCGTCGAAAATGAAGGTAATAAAACTTTTAAATTTAGCATGAAGGGAATACAAAAAAAAAACAATTTGATGGAGAGAATCCGATGAAATTGTATAAAGATGCGTTGGATAACAGAAAAACTATTCTAGCAACAAACAGAGGACTAAAAAGAAAGTATGGTGCAATTTGTCAATACGAACAAGAGAAAAGGGCATTAACACACTTTTATTGTAAAAGAATAGTGTTAGAAGATGGAATCAGCACCATCCCTTTAGATATTTAACTTCATAAATAAACAGTTAATTGATATTATTCTATTAATAATGAAAGTATTTAACGATGAAGAATACGAAAATCTTTTATTAATTGTTTTGTTAATAATCTCTTTCTTTTGCTATTCATCCTTTTCATTCTCTTCTTTACTTTACCATTAGATCCATTTCCATTAATTTTCTTGTTTTAAGAATTGCATCAGCAGCTAATCCTATTCCACCTGCGGCAGCGGCTTTTGCAGCTGATTTTGCTCCTTTGATTGCCAATCTTTTAACTGCTTGTTTTGTAAGTCTTTTAGCAGCCATTTGTCCACCTTTTCTTAAAGCTTGACGAACAGCCACACGTGTTAATGCCGACCCCATCTTCTTCAAATGATGATTTAAACGTTGCTTCGTAAACTTATATCCCCCACCCATCATTTCTGCCACTTCTTTCCCTCCATCATCTTTTAACATATCATCAATAACCATAGATGCGATTACACTTGCTGCTAAACTAGCCATTAATCTAATTTTATATGTTTATTTTTTAATTGACGCGCTAAAGATGGTCTATTCTTTTTTAACAGATCATTAGCATAAACAAATTTATCCAATGAACTTTTAGGAGCACCTGCAGCTCTCCAAAATTCTCTAGGTACAAATTGTAATGGTTTAAATTTTTTTGCTCCTTTTAATTTAACTTTTGGTTTTAAAGCCTTTTGAAAGCCGGCAATTGGAGTAATGCCGATTCCAGTTTTAAGAATCCAATGTTGTAAATTTTTGAAAAGCCCTCCTCCTTTTATCTTCTTTTTCTTCTTAATCTTTTGTTTATTTAATCTTTTCATGATTAATTTATAATCCAATATAATGAGAAATAGAAAAATAAAACATATTTAAGCAACTCATATTTATATAATGTTTTTTATTTTATCATAATTATATTTTCTTTGAACCCATTCTCTTACAAATTCATCGTTTATATAAAATTGTCTATAATTATCACATTGATCACGCTTTTCACTTGATTTATCTGGTGGGGGAAACTCCATTTCCATGATTTTACTTATGTATATAGGATATTTCAAAGTGTTCATCTGATACAAAAAGTATATACAGTATTCCCCACATACGCTAGTATTATATGCTTGAATCTCTCTCGTCATATAGTGAAGTTTAAAACGAATACGATTTGCGTTTCTATTACGTAAACTGTTTATTTTCTCACAAAATCGAATATAATCTTCTTCTGGTTTATGTCCATATGAATCAAAATAAAACAGTTTCCATCAATATCAAAATATACTGCTTGCCAATGTCTTCCTCTTTGTTTATATGTTCCAGTATTCAAAACAAAAGATGCGGAAACAAAATGGTTGTTCTTCATACAATGTTTCTAATGCGCTTTCGTTTAATGACATTTGAATTCTAACATCATCCTTAGCTAATACTTTTTTAAAACTTTGTTTTATATGATCATCTTTCTTACAAATATTTTCTACATCTTCATCTAACATTATGGTATATAATCAAGAACAACTCCTCCTCCTTCAACAATTTCCATATGATTAGAAAATATTCCAAGACAAGTTATTAAATAATTTCCAGCAAATCTAGCCCTTAATTGTAATTTTAATTGTACTTGTCCAGTTCTTGCATCGACTATTCTCTGACCATTTCTCTGGTATCTTGTCGTAGTTAACTTAAATGGATATATCGCATAACCATTTCTAGTCAAAAATTGATCAACGTCAAACATATTATTATTCCTATCTAACACATGAAACAAACCATTCAAAACAGAATCTCTGTCAGTATATTCTACCGCTCTAAGAGATGTTTCGTGATTGCTAAAAACTTGTAAGTTAAATGATTCTCCTGGAATATGCAAGTAATTGAATGGATTGTGTTCTGTACTTCCTCTCCCATGCTCTTGCCCTCTAAATATGGTAAAGCAAAATTCGGGAAGTTTCTCGTTGTATATACTTCTTTCATATACATTAAGAACTGTTTGATCGGGAAAATAATTAGTAACTCTATAACGGGTAAAAGGAAAAGACTGCGTTTGCTCACTTGCTTTATATTTATTGATATATGCTTTCAACATTTCAGTTGTTAAATTAATCGTTCTTAGGTGCAATTTTATTTCTTTTATAAAATATTCAAAATGACCTTTGAGTGCCATAGGACATTGCACCGCCATTTCATTATCCACTCTTTGAAATTGTAAATGAAAACCTCTAGAACCATCATACAATTGACCATTCAACCAAGAAGCCAAAAGAAGTTTTTTAACCTAAAAAATTTTTATTTAAAAAGTCCCCTTGAATTTTCGGGAGAAAATTTTATCCAAAAAATTTAGGATTATTTAAATGAATTTTTTTTTTAAAAAACTTTTTTTTTTAAATTATTTTAATTTTAATTTTTTTGTATTAAAAATATTTTTTTTGTTTTATTTGGTAAAATTTGTTTTGAAAAAATAAAGAATTTGTTTTAAAATATAAAAAGTAATTTAAAAAGTTTTTTAAAAATAAAATTAAAAAAATTTTTAAAAAATTTTTAAAAAAAATTTTTTGAAAAGGGAAAATTTTTTTTTGAATTTTTTAATTTGGGTTTCAATTTAAAAAGGATTTTGATTAAAAAGGAACTTTATTTAAAAATTTAAATTTAAAAAAATTGTTTTTAAAAATTTTTAAAATAAAATTAAAGTTTAAAAAAGGAAAAGAATTTTAATTAAAAAAATTTAAGAAATTTTAAAAACAAACAAAAAAAGAAAATAATTTTGAGAAATTTTTAAAAAAAAAGGGGAATTATTAAAGGAGAAAAATTTTTGGGAAATTAAAAGGGAAAATTTTAAAAAATTTTACATTTATTTAAAAAAAAAAAACAATTAAAATTTTAAACAAGAAAATTAAAAATTTATTAAATACAAAAATTTTTGGGAATTTTAAATTTAAAAGAAAGCCTTTTAATTTTTAAATTTAAAAAAAAGGGAAAAGAGGAAAATTAATAAAAAAAAAAATTTTTTAATAATTTAAAAGAATTTAAACCAAATTTTTTGTAAAAAATTTTTTTTTTTAAATAAATTTTTTTTTCCAAAAATTTTTTTTATTTAACTTTGGGTTTGAAAAGGAAAACCCTTTTTTTTTAAATTTTTTGGGTTTTTTCAAGAAAATTTTTTTTTTTTTTAAATTTTTTCCAAAAATTTTTCCCCCTTAAAAAGAAAACCCAAAATTCAAATTTAAAATTAAAAATTTGGGCAAATTTAAAAAAGGAAGAAATTAGTTCTTCTTCTTTTTACATCTTCATCCACACTCAGCACTGCAGGATCATCTGTCATATCATTCAGCGTATAGCTTGTATACTTGTCTCCAAAGAAAACAGCACTATTTTCATATCTCAATATCATGTGATTCTTAGCTTCCAATAATGCGTAAAAGTCAAGCAATCTCTCATAGCTGATTATGTAATCGACGTACTTTCTCCTTAAGAAAAACTCTGGAGTTTGAGGTTTTCTCTCGAGAACACTTGATTCAAAATCGTATCTTTTCCTAACTGGCACTTCTTCTCCTCTACTTCTCATCTCTGCATATTCAGCATTTTCTTCAATCACTCTTCTGTGTCTTTTATCATCTTTTATGTTGAGAAATTTCAATTTGTGAGCCACTTGTGCTATATCTTTTTTATTCACTTCACTAGCCATGGTGTTTTTGATTTAACACTAGTTTGTAGTCACGCTTTATATACTTTTATTTTGATTGACATATTGAATTAATTAGGCATATGTCAATCATTATGCCAATCATATTTATAACAAATTATAACATTAAAACAAATAAGATTCAAATTTTTGCATTTGCTTTTCACTTACCTCACTTTTCCTTTTACCATCAAGGAAACTGAAATTTCTTCATTTCCTCAAAAATTATTCGCACAAAAACCTCGCAGATGGTTCGGCCCCACTATATACTACTAGTCTAGACGTACCTTTGTACACAGGCAAGTAAAACGTTTTAGCTCCAATAGAAAAATGTGTTCTTGCATCTACAACAAGTGGCGAAAGAGGAGAGGAATCAAAACAACAGTTATAATGTGACTAGCTGTAATGCTGCTGGCAACTGTGTGTCACGCATGATGATCTTCAAACGAAAGCAGAAAAAAAGAGGAGGTCACTGACCATTTGCATGCAGGGACATTCAACAAAATGTCTGTGAATAGGTTGATTGATGCACCAACTTTGATGAGCTATATGAAGCATTTCATAAAGAATGGGACACAGAGCAAAGAGAATGTGGCTCTGCTGATACTGGATGTTGATATTGATACTGTAGACACACACACGAAAGAAAATTGATTTCATAAGAGAAGCTTAAGATAATTTGATAATCATGCTGTCACTTCCACCCCATACGGCCAGTAGGGAATAGCTGATTATTTGAAAAGGGAAAATAAAATTATCCACAGAACAAAGCATTACAAATAATCTTGTTCTTACAGTGGTCACACTACCTACACATCAGAGAATAGTTCAGGTAGATCACGCAGTTTTTTGCTTGAAAGAAACTGTTTGAAGAAATAAATTGCTCTTCCAAAAATATTATAACATTTGAATGTCATGCTTAAAATCAGGTTAAACCTACTTTACACATTTCAGCAATGTGCGGAAATGATGATGATGATTTTGATTTACGAAAACATATCAGTCAAAAGAAGCAGAGCTTGTCGAGTCTGGGGCGTTTATAACAAAATGAAACATTATTAACAAATAAAGTAATACAACTTGACATCTTAAAAATCTGCTACAAAAAATCAAACTAAGTTAAACTACTAAAATAATTACACAGAGCTACTAGGACTCATTACTTTCAAGGCGAGGAGGAGGTGCAAAATTGCATTTACACAATGGTTGTTGTAGGAAACTAGCTTATATTTTTTTAAATGTCTTAGGGTCTCCTTTTAGGGTGTTTATCCTTTTAAATTCTTGAGGTTGGGAGTTTCATAGTTTTGGGTCTTTAACAATGATAGCTCTATCTCCATAACAGTTTGCTGACTTTGGGAGGTCAAAATTGTTTTTGAATCAGGTAGGATAGTTTTGAATACTTGAACTGGTTTTAAATAGATTTTTTAAGATGTCAGGTAACTTTTCTTTATTGTATGTGTGTAGATGCATTAGACTTCAAATTTTCAATTCATATTGATCTAAAACTTTTAATGTTCTAAATTCCACATTTTGGGGAGTAAGTTTCTTACTTTTCAATAGATTGAAGCATAGCAAACAATTTTACTACCTAGTTCTTCTATGTGTTAATCCAACGTAAGATGATCATCATTAGTCAAGCCAAAGTATTTCATATAGTTAGCTCTTTTTATGTCTTCTCCCATTTGCAGACTTGCTCTACAAATAGATTTCTTGTTTTTAGGATAAAAATACAATAGGAAGTTTTTTCTATACTCAGTTTAAGGCGATGTGCTTTAAACCGAATGTGCAGTTTTTGCAGTTCAGTGTTAGTGTCTTCTTTAGCGTGTCAATTTCTTTCCCAGAGGCAAAGATATTGGTGTCATCAGCAAATTGGCATGGCTTCATCTCTGTAGCATTAGACATATCATCACCCTAGCTAATGTCTGTGCAGTATTGTGGAGGATGTGCAGTAATGTGGAGGGATTTTCGCAGTAATGTGGAGGGTGTTCAGTAATGTGGAGGGATATCATCAGTAAGGTGGAGGGATTTTTGCAGTAATGTGGAGGATGTTCAGTAATGTGGAGGACTATCTTCAGTAATGTGGAGGGTGCGCAGTAATGTGGAGGGCTATCTTTCAGTAATGTAGAGGGATATCATCAGTAATGTGGAGGTTCCGGAGTAATGTGGAGGGCTATCATCAGTGACCTGGAGGCCTATCTTGCAGTAATGCGGAGGATGTTCAGTATTGTGGAGGGCTATCTTGCAGTAATGTTGTGTCTGCGGAGTGTTGTGGAGGGCTATCTTAAAGTAATGTGGAGGGCTATCATCAGTGATGTGGAGGGATATCATTAGTAATGTGGCGGTTGCGGAGTAATGTGGAGGGCCATCTTGAAAAATGTGGAGGGCTATCATCAGTAACGTGGAGGGCTATTTTCAGTAATGTGGAGGATGTTCAGTAATGTGGAGGACTATCTTTCCGTAATGTGGTGGATGCGAAGTACAGGTTTTTTTTTAAAGGAACCTATGGTCTGAGTTGAGGCTGGAGTTCCTTAATTTTTTGACAAAATAAGGCTTAAAGCTCCTTATACTGTTCCTTCTCTAGGAATATGTAAAAATACTAATTTTTACAGCAAATTCATAAAAACTATGCTTCATTTCTAACTTTAAGTATAAATGGAGCCTTTTGTGGAAGAACGATGGGAAATATATTTTACTTCTGTTCCTTTTTCGTACAAACGGTCTTGTTCTTTAAAAACGATTTTCTTAGTTTTTCATCTGAGCCTCAACAGTTCCTTAAAGTTCCTTAATTTTTTGGGAATTTTCAGCCTCAAGTTCCTTATAAAGGTGTTCCTTATAAAAAAAACGTGTAATGTAGGGGGGTATCATCAGTAATGTGGAGGGCCCAAGTAATCAAGAAGCACTCTCGTAGTGGTTGCCTAGAATTTTCATTTTAAACGATTCTAATTGACAAGAAATGCAATTCGGAAGCTAAACCTTGCGTTTTTTAGCCATGAGAACCTTCACACTGCTTTAATATTTCATAATATATGTGTAAAAATCACAGTTTTGGTTCATTTGCATGAAATTTCTAATACACACAGTTTTTTTTATATAGCAACTTTGTTCGGGTCTAGTTCAAAAAGTTGCTTATTTTTGGACCTCTTATGGCCACCTTTTAGTAGCAAAAGTTGCTTAGTAGTTGCTTAATTTTAACTGTATATTTTTTAATAGTACAGGGGCTAGAAAACTAATATAACCTAATATGCAGCAAAGAAATACTGTAAAAAACATCAGTCAAGAAGTGCCATGTAATTGTTACCATATACAGACTTTGTTATGAAAATTAAACGGAGAATGAAATGAAATGCTTCACGTATTGAGTAACACTCTGTTGATATGCGAGTTTAGACGGCAAATCAATGGAATTAGCTTCTATGATGATCAATCCTCGATTGCTTGCAGTGATAAATTAAAATTAAAAATTTTAATTAAAAATTTAAAAAGTTGCTTAGGTTTTTCTCCTGTGGTACTATACGTTGCTTAAAGTTTTAGGCCTTCTACATCTTAGTTGCTTATAAGCGGTTGCTTGTAAAAAAAACTGCGTGTACATATATATTAACAAAACATGAATAACAGAGTAAAATATATCTAACATATGATATGAGTTATCTAACATATGAATATAAATTCGAAGAAGAAAACAGTGTTCTTTTTTATAAACGAAGATACAATGAGTTGAGCGATAAAATGATCTGTACATGAATGAATGGCAATTTATTTTGTCTCTCTTCCTCAGTCCAATAGCAAGTTTATTCACGTAATATTTCATTCATGTGTTGTGGTTACCATTTGACACTAATCAAAAAGAAAGGTCACAAACTAAATAGCAATATTTATCTTTTCTGTTCATAACGTCAATTAAAGTTTTTTTGGTTTGCAAATAAGTGCATCTCCCAAAATCTTTGATAAGAACTTCACCCAAGTTGTGAATATTCTTGAGGCACATGAAGCAGAAACTTTAAATCTATCTGCTAAATCCTCATTCAAAAGGCTGAGTCTAAGCCTCATTAATTGTTGGGGAGACGTGATCATTGCTCTTTTGTTTTAGACAAAAGAAAAAATGGTTTGTCTTCAACGAATCAACGTTTAGGGGCTAACCGTCCTTGCGCACTGAGACATGATTTTCCGCTGACCACTTGTCTTCCCGCTGAAAATTTACCGTTGTGTTGTCAATAAGTTCGTCTCGTGGTGGTCTATCTGTCATTGCAGGATGCAAGGTTATAAACATGTAATCGTTCCGCACGGACACTGACAAAAACCTATACGCGTAGCAATTCTGGAGTTATTTTTACCTATAGACAAAGAGTAAAATCTCAGTGTGGCAAAAGGGAAAAGTACGCGAGGGGAATCATAGGCCATAGCAGTTTTGCAGTACTAAAGGAATTTGTTTATGGCCTATGGAGATCTCTAGACCGTCTATCCTAGTAGTCTTTTGGTTCAGTTCCTTATCAACTATCTTAAAGGAAGATGAGGGGTGATGGCCATAATGTTTAGATTTTAAAAGCACAGTGCTCATTATTACCCTAACAACTCATTAATGTAAAAAAACTTTATAAATCTTGTACATGTCAAGAACAATGCTAGAAAACTTGGTAGTCTACAGCCCACAACTTTTGCCTCAGTTGAATGAAGGTCAATCCTGGCAAACCAACTGTTTGTCAAGGTGTTGAGAGCAATGACCCACTTACTTGAATGAAAAATCTTTGCCTGTATGATTTAAGATCAATTTCTGTAACATTCAGAAAGTTAATAAAATCAAGGGGTACACATTCTTCAGTATAATACTATACCTATAAATGATATGGTGTTGGGTAGACTTCTGATGAAAAAGAACACCCCAAATTTAGAAAAGTGCAATAGTTTGTTGTTGAAATCTGAATTGATCAGAATATTGCAAACAACTTCATCCAGGGGAGAGAATGATTTGAATGAGATTTTATTAAGGGCTTCTGGCCCAATTGTAATCCATAACTAAAAGAACTCATTTTATACTGCTGAGTGTCTTGCAAGCAGTTTTTGCTTATAGCCAGCCAATCCAACATACAAAGAATTGCAATTACCTGTTTTCTGATTTCAGAGTTGGTGCTGAAATCTCTTGTTTTTAACCTTTTTCTGACTGGCTCGATGTTTAGTATTACATTGTATAAATCACAAGCTTGTGGGTTGCAACAAGATCAATAACAATGTCACAGAAAGTTTTATCAAATGCAATTTCTTTCACTTATGCAGTTTTCAGTTCAATCAATGTTAAAATACTGTTCTAAATGATTCTGGTTTTGTATTCTTTTACTCGAAAGACAGGATAATAGTAAAAATGTAGGGCAATTTAGGCTAATCAAATGTAGGGAGTGAAAACACACTACAGAGTATACCATCCAACAAGCACTGGACTGAAATTTGAGACACTGCTGCATCCTTTTACAGTTTAAAAAGCCTATATGCATTGAGTATTGGTCTTTCAAAACTAAGAAAAAACTGAATTTTCAGAATTTGTGCTGTGCTAGATAATGATAATAATGAACTGAACATGATTTTAATTGAAAAATGTTTTCAAAAAATCAAATCAGCTTATTCTAAATCAGCTGAAATTTCTGGGATTTGGGACAGTAGTTTTGTTTGATGAATATAATTTAAATCTTCCAATTTCAATATTGACAAAAAAGTGCAATAATAGCTATGATAAATTTAAATAACAATAAGTAAGAATTAATGATACTAATTAATTATCCTTAATGTTATCATGAATTCTCTTAAACTCTTCATGATATAAACATTCAGTCTACACTCTTTTTTTTATAAGAATACTATAAATTTTGTCCAGCCTCAATATTCTTAAAAAATGTTCATTTTGAGCCTGAATATATTCTTAAAGTATTCTTATTTCTCAAATCTGATATGCGGTTTTAGGGGAACGTAGTTAAAAGAAAAATCATCTGATATGGTCAAGCGAAAGAAATATTTAACTATTTAACAAAAAGAATGTTGTTAACAATCATGAAGTTTCGTTCTAACATTGCAAAACAGGCATCTGCTGAAAAATGAGACACAAATTCTTACAATAATCTTAAAAATAGGCTGATTCTGAGCCTGAATATTCTTATAAACATTATTCTTATTAAAAAAAGAGTGTATGCTTTGTAGGAATTTTCTTACAAGGAGTTCATTTAGTGAATGCATTAACAGGACCTCGCAGTCACATATTTTCCATCTTGTCTCTCAGTTCAAGCCTTCTTGCTTCCTCCCACTACTCGTCCTCTCCTTCCTTCCAAGCCAAGAGGGTCTCAAAAATGATTTAATTCAAGTCCTTCTTAATGGTTATGTTCTCATGTCGAAGATATTAAAGAAGAGGTTATTATACCAGGCAGGAAACTAAACTGAATAGTAGTATATAGTGGGGCCGAACCATCTGTGAGGTTTTTGTGCGAATAATTTTTGAGGAAATGAAGAAATTTCAGTTTCCTTGATGGTAAAAGGGAAAAGTGAGGTAAGTGAAAAGCAAATGCAAAAATTTGAATTTGCTTCACAGATAAAAGAGGAAATAAAGAAATTTGAATTTGCTAAAAGATCAGGGAACAAAGAAAACGAAAAAATTCGATTTGCGTTGAGTTGAAATGAAAAACAAAATTATTTTTAGTAAAAAGTCCAAAAGGTTAAACTGTCAATCAAAATCCGAACAATTATTATTGGAAATCTTGACACGTGAATTAAAGGTTATTGAAACGTTAATGCATCAAAGGCAAAAGGTTAATCTGTCAATCTAAAATGGAACAATTTACACGTTAATGCATCAAAGGGAAAAGGTTAATCTGTCAATCATAATCCGAACAAATGTACTTTGAGACGTGAATTAAAGGTTATTGAAACGTTAATGCATAAAAGGAAAAAGGTTAATCTGTCAATCTAAAATGGAACAATTTACACGTTAATGCATCAAAGGGAAAAGGTTAATCTGTCAATCATAATCCAAACAAATGTACTTTGAGACGTGAATTAAAGGTTATTGAAACGTTAATGCATCAAAGGCAAAAGGTTAATCTGTCAATCTAAATTGGAACAATTTACACGTTAATGCATCAAAGGGAAAAGGTTAATCTGTCAATCATAATCCGAACAAATGTACTTTGAGACGTGAATTAAAGGTTATTGAAACGTTAATGCATCAAAGGCAAAAGGTTAATCTGTCAATCTAAATTGGAACAATTTACGTTAATGCATCAAAGGAAAAGGTTAATCTGTCAATCATAATCCGAACAAATGTACTTTGAGACGTGAATTAATGGTTATTGAAACGTTAATGCATCAAAGGCAGAAGTTTTATCTGTCAATCAAAATCTGAACAATTGTAGTCAGACATCCTGACACATGAATTAATGGTTATTGGAAAGTTAATGCACCAAAGGCAGAGGTTTTATCTGTCAATCAAAATCCGAAGAATTGTATTCAGACATCCTGACACATGACTTTAAGGTTCAATTGATAGATTAAATTTGAAACCAAGATAGTTATTTGATTGATATGTTGCCATAGGAACAACATACAAATGCATTCGATATATAAATAGTTTTTCGGAGGAAATCGTATTTTAGTTGTGTTCTGATTCTCAAGCAAGGCAGTTGCTTCCAAGAAGATAATAAGGGAAAGGAAAGGATTCTTGGTGAGTTTATTTTAAATGCTTATACTCTGACTTATACTGCTTTAGCTTAGTTTTGTTTAAGTATATATATTTATTTCATTTCGATTCTATAAAGGCCACAGAATGTTTCGGCTTTATTTTTGGTTGTTTTTTTGGTCGATTTTTAAACTAAGTAACTGTCGTTTCCTTAAATTCTGTTTGAAATACGAAAACATTTTTGCGCTTTTCGGTTTATTTTAACTTCGATCATGTATGTGGTCTTGTTTATCTGAATATCCATGCCGGGATAAACTTTTCGAGAGGCTGAGAGGCTAACAGCACTCAAGGAGAGTCTCCTTTCATGTTTAGCTTGACTCGTTATGAACGTGCTAGTTTCATCGGCTCCGCCAAGATACTCGAGAGCTAAACCTCAAAGCTACAATGTGTGCTCGTTAAGAGATGTTGGTAGTACAAATGTCCACAAGGTTAATGAACTTGTAAAGGGTCAGAAACTTGGTTCTTCATATCAGTCTTCTTGTTTTATCGCGGAGAGTTTATAAAAAATAAAACAATCACTTGCTCATACAAATGCGATTCTTTAATTTCATCATAAGCGGTTATATGAAAATAATTAGAGAATCAAACGATTGAAAGTCTTAATGGAAAAAGTCAGTTTGTTCAATCAAAATGTCTTTGAAATCATTTAAACACAAGTTGCAAATGAATATTGAGGAAATGATGCTATATCACCCCAGAAGGTCAGAAATTCGATAAACTTTGCGATGAAACTGGTTTTGAGAAAAGCATCCGAAGTATACACTTTTCTGATGTTGAAAGCAAACATAACATCAGAGATATCAACAGATTTGATATGTATAACATCGCATATAGTTTTTTCCACATCTCCTACTTTGAAATAAATCACTTTTATATTGTGCTGTCTGCATATGGAACTTAGTGTTTCGACTTCTTGTCCACACTGATGTGCACCATTATAAATGGGATAATATGGTAATCCATGAAATTTTTTCTGGCAAAATTTGAATGTTCGTTCTTCACTCGGGGTGAGATCTTCCCAATCAATGCACGGGTTTACCTCAATTTCAAACGTACGTTGATAATGTGGTGTTACCAAACGAAGACAAATCTAAAAAATTAAGAAGGAGAGAATTCTTACAATTTGGAAAGTTTGTATTTTATAGCTAAGGTATATTATCAAAATAGAAAGTTATTATTTTTACATACCTGTCGACAACATTTGTGTCCGTCTTCTAACAAGATATAGTGCACACTCAAAACACCATAATTGAACATATAAAGACTTCGTTCAGCGATGAATTTACTTGCAGCTGTATTATCTAAAATTATATAAGAGTTTAGACAGTTTTGTGACAGCTGTCAAGAAAAGGAACGAAAAGATCAATCATTTATATTATGATTGTTCATATTATATGACATATCATTCTAATATATTGCTCATATCAATCATTGACGAAAACAATGGTAATTTAATCATGTGATGTTTAAATGTCATATGTCAATCATAAGTGGGATTTATAAACGAATATTTATCCATTTTGTTTTAGTTTTAAAAAATTTCAGAAGATGGATGACAGCATATTCAAAGAGTTGACGCCGTCAGAGTTGATAGCCGATGTAGCTGATCAAAATCATTTTTTCGTATTTGTACCTACCAACGAAGCAGAGAGAATATCAAAAGTACTCTACAGAAAAGGACATTTTGGATTATGGGGAAGCAAACATTATGCTTCGATATGGCTTTGAAGTCAAAGTCACCAGAATGAGGCTGTTGGGATTAAGTATAACGGAAATGAGTTTTTTTGATGAAGGAATGCCAATAAATGTAAGTTGGAGTTATATTATAATTTTAATGTTTTGAATAATATAAAGTCATAGTATTAGAAGGTATATAAATATGTTTATATGTTATAGAACATTGGACAGGAATTACGGAAGCAATTATTGGAGATGATAGGATGGAGCTCAGATGAAGCGAAAAGACAGTTGGTAGGAGTAATTTATGATCAGCCGAAATTGAGAACAACACTCATAAAGAACTACGATTTCAAATTCACATCTAAGAAAACAGTGGGGAAGTCGGATAAAGAAAAGAAATCAATGAAATCAAAGAAGCCAAAAATCTCTAAAAGTTATATTTCAGAAGGTTGATATTATTTTTCTACTGTATACAATTTATTGAATGGAATAGAATAGAATGTATATTTATGGGGTATTTGTTTTATGTTTTAGAATCTGATCTCAATGACATTGAGGTTGTCAAGTCGATAAAATAGAAGAAAGGGTTGAAGAAAAAAGAAGTTTATGGAAAATAGATGTTCTTTTGCGATAACCGAAACAAAAGCAGTGGACTCACCAGCGATATCTAGTATAGATAACGAGATTCCAGTCAGCAGAAGTAATAAAGAAGGTAATAACAATAACTGTCTTGTTAAATATCATGAATCTTGAGACAGCAAAGAGGTTTAAAGAAGAGTTGAGGAAGATTTATGCTATGAAATCTCAAAGTGGAGGAGATAAGTTTGTGTGTAATGGGGAAATTATATATTTAAAACCTGGTGTGATTTTTTTCTATACATTATAATTTATCATTGAGAAACTTACTTAATCTTGAAGAGACGATTAATTGCCTTTAATGTTTAAGGTTATATGGAAAATGCATTTGAAAATATAACAAAGATTATGAAGAGTTGTCCTCCATAGATTCAAGAAAATGCAAACATAATCACGGAAGCAGTCATAAATAATCCTATACACCCATCAGAAGTAGACAGCATGATTGAAGAATGCATAAATAACCCGTCAATTTTTGATCTTTTCCCGTCTCCAAAGGAAATTGAGTCGAAAACCATAGAAGTGAGACAAAATAGGTAAGTGAATTTAATATTGATATTATTATTATGAACACTTTCAGGGCCTATTTTTTTGGTTACATTCTGTTTTAAGCAGACCCTTCTTTTTTCGGTAGACGTCGAAACGTAATTTTTTGGTACCACCTTCTGAATACGGCAGGTTTGGTAGGCCTCTAAAACCTTCTGGCCCCAAAGCTGAAGGGTTTATGAACATCGAAAGGTATCTTGTTCTCGCATAAAAATGAATGGTTTAGCTTTAGTTTGCTCTAATCAGCCTACCGTTTTGGACAGTTGTGTTTCTTTGGTGCAGGAAACTTTTCCTGCTAAGTCTACCGTTCTCAGAATTTGGAGGGTCTTCTAAAAACAGGAGGTTACGACAAAATACGCCCTTACTTATATGTGTCATCCATATTATTATCATTTAGAGATTACTTTTATTGTGTTTTTAGAAAAGTTCCATTGTGTGGAAGAATTCATATGAAGGGAATTGGGCGCCACAGGAAAGTACTGAATCCAGATTTCAAATTAGCTGATAGTGAAGATGAGGAAGTGGAAGAAAAGCATAATCATGAAGAAGAAGAGAACGAGAGTTGTGATGTTGAAGAAGAAGAAGGAAAGGTGGAAAATAACGAAAATCAGTCATGGAGTGTAGATATGAATCACACTGATTTCAGAAAGAGAGAGGAAGATGAGGAGGAGGCGATCGAAGAAGATGAAGTCAACGAGGCATTAAAGAATTTAATCGGAGACGCAGTTAGTTCTAGCGAGAGTGATGATGAAGAGGAAGAGAAGAAGAAGAAGAACGATTCACCAAAGAAGAAGAAAAGAAAGAGGGAAGAAGTTGAAGAAGAAGACGATGAAGAAGAAGATGAGAAAAAAGAACTGTTTGAATTTTACAGATTTTTCAAAAAACTTAAAAAACAAAAAAAAATATAAAAAATGATTTGTGTATAGATTGTTTGTATATATTGTAGATGAGTAAAATGTTAATATAGTTTTCATGATTTAGCAATTGATTGGTGAAAAATAATGACTAAACGAAAGCTTGGATTTGATATATATCTTCCTGAGACTAGCTATGAGGAACAGAAAAATGTAGGAACGGAAAAGAATACGATGATGAGGGTGATTATGATGATGATAGCTCAACGACAGATTCTGATAGCGAAAATGAAGTAAGAGAATTAGGACAAATATGTAACAAGAGAAAGAAAACAAGAAAAGATATTTTAGGCTTATTGGATCATATAGATAGTGTTATGTATGATCAATATAGATCAAAGTTGAAATCGATTTACGAAAATGAACCGAAATAATAGAAAGTGAAATAAAGAATCCATTTTCAATGCTTTTGACTGGTAAATCAGGTTGTGGAAAAACGTTTTGGGTGCAAAATTATTAGAAAATTGGCGAAAGGTTACTTCTGATAAGCAAGGAATTTTATTGAAGAAAATTTTATGGTTTTATGGAGTAGATCAACCTGAATTTTTCAATAGTTTGAAACGAAAACATGGGGAAGATAATATTGAATTTATAAGAGGAATAGATCAAACGAAACTTGCAAATGCGCATAAGTGTATTGTTATAATGGATGACTTAATGAGTGAGATTATAAACAATAAAGATGTTGCAGCTCTGTTTACAAAAGCTTCGCATCATAAATCTATTTCAGCTTGTATATTATGGCAATCTCCGTTTCCTCAAGGACGATTAGCTCGCGAAATTGCTACAAATGCTGATTATCAAGTAATATTTGATAATCAAAGGGAAAGTAACCAGATGAAAGTCTTATGTCATCAATTAGAAGGAGGAGGTCAAAGGTCAAACGATCTTCATAGTGCTATGAAACAATATTTTAACGAAAATAATCAGAGTTGGCCAAGTGTATTCGCTAATTTTAAACCGACAGATAAGAAAAAAGTTAAATATTTGATCAATTTTCCTTTTGATTCAAACAATCCACCTATGACACTGTTCTAAAATATATTTTTTCACGTTTTTTTTCTTTTTGAATGTTCTATTTTTATTGAAATTAAAGAATCAGTAAGAGTGAATATCATTGTATGAAGATGAAGTTGTTCAAAAGAGCTAGTTTATTCGGGAGAGCTTTAAGAGAAGGTAATGAGCCGAGAGCTTTAGATAAAGAAGTAATGATGGTGAACAGAAAACGGACAATAAAAGGTCAAGGTAAAAGGAAAAGGACTAATCATAAAAAACATAACTATCACCATCACCACGGTCATAAGTGTAAAGCTCAACACTATGAAAGAGTATACATTCCTTTTCCGGAAACAGCAAGACGCATGGCAGCCATTCCTCCTTCTCTTCCCCCTCCGAAAAAGCTCACCATAGTACAACCTGATGGGCGAATTTTCTACCAATATTAAAAATTTTAAGTAAAATGATTGAACATATATATATATACCAGAGCAGGTTTGGATCAAGTTTATTTACATAAAGAGAAAGAAAGTAAAAGATAATAATAAAGATGCATCATATAGAACTATTAGTAGATAATATAGCTGCAGCGAGAGTTATAGACCGCTCTCTGATTCAAAAGGCAAAAAGAGGCAAAGTCTTGGATATAGAATATGTGATGAGTGGTTTTTGTTTAGGACCGAGAGTAATATTGAAGATATCTACAGATGAACATACTGAATGATACATATAGCAGTGTTATTCTCTGGTTGAAAGATGCTTTAACGGTGGAAGAATTAAATCTATTAAGAAAGATTACAGTTCAAGTTTATTTGGAAGAAGGATATGCTAATATATGTTATTTATAAGAAAACTGTCGAATAATTTGATTGACAGCATGAATGATTGACAACATTGATGATTGATTGATTGATTGATTGATTGTGTCAAGAGTATTTAAGGCGGTTTTATAGGTGTAGGTTTAGTTACTTTTAAATGAACAGCAAGGAGGCGAGGAGAAAGGAAGGAAAGAAGAAATTAAATGATGGAAGCTCTGAATAGATTACAAACGTCGAATATTAACAATTTTCAAGATTTTAAATTGCAAATTATAGATGTAGAAAATGAAGTGCGCGAAATAATAGGAGTTCTAAAATCTCAAATGGTAGTTGTACAAAGGGAAACTCAGTATTTCATAGCAGAATATGAAAGAAAATTTAAAGAAGAAGTATTGGCGATTAAAAGCGAGACAGAAGCTCTAAGGACAGCTTATAATGAAATAAACGATCTCAATACGGAAAGAAAAGTTAAAGAGATAAGATTTAAATCAGATTTAGATGCACTGCGAGGAGGATTCTTTGAGCTCAAGAAATATTGCGAAGAAAATTTTCAACAAACTTCAATTCAAATGAATAAGTTAATGGCGAATCCATCTATTGGAAGTGAGAAGTTTAATGTTAGTTATAATGGAACTTTAATATGGAGATTGGATGATATGAATCAAAGAATGTATGATTCTATCACAAAGAAAGTCAAATTTTATACAAGTCCTTTTTTTTTCTCTTCTGTTCATGGATACAAATTGTATACGAGAATTTATTTAAATGGTGATGGTCCAGGTTTTGGAAAGTATATCGGTGTATTTATTGGAATTATGAAAGGACCTTACGATGCCATATTGACATGGCCAATGACAGGTAAAATAACGCTTTGCTTAATTAATCAAATAGATGAACTTAATAATCATGAAGACTCTTTCATGTGTGATAAGACAAGTAAAACGTTTCAAAGACCAGTAAATGAAGCTAATATAGCATCTGGAAGTGTGAAGTTTTTTCCGATTTCAAAATTGCGTGAATCAAGAGGATTTGTAGAGGACAATGTTATGTTTTAAAAGTTTCGATGGACAGTACTAGTTAGAAAAAATGTTTTCGTTTAAGTATGATAATGAATTTATAACATGTATTAACTTTACATAAGAATAACGAATTGTCAACCTTGTAGTTTTTTTTCTTCGTTGATTTCTAAGTTTTTGAATTCTGCATTAACTGTTCTGGAAGCCTTCACGTAGGCATATATTTCCATCTTCATGAACGAGCTCGTCGTTGAAGAATATGTGAAAAATTGACTCCAACTCTTCTTTTGTGCACGGTTCAGGTTTATATTCCGGTTCAGGCAAGAATACTGTTGAGTCTTTGACATCATCATTTGACGAAGTTGCAATGATTTCAATAGTTTCTTTTATTATTTTAAACGACACGTTTGTTTCAGACATGATGAAGATAAGGTGGTAAAATAATATGAACGTGTTATGAAGCTTTGATGCAATGTGAATTAAAATAAGTTGTTCATAGCTGGATTTTTTATAAGCAAGTTGATTGACAGTTGAGTCATATGTTAATTTATTTTGACACATGTCAATTTAATATGACATATGTTCATTTATTTTTGACATATGTTAATTTATTTTGACATGTGTCATAATTTTACTATAAGTATCCTTGAAACAAAATACGAATAAGAAAAGTGAACGAGAGTATATAGAGAGTGGTAATGTAATCAAGAATGAATTTTAAAGAAAGATGGAATTTATTTTTTTTGGAAAGGAAAGGAAATGGCAAAAATATGAACTTGAAAAACATTATAACACTACGCTGAAGAAGCTACAAGATGATGTATGGTTAACCGATCCTTTAACTTCATATTATGACAAAATACACGTGGAACAAAATATATCAGCACAAGAAATGGATTATTTGAATCTTAAAGTTGATACTAATGTTACAAAATTACCTAAGGCTGATGTTTTATCGGAATATCTTCAATTGTGTGATGAATTAGCATGGGAAACAAGTACATATGTAGAAGTAAGAAATGAAAGATATATTGCAATTAGAAGCTCTTACAAGAAATATAAGAGAGTTCAAGGATGGTGAGTGATATTTGATTTTGAATCTTAAAGATGAGTTTAAAGCCATCTACAAGTTATGACACATTATGTTATATTCAGTATATATTTTGGGTACAAAAATGTCAATCAATTAATCTTTTTTGACAGGTGTCAATCATATAAGGTATATAATAAATGAATCAAAGAGTCAAGTTAGTTTAGTTACAATATCGCAAAGAATGGAACAGTCAGTTACTGAGCGAGAAATTAAACAGCAAGATGGGGGAAATATAGAATATTTAGAGAAGATATGTATATGTATGGAGAAAGAAAATCTCGATGATGAACAAAAAATGATGATTGAAGTATTAAAAGATATGTTAACTTGGATTCGTAGTGCTGAGGAGAATGGAGGAGATCAATCTGAAGATGAATATGATGATGCTGAACTTTATGATGATGTTTTTAGAAAACGAAGTTTAGTTTTGCTCTAAAGCGATCTGAAAACGAGTTATGATAATTTGGTGGCTTCTTTGCGAAAACGGGAAACTGCATATTGGTGGATGTGTAGATTTGGTTTTGATGGTGTACAGCACAAATTCTCTCCCTATGTGGAATATCCATCTAGCGCGTATCAAGCATATAGGATTGAAGAGGATGTGAAAGAGGAAGCAATGAATTATGTGTATATCCAAGATCAAATTGTTAAACGTGATGTGAGATTTTCTGAGAACGATCGGAAAGAATGGAACAGAAACGTTTATTTGTTAATGCTCCAAACATCTAAAGAAAGCGTAATGGAAAGAAATGAGTTGAAAAAGCAGATTCAAAAAGAATTAATTGAAAAACATGGAAATATGGCGATAGATATATTTAGACAAATTTCTAAAGACGTGAAAAACTCACCTAAATCATCAGCTTATGGTGTAGAATACATATTTTAGAATAAAGAGTAAATATTTTATTAATTGTGACTTTTTTACAAAGTACTAGCTATATATCGAGTATGATGATAGAATTTTTAATTGGAGTTTTATATCAAAGGAGAGAGTAAGAAGAAGAGTTCTTTATTAAAATGGCTTTCTATGGTACACCAAAGAGTATACTAGTGAATGATTTGTTTTATAGAGAGTTTTTTAAGCAGCGCTTTGAACCGTATAATTTGGATTTTGATAGTCAAAGATGGTTTGGTAAAAAAAAAGGGTTAGGTAGAAATTTGAATTCGAATAAAAAAATTTATTTATACAAAAATAAAAAAGGTTTAAAAAGATTTAAAAAGAAAGCATTTGGCAAGTTTATGTTAGCTAGCGCCAAATCTTTAGTCAAACCTATAGTAGTGAAAATTTAATTTATTATAATGGCTGAAGCTAAAGACGAAGAAGGAACATTATTAGAAGACAATAAGCAGAGTGAGGCAACACATTACAATAATGATTTGTTCAATAGACGGGTACTTATTCCTTATAAAGATTGGGAAAAATATAAAGAAATGAAAGCAAAAGAAGTACCAAATATCTATGAAGAAAAGATAAAACAATTAGAAAACGAAAGAGATTCGACTGATGATGTAAATGTTAAATTAAAAATAATGAACGACATAGAACATTATGAAAGCTTGTTACAAAAGATTTTTGTAGAAGCAAATGAAAAGGGAAGTAATTTTGATGTGCAAGAAGAAATTTCAACCAAGGTACATAGGAATAAAATTAAAGAGTTGAGAAATAAAATAAATGCAATTAGTAAAAATAGAAATATTTCTGTAGAGCTCAAAAATAAAAGAATTGCAAAACTTTTAGAAGAAATTAGAAATCTAGAATACCAAGAAGAAACTAGAAAGGAAACAAAATTAAAAAAGTTCATTAACGATGAAGGAGGCTTGAGTAAAGAAAGTCTAAAATTGCTTCATAAAGCCAGTTGGAATACTAAAGAATTTCTGAAATATTTAAGAGTCAGTAATCATGTCCGTTTTTCTAAAGATGATAAATCACTATTTATAAATGGAAATAAGATTGAGAATGGTGCTTGATTAACCAAAATGGTGGCATATTTAAATAATCCACATTCGTATAATTATCCTCCTATAGGATTGATTCCAATTGCTGAAACTTTAATTTCTGAAGGAATGCCAATTAGTGATTTTCCAAGATCTCTACAAGATCATCTAAGAAATATTAGTGTTTTAAAAAAAAGAAGGAATAAAAAAAGAAATAAATACTCCTATTTAGAAAGGCATTACAAGTAGTGAAAGAATTCGAGATATTTTAAAGAAATCAGCAGAAACAGATACGAAAATTAAAGAATTATTAAATAAGGATCCCAAAGAATATATAAGAAAAAACGAAGCTAGTGAAGGTGAAACTCCTACTCGTCCTTCAGATGCTACAAGTGCTACTAGATCAGATTTACTAAATCGATTTGAAAGTGGTGACGAAGACGGAAGAGAAGACCAATATATCAGCATAAGCGACAGAGTTAAAAAAAGACGACAGGAAGAAAGAGAAAAAAATCAAAGATATAAAGGAGATTTGAGTGGCAGAGGGGAAACGTCAATTAATAAAATGTTTGCTGATCAGATAGAAAAATCATTGAAGAAAGTATTGGGTGGGAAAAGTGAAAAGAGGAATAGATATAGCGATAGTGATGAAGAAGAAGATGAAGTTGATAATGTAAGTGAAAGAGAGTATTTGGGAGCAGCAAAAAGAATGCGTTTATCTAATAATAATATGTATAAAGAAAGATTGGCAGGGAGAAGAGATAAACTGATAGATGAAGATTATATTGTATATAAGGTCATAAAAGCTTTAGATAACAGAGATAAAAAGAATAAAGTTAAAAAGCGATGGTGATAAATAGCGATAATAGTAGTAGCAGTAGTAGTAGTGAAAGTGATTCGTCACTGTCATCTGACGAAAGTGATAATGAAGGTGAAAAAAGCAAAGACGAAGTGGAAAAAGAAAATGATTTGAAAATTCACCAAATTCTTGGTAAAAAACGTTTAAACTTTTAGAAAAGCGGAATCTAAAGGATACAAAATGATAAGATGAAAAGAAACTGTTAAAATCTATATTATTCTTAAAAAAAAGTTTGACAGATTCTAATAAGAAAAAATAATATGTATGTTTTTATATATGATTATGGACTTATAAAAGAGTAGTATTATTAATTTGTAATAGAAGTCTTGAGAATGGATAATTCATTATCGGAGCATTTGACAGATTTGTACAATAATCCTGCATTTCCTGGTTCTCTAGGAGGACTGAATAGCTTTTATGATCATGCAAAAAAAGAAATACTGAGTTTAACACGGAAACAAGTAAATGAATGGGCTAAGTCAAATAATACATATAGCTCATTTAAACCTGTTAGAAAAAAATTCATTCATCCTCCTATTAAAGTTGGAAGACAAGACTATTGCTGGGAAATAGACTTGATGAATGTCCAAAGCGATAGAATTTTTTGTCCACAAATGAATAGAGGAATACGTTATTTGTTTTGTTGTATAGACCAATTCGATAAGCATGCTTGGGTTAGACCAATTGCTAATAAAACTGGCGTATCAAGTGTTTTGGCGTTTAAAGATATTCTTGAATCCACAGTCCGTAGACCGAAACTTCTTAGAGCAGATCATGGGTCTGAATTTATTAATAAGTCATTTCGTAATTTAGCAATAGAAAATAATATAAAATTATTTTTTTCTAATGATGATCCTAAATGTGCTGTGGTCGAAAGATATAATAGAACTTTAAAAGGAAGGATTGTAAAATATTTAGATAGTAGAAAAACAAAAGGAGATTACAATTATATTAATGTTTTACCTGATATCGTGGAGAGCATAAATAATTCAAAGCATAGAATTATAGGAATGGCTCCTAATGAAGTTAACATTAACAATTATCCGATAGTAAAGAAAAATCTTAGGAAATATTGGGCCCAACAAGAAAGCAAACTTCCAAAATCTCGAAAGAAAAGCCCACGTTACAAAGTAAAAGACTATGTGCGTATTGTATCATTTAATAAAACGTTCAAAAGAGGATTTAATAAACAGTGGACAGACGAAATCTTTCAAATATCAAGTATTCTGATGGGTTATTCACCGTTTGCTTATATTCTTAAAGATTTAGGAGGGCAAATTATAGAAGGAAAATTTTATGCAGAACAAATTCAAGCAGTTCACTTTCCAAACTTAGTAAAAATTGAAAAAATATTAAAAAGACAAAAATCAAATAATACTCAATGGTACTTAATAAAATGTTCAATCTATCATAAACCAGTCTGGATTACTAAACGTCAACTTCAAGAAGTGCGTATCAGAGTTAAAGGAAGAGTAAAAGTGAATAACTATATTTCTAAAAAGGGTTTTTTCATTGCATTAGAACCTGAAATTTCAGATAACGAGAAAGAGGCAAAACGACATAGAGAAGATATAATTGATTCAGATAACGAATAAGATTAAGAATGGCCGGTTTGTACACAAAAAAATCTCAAAGGATTACTGCTATTTCATCAGCAAAAGCTTCAGTGTATGATGATAATACAAATTTCAGAGTGGTTTTGAAAGAAAGCATTAATCTCGACCCTTCTCAACTTTGGATGATGTGTTGTACAAAGGCTATACTTCCCGCCAGGGAAAAACCGAATTTTGCCCAATATTTTTGGTTTAAAAGAATCAGTTGTCCTTTTAATAGCCACAATGCAACATTTAAGGATAAATTCAACATAAATGATGATGAAACAGGTGATATTTTTAGATATGAAAAACTATTCAATTCTCAAAACGTTACTCATAATTGGACAGGAGAACAGGATTTGTATCAAAGAATTTATCTCCCCCCTAGTGAAGCGCTCACATGGAAAAATGAAGGAAATTGGGATCTAATTAAAATTAATACCTTTTTAAATTCAAATTTTAATTTGAAATTTGATTTCGCTGGATGGGAAAATGGTGTTGGTGTGTGGCCACAACAGTCAATAATATATTTGGAACATAAAACTGGAAATAATTATTTTGATTTAGGCTTTCGTGGTATGGATATTGAAAATGATATGGGTTATGATCAGTCTCAACAATTTCAGATATGTAGATTTGGAAGAATGGTGGTGGAGAGATTAGGATTGGATAATTTAAAGGAAGATTATTTTCCTAATGCATTTGCAGAATATCATGAAAATATCGCAGTGAAAATGGGACATTCTACAAAATTATTATGGAATTATTTGAAAGATAGGCATCCTGAAACAAAATATGGTTATTATATTCTATATAGAAATTATAATAAAGGGAGTGATATGGACTTGACAAAAGATTATTTAGACATTTTATTTTGGAAAAATTTGGCAGCAGGGGAAAGTAGTATACCTTTATACGATCAAAATTATCCTGTTCCAACTCATAAAGGAATGGAGAGGGGCTTTCCATTGGATCCAGCAAATCATTTATTTAGCAACCTACCCGAGGTATATTCGCTTAGATGTAATATTATTGAGCCAAATTTATCATCTGGAAGAACTGATAAAAATTTAGCAAATTTATATTTACAATATAATAATAATGGTTATAAAAGAACTTCATGGTTGAATCAGTTTGAAGAATATAAAGAATTATCATATTCCTCAATTCAGACTAATGTATTTCAAACATTCTGGTTGCAAATTGTTCCAAATCCACCGGATTTAGACTATAAAGAGAAAATTATTCACTCTCATACGCGCACAAAAGTTGGAGGAGAAACTATAATTGAGATATATATAACCCCAAGATGACAGAAAGAGTATTAATTCAAAATGTTAATAAAGCGACTTTGATTTCGAGGGAGCAGAGAAATCTTGATGTATTATATAAAAGTTGTGAAGATAATAAGCTAAAAGTTGGAGTGAAATCTATTTATTTTTCAGATGATTGTTTTGATGTCTTATTAGATTTATGTAGTGCAGATTTAGTTGAGAATAAAGCGTTAAATCTAAATCCTTTTTCGACTATTTGAAAATCGGAGATCAAATAATTACTAATATTCCAACTTTACTTGGCGATATATTTTTTAATAGATCTGATTATCAAGTTAAAAGAGTTAATATAAAAGGGAATATTAATAAATATTCACCAAATCAGATTGTCTTCAAAGATTGTGCATTTATTAATAAATTACAGTGTAATTTATATTTACGCAATATTTCAACAAACGAAGTATTTAATCCTTCATTTTTTAAAGTTGAGTTATTATTTACAACTGATCCGGCAGTATATAACATTGGAGAAATATGACTTCGTTTAGAAGCAATCAAGATGAATTTTTATTACAAGGTTATTATGACAGTAACTTTTCTAATTATTTAAAGATACACGATAGTTTATTAAAAGTAGATGATTTGCGCACATTACAAATAATTGATGGATGGCAAGTAGCTTTACAAAAGATTGTTTTTAACTATGGTGAATATGATAAAGAAAAAGGCATTCCAGTTGTAGTGATTCCGACAGAGTATAATGTAAATGATTGGTTGGTAGAAATAAATGTCGGGGCATGGAAAAATTATACACATAATGAAGTAAACCGAAGTTTTGATGAGCAGCTAATGTACATTACGCGAAAACATAACGATATTTCAGTGAGAGATAATTATTATAATTGCGTTACAAATGTATCTAATGGAGTTTACTGTATGGATTTTAAACAGCCAATGGCATCCATGATCCGCCTTGATGTAGCTAAGATGTTGAATGAACGTTATATACCACTAAACCAAAAGACAGTATCTGTTAATGTAGGGCCTGACCCGGGACGGGTTAGTCCTAATAGTTAATAATGATAATGATAGAAAGAAATACGATTAGAAAGAATATGTTTCGATTTTTCTCTTTCATAAGCATTAGATTCAAATTCGCATACACAAAAAATCATCACATCAAAAATCAAGTTCTTCGCCACGTGCAAATCCTCGCGGGGGGCAATTGAACAGTTCATACGATTGACCTCAACACACTCCCCTCCTTTAAAGTTCCATGGAACGTCTTCGTGACTCGACAGAGTTTGCATGTATAATCGGATGTCTTCACTCTTTGAAGATGGCCAGTCTTCAGCTATATAGACCTTTATTAAACATACCAATCTCGTAAAACTTCAACGTATACCGTTGACTGTGACGCAATATGCATTGAAAACTCGAAAGAATCAAGTTTTTCTTCTTCTTCTTGAAATAAAACAATGTATGGTCTCTATCCTGAATAATATAAAAGTATCAATAAGTCATTCCGTTCATCATATTTCCTTGCATTCTAACTGGTAACGTTTGAAGAAACTGTGGATACCACCCAGGTATCGGAAATTCATGCATAGGAAATCGTACTTCAACTGGTTGAATCCAAACAGGTTGTTGAGAATATCCTGGTGATCCGAGTCGACCATAATTCAAATGTATTGGTGGATGCCGATTTCTGGTTGGACGCTGAACAGGAGGATTTTCTGAAGGCGATTCGGTGCTGCTACCGTCAGACAGGTTCTCTGCAGGGTGTCCCTGAGCTGTAGGTGTCGTAGGTGCTAGCGGCGGTGTTGTTGGTAGATCATCTGTACACTGACTATTTTCTGAGTGAGATTCTCGCACTGGATTTGCAGTATTTGGATCTTGCAGCTCTTGTTCCCGTATATTTTCATTTGCAGCATGTTGAGTATTTTCTCTCCGAGGTATACTTCTCAGTGCACTTCTCAATACTGTTCCTATTTCCTCTTCGTCTGACTCACTGTCTCCTCCATCCTCTTGGATGTTGACTGGTCGTTGGCAATGTGTCATGTTATTCTTCACCAATGGGCTGGTAATCATAGGTTGATCTGGTTCTTTGAGTAAGTCACAAGGTAGCAATAAGTTTCTATGTAAAACTCGAGTGCGCCCTGATCCATCTAATGGCTTAACAGCATAAACTGGACTGTTGGCTTTACGTTCTATGATTTTATGGATCTTTTCTTCCCAATATGTTCTCAGCTTACCAGGACCACCTCGTGGCGTTAAATTACGGACTAGCACTTTATCATCAGGCTCCAAATTCGCAGTATGCGTGGCTTTTTTGTCATACATGGTTTTACCAGCACTTCTCGATTTAAAAGAGTTTTCTTGAGCAATCTTATGAGCGTCCTGCATGGCTTGCTGCCATTTCTTAACAAACTCTTGTTGTGGAACCTTTTCTTTGTCTGAAGACTCAAACAATAAGTCGACCGGTAAACGAGGATCCCGTCCATACATTAGAAAGAATGGTGCATATCCGGTTGCTGAGTTGCGTGAGCAGTTGTAAGCATCGTCATTTTATTGATGGAGTCTTTCCAACGCGATTTTTCCTTTTCAGACAAAGTTCTCAGCATTGACAACAACGTTTTATTGAATCTCTCAGCCTGGCCATTACATTGTGGATGGTACGGAGTTGTTCTTAGCCTTTTAATTCCAGATAGTTTCTCAAGGTTATGGAAAAGATCATTTTCAAATTCTTTTCCCTGGTCATGCAGCAAATGATCAGCAAATCCAAACCTTAGAAAAAAATCGTTGAACAATTTCTCTGCAGCCACTCGAGCTGATTTGTTCTTTGTGGGATAGGCTTGAGCAAAACGAGTGAAATTGTCTACCACTACTAAGATGTATTCATACCCACCAATTGAACGTTCCAGGTGTAAGTAATCAACTGATATCAATTCCATAGGCATAGATGTTTGAATTGGCTGGAGAGGTGCTTTGAAGTTTGTATTTGGCTTTCGGCTTATGAAACATCGGCATTTCTTTGTAACGTAGAGTTCGATATCCGAGTACATGCGTGGCCAATAAAATCTCTCACGAGTGAGCTGGAAAACACGTTCAGTGCCTATATGTCCCATGTTATCATGCAATTCTGTAATAACAAGTTGAAGATATTTAGCAGGTAATACTATTTGCCTGTAATTTCCTGACTGGTGATTTAATATTCCTTCTGTATCTAGAAACAATCGGTTCCACTGCTGAGCTAGTAACTTTGCTTCACGTGAATATGTCTGTAGTTGTTGTTTCGTTGGCTTTTGGTCTAGCTGAATGTGCTTTAGGATTGAACTTATTGAAGTATCATGTTCTTGTGCTTGTAACAAATCCTCTGTGCTGATAGGAGTATTAGTCCTGACTTCATTGGTTTCTGCTGATGTCACATTCACAGATGCAAACCATGTCGAATCACCATCCTTCTGTGCATCTACTCCTGTTATGACTGCTTCAAGTATATCAGGCGAAACTACCTCTGTGTATTCCTCTTTGCTGCTAAGGTTAAACGGTATTCTTGAAAGTGCATCTGCGTCAATATTTGCTTTCCCACTGCGATAACGTATCTCAAATTGAAAATCAGCCAATTCTGCCACCCAGCGATAACCAGTTGCGTTTAGCTTTGCTGTTGTAAGAACATATGTTAACGGGTTATTGTCTGTATACACAACAAAGTTTGGTGCATAGTACAGATAATGCCGAAAATAATCGCAAATGGCCCACTTGAGGGCAAGGAACTCTAATTTTCCAGAATGAAGGTGGTAGTTACGTTCTGCTGGTGATAATGATCTTGAAGCATAGCCAATTACTTTCAATATTCCATTCTGTTCCTGGTAGAGACCAGCTCCAAGGCCATTAGAACTTGCATCAGTATGCAGTATATATTGTTTTTCAAAGTCAGGGTATGCTAAAATAGGTGGAGAAGTTACTGAATGAATCAGGGATTCAAGAGCCTGCTGGTGTTTTTTCTCCCATACAATTGAAGTCTTTGATGATAACTGTCCCTGTGAGTTTCTGACGTTTTGATCCTTTTGCTGTGTAGACTCTGAATGTGGGACTGGCTCCTTCAGCAAGTCGAAGAGAGGCTTTGCAGTGCGTGCAAAATCTGGTACATACCGACGATAATATCCTAGCAAGCCGAGTACCCTTCTCAAGTCACCAATATTTTTAGGAACATTCTTTGCAATGGATGTAATAGCTTCAATGTTGGAATTGTCTGGTCTATATCCTTCAGCAGATATTATCTGGCCAAGGTAGCATACTTCTTGCTTGAAAAATTTGCATTTCTGAGCTTTGAGTTTTACTCCATGAGATCTTAGGCGTTGAAGAACAAGTTGGACATGTTGTATGTGTTCCTCAAATGTTTTACTGAACACTATTACATCATCAAGGTATGGCACACATATTTCATCTCTGATACCTTCTAAGCATTCTTCCATGAACCTTTGAAATGCTGAGGGGGCATTCATGAGTCCAAACGGGACTCTGACCCATTCATATAACCCCCATGGTGTAACAAATGCTGTCTTGTGCCTACTTCCAGGAGATACATAGCCTTGATGATACGCTTTACTCATATCCAGCAGGGTAAACCATCTATTTCCACCCAGATTTTCTATCGTTTGTTGAATTCGTGGTAATGGATGACGATCTGGAAATGTCTTTTTATTAAGAGCTCGGTAGTCAATGCACAGTCCCAGTGTCCCATCACGTTTTCTCACGCATACCACTGGTGATGAGTATGCTGATTTCGACTTACGTATGAAATTATGGTTCAGAAGATCTTGAATGTATGCCTTTACTTCGTTGTAGAGTGGTCTTGGAACTGCTGAATAGGTCTTTTGAACTGGTGTTTCGTCCATCAGATTAATGTCAAGTTGAAGAGCAGGAATATCACCTATGTCGTCACTGTTTGCTGCAAAGACTTTTGACTCATCTTGAAGCATTTTGGTCACTTGAGCCTGTTGATCAGTGTCTAAGCTGTCCAAACCAATACCTTCAATCGTATCAGACTTGGAGTCATTAACACTCACAGCATGTATAGTTCCTCCAACTTCAGCTTGACTGTCATCATTCTTTCTCAGCTTAACTTCTAAGGGTGTAATGGAACGGACAGGGTCAAGTTTTCCTATTATTGTATGACCTGGCAAAGTTATGTCACTATCTGATGTGTTAGCAACTTCAACGTAAATGCGTACTGTATTGTTCCTGGCAGTGATTATGCTTTGTTGTAATTCTAGACCAGGAGCCCATTCTTTTACATTGTCATTTGGCTCAAACAGAAATGGTGTTGGTGTGACAAGAGATCCAATGTTTATTCTACAAGGGATTTTCCCTGTCCTTCCCCCTTTTAGAGTAAAGGGCCTTTGGCAAGTTTTGACTGTTGTAGAAACCTGATTGTGACCCTCTTGTACCAAGTTAACAAAATTTTGAATTGTTTCTGATGTTGCATCATTGAATGTGTGGGCTAACAAGGCAATTGTATCAACTTGCCCAGACTCATTGGCCAGGAGAAGTTCCTCTATCACATTATAACCAATTATTGGACACTCTAAGTTATGACTTGTAACCAAAATTGGAACTAACATATCAGGATTCTGAGCATTCTGAGTTCCTAATGAGAAGGTAACTTCTACATAACCATCAAAAGGCAAATGATCACCATTGGCAACTGTCAAGTTAAGAGATTCAGTTTCAAGCAAGCTTGAAATGTTTTTAACTTTCTTATCAGGTAAAAGTTGAGTCAGAGTGTTCTTAGAAATCAATGAAACTTGAGCTCCTGTATCAAACAAAGCTTTGGTTGGTTTGCCATCAAAACAACAGTTAATTGTGCACTTTTTACCAATCAGTTTTGCAATTTTCTGGGACTGTTTAGGACTTAGCTTTGTTGTAAAGAAGTTTGGCTCATTGATATTGCAATTTTGTTGAGCAGAAAGTTGTTGAATAGCTGTACAAGTGATTTTATGATCAGGCCAGTGTTTTTGTTGACAGTTTTTGCTGCAATACCTTGAAACATGACAACCACTACAAATTTTTAACTCAGTTTTAGTGGGTTTCTTACATAAACAAAAAAGACAAGTCAGGGAATCAATGTTTTTTTCAGCTACAGCTTGTCCCTGTTCAACTGCAGCTGTCTCTCGTTTTTTTGGGCTTTTCTTCTTTTCAAACAGCCTCTGGCAATATGGGATGGGTCCCCACATATAAAACAGTGTTGACATGGTTCAGAAGAACCATTCTGTGTGCAATTAGGGCAAGCTTTCACATTCTTTTGGGTATCAGTTATTTTTGCAGGTTGAGGTTGAGCTGGACTAGAAACCTGTTGTTTAAACTGCTCAAATGAACTTTTCAAATCTTTTAGGCCAGCCTGAACAGCATTCAAAGTGGCTATAAAGGTGGTATCATGCTGACTAGCTTGTGCTAACTCACTATTCCCATCGCTAGACACAATGATTGATTGAACAGTTTTTTTACCAAATTTTAATTCACGCTCTTTTTCCTCTGAACAAATAACATTCATGTTTGCCAAAAGATCTTCATCAGGAATATTTGGTTTAAACAGAAATGGCCTAAACTTAGCTCTGACTGTCTCATTCCTCAAACCGGTCTCAACAGAATTTAGAAAAAGACTTTTGATCATGGATGCATCATATTTGATGCCTGAATCTGCTTCTTTACTTGTAAAATAACACGCTGTCTTAATTCTAAAGCTCGAAGAAGGAATGAGCGTGGATCTTCATTTAGTTTCTGGCTTAGCGATGATAATTCCCTGTACAAATCAGTGCTTGACTTTTCTTGGTAGTGTGAGCGCAAAATTTTCCTGACTTTTGCTAAGGGTATGTCAGGAGTACATTCCAAGAAATTTCTGAGGCTCATACCAGGGCTTATAGCTTTAATTACTGCATCTCTGACCTCTGACTCAGTGTACTCCTTAGCTAATGCTGCCTCAATTTGGTGGGCAAGAGAAATGAAACTTAATTTGTTTGTTTCTCCCATGTTCCCAATGGTACCAGAAATCTTCAGTTCACGTCTCAAAAGACTGTTTTCACATCAAGCCTCACTAAACCATCTTGAGCAGGTATTTGTCCCCCCTAGCTGAGGTGCTTGTGCTTGGGGAGGAGAAATAGAAGAGGTGCCCAGAGCCTGATTGATTTCCAAAGTCTTTTCTCCAACTGAATTTTATTAGACATAAGATCACTTACAGTTTGATTTGGTTCCTCTGGTCGATTACCTGGATTCGGTACACTTTCTGATGGCTCTTCGTCGACTTCAAGGGCAGGCAGGTCCACTAAGATGGCTTGTACTTCTCTGAAAGCTGTTGCTGTTCCATCCTCGCTGTTTATTGCTTCCAATTTGGCTTCTATTTCCTTGATGAGCTGCTTTCGTGATTTCTCCCCGCACTCCATGTTGAAATAGGCCCCAACTGCCAGCAAAACAGACAAGTTTGCACTGTACAATCCAGCAAAAACTTCACACTCAAGTTGTTCGTCGGCCATCTTCTGGTTCTCAAAGGTGACTAGGCCAGTAATCTCATCAGATCAGAACTGCGTCAAAACATTCGTCGGAGGTGCCAATTTGTAGGGCCTGACCCGGGACGGGTTAGTCCTAATAGTTAATAATGATAATGATAGAAAGAAATACGACTAGAAAGAATATGTTTCGATTTTTCTCTTTCATAAGCATTAGATTCAAATTCGCATACACAAAAAATCATCACATCAAAAATCAAGTTCTTCGCCACGTGCAAATCCTCGCGGGGGGTCAATTGAACAGTTCATACGATTGACCTCCACATTAAGGAGATTCTGGGTGCTATTACAGATTTTAATGAATTTTCTACGACTGATGTTGAAGGAGAAATATTTACTTTTGAAAGAGCCTTTAAAAAAATGGTTTTAAAAAAATATCCCACTAAAGACAGTAAACAGTTGTTTGATTATATTCCTTACAATAACGATGAACAATGGAATATAGATGGAAATTGGATGAAATGGCAATGGATCATGAAAGTAGATGAAAAATATAACATTCTTCAAACTCATATTATGAATATTTCCCCTTATGTTCAAAGTATAGCAGTTGGCCAGAAATTGTTTCCTTTTCTCGGCTTTGAATTATTAGATAGAACAAAAGACAATATAAAAGGGGTTATATGGAAGAGATACGAACAATTATCATATATCCCAAATCATGCAGTAATTGAAGATGAATTTCGCTATATGTCAGAGGGTTTTTCTAGCATAACATCAAAAAGTGAATTAGTTCAAGCAATGTCCCCTATTGCAAATACTTTATCTGGAGAAGATTATTTTATATACAGCGAGAATATTGAAGACACTTTTTTAGGAGATGTATTTGCCCCAATATTGACTGTTATTCCTTCCTTTATAACCACTTTATCCGATGGAAATGATATGTTTTCATATGAACCTATAACACCAATTTTTTGTGATTTGAAAAATCAGTCTCTCGATATGTTTAATATGACGATGACAAATTCATCTGGAGAAAAACTGTTAGTGAGCGCTTATATTGAACTAAAGTTTAGACTTAAAAAATCATAAAAAAGAACAATAGATATGGCAATGCTTTTGTTATTACTATGGAGATTAATATCTTTTTCTGATTGATTCATTTTGACAATTGTTTGATTGACATTTGTATTATTTTTTCTTGTATATAACCTGCGTATATTGCGCTCAAATTTAGTTGAGTTGATTGCAAAAATGGAAGACATCTGTGATTTTGAAAATACAATCGCAAATGATTTGATTCTCGCTAATATTTTAAATAAGTTAGATATAAAAGATGTGTTAAATTTGATGCAAAGTAATAAGAATGTGAACAAACAAGTTGAAAGGAATATATTTCTTTGGAGGAGTAAATGCAAAGCGCACTTAGGTATTGAATGCAGAGGAAATTTTGATAATTACTTTGAACTTTACTCTACATTATGGAAATGCAAACGAGTCATATTTAAAAGATGTTTTCAACATGAAGGACTGGATACTATACCTGATTGGATACACATATATATCATACTAATGAAAGGAAGGTTGTTTACAATAAATGAAGCAATTGAATTTTGTAATTCTCAAACAACTTGTAAAGATGGAACATCTAAGCTCCAAATTGCAGAACAAGCACATTTTAAGTTAAATAAAATTGCTAGAGAAGACTTTATACAAATATTCAAGATCACCCAAAAAATGTTAAAATCAAGTTTGGTGATGAAATCTTTTTCTACGAAAACGAAAGAAGGCGATGTAATTATTCAACTGAGGTAGCAAGAGAGATTCTATTGAGTAGATATAAAGAGGAAAGGATTTTACAACGAAAATTGTTGACATTTATTAATAAATCAAAAAATGAAATACAATTAGAACATTTAGATAAACAAGAAAATGTAACAGAATTTATTAAATACAAAAGGGATGGTGGAACTAATACTTACATGAAAGCCAGTTTAATGCAATCATTTGAGAACAAAGAAAGACTAAACGAAGAAGAAATTATTAATAAAGTTCTTTTTTCAATTATTTGGTTTGACATAGACTTTTTAATGGTAGGGAATTATGATCCTGATTCGTTGTTTGGTCAGTAGTTGAAATTTTTGTCAAAAAGAAAGAAAGAAAGAAATATATAGATATATATAATCACGTTCAAGTTGTATAATGCCAATCATACTATTGAATTATATAAAAAAGGAGTCATATTGCTTGTTGTTATATTGGAATACACTTCATGTTATTTTTTCTCAATTTTTGTCTTTGTTCTTCTAGCTTTATCGACGATGTTCGTATTAAGATTTTTCATAGTATTGATAAGTCTTCTTTTTCGTCTCGTCAAATTACATTTTCCGCTTTCTTCCCCTTCTTCCATATTGAATATTCCATCTTCTTCTTCGTCTGTCATTTTAGACGATTCAAAACATTCAAGAAACAAAAAAATCCCAAATGTAAAAAAAGCAACACATCAGCCAAATAGTAACAATAACGAATATATAAATTTGTTCTAAGATGTTACTTTCTTGTTTTTCTTGAACGATAATTTCTGCAGCTCCATCAGAGGTCATTTTTACAATTAATATTTTGTTTATAGGTGATGGGTTTAAAAATACTTTTTTAAACAATAGAACTGTCAATCAATCAATCAATGTTTTAATAAACATGTCAATCACTCATTATTTAACATATAAATAAGAGTGTAAAGATAAAAAGTTTTATAAATTTATTTGTCACTTAAAAATTAAGTAGAGTGCAATGGCTGAGTATCCATACCCTGATGTATTGGGCATTCGCTGTATTCTAATTGAGATTCTAAAATATTGCAATGTCAAGGATATTTTGAACATCAGTCTTATGAACAAAAATATAAATGAAATATGCTACGAAGACTGTGTTTGGCGACAAAAATGTGAGGAAAAAGATTTAATTTGCGAAAGAGATCACATTCAAATGTATGAGAGTTATAAAGAAATATACATGATGGTATTTAAATGCGAACAATTATTTAAAGCTCGAATTGAAGCATGTAATACACTAATTCCTCAGTACGAAGGAGAAGACATGGAGGCAAATAGAAAATTCACACCTATACCGGATTATATAAGTTTAGTTTTGCTCTTACGAGGAGAAAGATTAAACAAATTGCCAAACATGGCAAAAATATCATGTTCGAAATGGAGTGGAAGAGTCAAATTCGAAACTATCAAGATTCTTCATGAGAAAAAAATTTCAAATATCATTTTTGAAACTTATTTTCAAGAAATTGGCATACTACAGTTGGTAGAAGATTGGATTCAAGAATATGAAAAGAAAAAGAAAACAAGATTTGTCAACATTCATAATGCATGTGATATAGTAAATTATAGTGGGACATACAGAAAGATGTGCACTTTTCACGAGCAGTGGGTTTGTGAATTTACTATTAAAAAGCTATTGAAAGAAAGACATATTAAACGTCAAATAGGAAGAAAAAGATGTCAAACATCGACATTTGAATCTACAGTACGAGAAGAGAAAAACAAACTTGAAAAACTCTTTCAAGAAGAAATTTTGAAATCTATTTTAATTAAGAAAGCTGAAATAGACAATGACTATAAGTTTATTACTAATAGAAAATGTATAGATGATCTCAAAGGCTTGATTTATGATATTTCAGAGATAGAAAATATTAGAGCTGCAAAGGCTGCTGAATTTAGAAGAAGAGATAGGATTTTACACGAGGCAGCTAGGGATGAATTACTATTTACAGAAAGATATGGTTTTGGTTGATAACTTTGTTATAAACTTTATAATAATTACTCTATTATCATTCATTGTCTGAGTCTATCAAATCATTCCACCAAATATAGTCTATATCATCAGTAGTTGAACTAATATCATTCCATAGTATAATATTTTTCATTTGTTGTGCCAATGAATTACATGATTTACAAGAGAAAAACAAACTTGAAAAACTCTTTCAAGAAGAAATTTTGAAATCTATTTTAATTAAGAAAGCTGAAATAGACAATGACTATAAGTTTATTACTAATAGAAAATGTATAGATGATCTCAAAGGCTTGATTTATTTGGCTTAATTCATCAATCTCGTTCATATGTGAATCTTTAAAAATATAAAGAAATTTTTTCTCTTCTTCCACGAATGCTATCAACGCCTTGTATTCTTTTTCTGCTTGTTGCAAGTTTGCTTCAAGTTTGTTCAATTCGCGCTCTTCATTCTCTGTCAAAATTATTTCAAATTTGTTTCTACGATATCGTTCCATGACAAAATGTTTTCTTTTTTTATTCATCTGTCCAAGATGTTTAATAACTTTATTATAATATTGAAAGAGTAATACATTGAAATCATATTCATCTTGCGGTAAAAGGTCTAAATCATTTCCATAAGATAACCTATAGTTTTCACATAACTTTCTAAATTCTTTAAAATGATTATAGCACTGCGCCATTTTTGAAAATAATATTATATTAATTAAGCAACTCTATATATTATATTCTGTCAAACAATCAATCAATCAATTATTTTTGACAACCTATCAATCATTTAAAGGCGCTATCCGATATAAATTGACAATACGTTTTATCATTCATTCAATTTGTATTTTAAATAGTGTTCAGTGAGTCAGACAAAATGTCATGGTTAAGGTACTGTTTAGGACGGCGATTATATGGCAACTTAAACGGTGAAGATCGTACTTTTAACAATGAAATTCTCGATGAAAAAGAATATAAAATAAATAAAGCGGTTAGAAATCAATTTGAAAAATTACTGGATGAATTACGAATCGAAGCTTCGATAGTCAGTCATCTTTGTCATTCTAACGTCCGTAATCGTCCTAATCATGATCATATTGAGAGACAGGGCAGGAAAGTTGAAGTTGAAAAGGAAAAATATTATGCGTTACTATCAAATCTGAAAGACAAAGGGTATAAATACATATTTGAGGAAGAAGACGTACAAGAAATAGAAAGGATGAAAATGTTGTGTAGTATGACTCAATATCAAGATTTCGTGAAGTTATGTAATAAGGTTAGTCAGATGAAGAATAAACATCTGCAAGAAAGACGTGCAAGATTGGGAGAAATAGACGAAGAAATACAAGAGATTATTCTAGAAATGATGCGTGAAGGAGACGTAAACGTATTTGCTGTTCGTCATAATGGAGACGAATTAGTTCAAAATGAACAAGACGAAGACGAAGAAGAAGACTTGCGACAATTAAACAATTGCGTTGAACGAATTTACGATTATTGGTAAAGCAAAGGCGTACCACTACTATACAATTTGTCAAAAAAAGTTAGAAACAAGTTTCAAATGTTTTTTTAAATGTTAATCTTTTGATTTACTTTCTTTATGAAGTTCATTTTTGAACGATTCTTTGCTCTCGATAAAAGTTGCCTGTGAACATTGCAAGAATGATAATCATATCCTTTTTTCTTGAAATTTCTTCGTCATTCTTTTGTATTCTCGAATCTTTTCTGCAATATCATCGGTAACTGTTTCGATATTCGGGTCGAATATGATAGCAAAAGGAGGAATGAACCGATATGTCAGCAGCAAATAATTTCTTCTTGCCAATACTTCATACTGCTGGATCAATGTATGAAAAATTGAGTTTATTTCAATATTCATATCTCGTTCTTCTTCATCCTGTCTTGGAAAGGGATACCCAATTCTAACAGTTAAACTATTCAGAGGAGACGAATAAGCCATGATGTTGATAGATCCTTGTGTAAAATTAATACAACCTATGTTGAATTGTGATTGAAATAAAATGAAAAGAAAATAATTAATATTTATAAGACTTTTTTGATTGATTGGCATATTTCTTGTTGATATTTTTGATTGACACATATCAACATTAATAATAAAGGCTGTCAAAGTGTCAATCATTTTAATAAAACAATAGGCTCGATTATATAAATACGAGCACAAAATTCGTGAAGTTCACAAATTTATTTGAACACTTCAAGTGACTGTAAGAAAAAAAGTAAAGAAACAGGTATGGCAGAAAGTTCTCTAAATTATGTTTCGAAAAAACAAGTGTTAAGTATTACACAAGGAAATGATGACAACACAGTAGAAGTCGTAAGCTTGGCAGTGGTGAAACAAAAAACCCAATTTAAAGATGGGAAAAGCAGAGAGATTATGATCGAAAAAGAAAAGCTATGGTTTCCCAATGTCGCCAGAAAAATTTGATGCAGATATCCATCTTGACCAATTCGACGATTCTGATAGTAATAAGAGAATTTTAATCTCAAAGAAGAAAATAGAAAAAATGGTGAACATCATCAACAAGTACAAAGGAATATACACTCATTTTGGACTTGATGAAAAGGTGAGAGAAAAAGACCGAGCAGGAGTCGAAATGCTATTAGAAGTTATGAAAAAGCAAGGATGGAAAGTTAAGAGCAAGATTGCTACTGTGGATCTAACACAAGAATTTAAATATCAAGACAACCAGTCGTACAAAGATATGATTGATATTTTCTTTACTCCCAATTGTGAGAAAGGAGGATTTGGCCTCAGTATTTTGTTGAAGAGGAAAAACACAACAACTGGTGGGTTAATGGAGAATAAATCCATGCTTTTAAAAGTTAGTGAACTAGATGCTTTGTTTGAATGGATGTTTGGAGGAGTGGGAACAACATGTAATCTACACAAATACTTCCCAACACTGAAAGATACTGTACAACCATTAATTGTAAATGAAGAAGGTCAAGTGGAAGAAGTAGTATCAGAGGAGAAATATTTGAAAGGTAACTATACATTACTCGATCTTAAAACATATTTTTTTTACATGTTTGATAGAGATTGAATTTTTTTTATTTTTTTTATATTAACTTTTAGCCCTATTGCCGGATGAATATTCAAATTTACCTGTCAAGAATTGGGTGGAATGGAGTATGACAAAAAAGAGAAGATTGCCCTCACTCGCTGCACCTGTTTCAAAGAAGCCCAAAATTTCTCAAGTTTCGAAAGATGATGATGAAGATGATGAGGTGAAAAGTGATACATATTCAGATATCGAACAGAAATTGATAAAAGAAAAACAAGAAATGATGGCAATGAGCTCTAGCTACTATAGTGAAGGAGGAGAAAGTGAAGGGGAGATAAAAAGAAAGAAGACAGAGGTAAAAAGAAAAAAGGCAGTTGTTAAAAAGAAGAAGTATGTAATCACCGATACCGATGAAGAAGAAGAAGGAGGAGATGTAAATGAATGGTAATTTAAGAGCAACAACAGGACTTTTTACTAATACCTCAATTGTATAACTTTTTTTAGTTTTGTATTGCTTTGAAGATATAAAAAATATGTGTTTAACCTTTTGTGTTTTTTAATTCACTTTGTCTTGAGCAAATTAGAAAGAAAAGTACAACACAAAATGCCAAGAAAAAGGAAAATTGAAAAGAAACAATCTTCTAAGGAGAAAAAAAAGAGAAACAAAAGTAAAAATTCTGATAAGAAAAACTAAGATCTGATTTGAGACAGCTTAATTTATCGTTGAATGGGATAACTCCTGGAATTTGGACGAAACTAAAATAGATATAAAATTTAAAAAATATCAAATCTAGAATTATTATAAAATCCGAAATGGAAGTAAAGTAAATTAATTTCACAAATACAAAATTAAGAACCGTGCTAGTGAACCAAAAGATATGGCTTCTAATGAAATGAATAATAATATTGAAAAGGGAATGATGGAAATTATTCACGAACTAAATTTTTACAAGACGTGCAAGAGTTGTATTATTACATCTCCGTTTTCCAAAAGAGTTACCTTCAATGGAAATTTATATATCTCACAAACCTCAGTCGACATATAACTGGAATGCGGGATATTATTTTTCTCATGTTATACAGAGTAAGTTCAAAGTCAAATATGATAAAACTCCAGAAGATCGTCTAAAAAATGAACTTAAAGATTACATAGAAAAATCAACTATTGGCAGCTTGAAAAGTATAGTTGAAGTTATATTTACAGAACCAACAGCTAATCAAACACATTCACTTCATAATGAAAGAAGTGAAGGATGGTATAAATTAGATTGGAATGGATATGAATTCCAAGATAAAGCACCCAAAACTGGCACAAAACGCAAACTTAAAAAGTCTTCTACTAACAAAACAGCTGTGACTAAGAAAATTAGAAAGTTAAAAAAATTTGGTGATATGGTAGATGGGGATTGTGACAATTTTGCATTGAGTGAAGATTACGATGATGAAGAAAATACAATGTCAATCAATGTAGAAGATGGGGAAGGAAAACAAAAACATGTTCAATCATTTTTTACTTCTCTAGAGCTCGAGCCGAAAAATATGAACAACCACAACAACATTAATTGAGTAAGGTATAAATAAAAACGTTCAGACATTTTTATTCATTTATGTCATTCAAGATGGAGCATTAAGATAAGCTTGAAATCACTTGAAAATAAAGCAATATGAACAGTTTTAAAGGAAAGAAGAAAATCATGATCCAACAGCGACGGGATATATTTGCTATTAACAAAGTATTGAAGAAGAAATTTCAATATATGAAAAAGATGTTGGTACTAAATGGAGCTACACTGAGAAACATAAACTATGCTATTCTTCACAATAAGAAGAACTTCAAATTCTGCAATTCATATGGCTCCCTTTTAGAACTTATGAAACACTTATTGGAATATGTTACTCATACTTCCGCATTAATAGATGATCTTAGACTTAGTGAACTTTTTTATGTAATCTTACAAAATGATAACAACTCTTTACTATCTAAAGAAATAAATAAACAATATAAAAAAGCGGTAAAAAGTCTATTAAATAGTAAAGTTTGATTGATTGACATGTGTCATAATTATTTAATACTTGATCGATTGATTGACGTATTCTTTTGTATATAATATTTTCGTTAGTTAATGATTGATTGATTGATTGACATGTGTCATAAAATGTGTCTAAATTTCTATAAATTCTGGAATAGAACTTCATATAGTTGACTTTTAAACCTGTCATTCATACGAAATGGCGGGTAAGAAAATCAAGGAGCTTCAACCATTAACTTGTGTATATTGCAAGAAAAATTTCAAAACGAGGAAAGAATTAACTTCACATCTACACAAACTACATGGAGAATCATATAAATGCTTAATATGTGGAGACAAGTTTAGTTCAATTTTAAAATTGCGCAAACATGTGTCTGGATGTAAAAGAAACAACGATGTTAAATATGAATGTCCTTATTGTTCTAGAACATTTAAATCAGAAACCTGGAAGCAAAAACATGTAAATTCATGGCATAACGAAAAGTACATTAAGCAACAAAACGAAGTTTTTAACAAGAAGAATTTATCATTCAATTGTGATGTTTGTGGACAGCAATTTTGGAAAAAGAGAAAATTACTTAATCATAAATTTTTAATGCATGATAAATATGACTGCTTCAGATGCGGGAAAGTGTTACATTCATACAAAAATTTGAATAAACATCTTGAAGAACATAACATTGACCAACATCCTTATTCATGTGATTTTTGCGAACAAAACTTCAAATACTCTAACAATTTACAACGTCATCGTATTGCAGTCCATGGTAAATTAAACGTTTGCAAATACCCGAAACCATCTATTGGACATATTCGCTCGTTCTGGAATGAATGTCAATATCTTCATCAGCCATGGAACAACGATAAAACAGTACGTAATGAAAAATTTAAAGGTGAAGAAAAAGAAAAACTTATTCAGCATTACAAAAAGCATATCGAACATATAGCAAGTCACTCTTATACACATTCTCTTGAATGGATTTACAAATTTAATTTCCACTTACTGAAAAATGAATTGCTTCATGATCAAATCAGCGAGCATTTATGGGATGTGTACTATGAAGTCTGTGATATGCTTCCTGTTAAGATGGTTGTTTCATTTGCTTTTATACTCCAGAATAAAGAAACTAAAGAATTGCGCTATTACTTCGTTTCAGATTACAAATTACACCATTTAAAATCTTCAATAAATGAAAGTAGTAATATTCATCTTCAGGAATTTGATATAAAGAATAAATAAGAAATGGAATCAACTATTGAATCCATAGGTAATACACCTTTCATAGATATAATTAAGAAAAATTTCGAAAACAGTTCTTGGGGGTTGATACGAGCAACTAATATGAGTGTTACAATTATTAGCGCTGGAAAAAATGGAAAAAATATTAAAGTCAGGGCTGCAAGAGATTGTGCTGAACATCTGCCAAGTTGTTTAACAAAAAACAATACAATCGATATCAACGGTTTTAAACATCCTTCAAAAAGACGAACTATGATAGATGATGCTTGCTTTTTTCTAGAAATTAGAAAAGTGAAACTTGAACACAATGAAAATGATGTTCCATCTCTCGAAACAATGATAAAAGATTATTGTACTTTTGCAAATATCGAAAAATTTGATGGATTCTACCTACAACATATTTCAAACATGGAATACATATATGGTGTAAAAATCAATGTGTACACAGGTCACTTTAAAAAAGACAAAGATGATAATCCTATTCAACTCAGCGCTTTACAAGATGTCTACACTTCGTCATTAAAATATAGTACAAATATAAAATTGAATTTATTACTTTACAACGAACACTTTTGTATAATCAAAAAAATGGATGGACTTGGAATTAAAAACTTTATATGTTCTCAGTGTTCCAATTGCTACGGTTCAAAACGTCATCTAGTCAGACATATTAAAAAATGTTCATTGAAAAAAACTGTAATAAAATATCCCAAAGGCGAAATTTCAAGTCACATAGCAATAATTGAAGATATAATGAATATGTACAAAATTAACAAAACAACATTGGGTTTGCAAGAATGCAATGTGAAAGATAAAGAAGAAGAACAACATGATGATAACGAATACCTTTTCAATGAATTATTCGCTGTTTTTGATTTCGAATCCTTAAACTCAAAAGTAACAGTTCCCGAATCTGATCTCTTTTACGGAAAAGAATTCATATATGGTGGAGAAGCGTTTGTCATAGATGAAGAAGGTAACAAACATTTTTTCGATAAAAAAAACATTAATTGTTATACGTGCTTCGATGATGATGGTAACCTAATGTTGGAAAGAGATTTTATAGCTGAAAAAGTTTTGGCAGGAGAACCTGATTATTTCAAAATTCAAAAGCCTATCTCATTTGCTCTAAGTAATAGTTTTAATGGAGAAGAAGAAGAAAATTACCTACAGCAAGCAATTTTTGAAATGGACAATGAACCAAAAACAATAATCCATAAAATGATGGATCATTTAATTAACATGCAATCACAAAAAGCGAAATTATGTTTTGCTAAACATGCTTTAATATTCGAGAAAATCAAAGAGTTTTTTTTTGATAAAAAAGTTGTACTATTAAGTGAAGATAAAATATTTTATCATTTTGATGAACTCATTATCATGTCTAATCAAGAATTCGCTCAATTAAATACAAAACTAATGCAAGAACTTACGAAGGAACAATGCATTACAATATATGAACTACGAAACATAGATATCACTGAATTGGAAAATGAAAATGATGATCAAGCCTGGAGTCAAATTGATGATTTTAGTTTATCCACACCAGAGTGCGATCTAGACGAATTCTTTGAAAAAGAACAGCTCACTAATGAAGAGTACTTTAAAGTTATCATTAACGATGAAGATCATGATGAATACTGTAAAGACGTGGAAAATTGCAATTGCGATACTAAATTATTTGATTCAGTTAAAGAAAGACTGACCGCAATATTAAATGTGTTTTCAAAACATGTTGACTTATATCGTTCATTATACACTCAATGTATCACGCTTCCGATTTTTGGTTTTAATAGTAGTGGATACGACTTACCGTTAATATCGAAATGGCTTTTTCCAGAGATGATAAAGCATAATTGGGAGTCTAAAGTCATCAAAAACGGTACGAAATATAAATCCATTGAATTTAGGTATTTTGAAAGAGATTTCCCTTTTCCACTTCGAAGTAACTACTCAATTGAATCAAGAAGTCTTCAATTTCTAGATATTGCTAATTGTTTAGCTGCTGGTTATAACTTGGACACATTTATAAAGTCATTTACAAAAGGTACTGTCGAAAAATCGTTTTTTCCTTATGAATATATAGACTGCTATGAAAAATTAAATAATACAGAACTTCCACCGTATGAAAGTTTTAAAAGTTCCTTACAGCAAGATCAACATACGCTGGAAATCCAATATCAACGTTTTGAAAAAGAAATTAATAATCTAAAAAAGGAACAACAATATACATCATGTGCTGACAAGGTAATCGAATTAAAAGCTTTACAAAATGTAAAATGGAAAAATAAACCGTTAACGGGTGAAGAGAATTATAGAATGTTGCACAATATATGGCGAGATAAAGGTTGGAAATCATTGGCAGACTATTTAAAATGGTATAACAGTATAGATGTCATACCTTTTAAAGATGCAATAAAAACATACGCAAAAGAATTCCATAGATATGGGATAGATCTTACCCATGATGGTATAAGCCTTCCTTCACTTGCCAATAAAATAATGTACAAGTCTAATACAGAGGCAAAAATAATGTATGTTGAAAACAAATGGATCATGGAATTCTATAAAAAACATATCGTCGGTGGGCCATCCATTATATTCAAAAGAAAAACTGATGGAGGGAGAATAGAAGGACATGATTGTGCGGCCTTGTATCTCGATTGTCTTCAGCAGCCAATGCCAGTTGGAAGACCAATAATATGGAAAATCAACGATATTGAAGATGAAATTTTATACAGAGAAGAGACTCCTAAAGGATGTCTGATTCTTACACTTAAGTTAACGATGTCTGATTAATTTTATATTAAAAATCCTATACCGAAATTTTAATCGCATTTATCGTACCTTTTTTTCAACAGCACCATGTAAAAGTGTAATTGCAGATCAATACTTAGATTGGATCGAGAATGTCTGTTTGGACGATATAAGTGGAAAATACTTTAAACGCGAACATCTCTTCCGAATCACATTACAAGAAAAACAAGCATTTTTCCAGCACTTCAAATCTATAAATCACATATTTGTTGATGGGATCGATGAAATAAACAGAATCGTTTACGAATTTGATGGATGTTATTACCATGCTTGTAAAGAATGTCTCGATAATAAAATAATCAAAACTTTCGCATCACATTTTGAAGGAGAGCGTAAATTAACAGCTGAAGAGATACGCAACTTTGATCAAGCACGTGACGACTTTTTAGAAAACAGAGGATATACGATTATAAGAATGAAAGAATGTGAGTGGAAAAAACTTCTCCAAAGCAAAGCTGGTGAAGAAATACGCATGTTTATAGTTCAAAACAAAATACATAATAGTGACAAAGGTGAGATATCATTACGCCAATTATTGGATGATATACAAAATGAGCGGGTATTTGGCGCGCTTGAAGTTGATATTCACACCCCAGAAGAATTGAAAGAGAAATTCCAAGAGTTTACGCCTATATTCAAGAATGCAACTGTGCGATTCGACGATATCGGAGAATATATGCAACAAGTGGTTGCGGATTGTGGGTTCTCAACTGCCGATAGGCGATTATTAATAAATTCATATTTTGGTACAAATTATGGTTTAAACACCGCTTTGGCCAAATGGTACCTTGACCATGGATTAATAATTACAAAAGTACATTGTTTCATACAGTACAAAAGTAAAGTCATCTTCAAGAATTTTGTGGAAAACATCGCTAAAGATAGACTGCGAGGAGATAAAGATCCATCTTCATCTATGAGAGCTGAAACTTCTAAGTTAATTGGAAATTCTGCTTTTGGAATTACAATCATGAATAAAACAAAACAAAGAGAAGTTAGTTATTTAGTGAAAGGAAGACCGTTTAGAAAAATAAACATTGGTCAAATCTTAGATGGACAATTACTTGAAGATAATATAATTGAAGTCATATCTCCAAAAAATAAAATACATGAAAATCAAGCGTATTATATCGGTTGGAATGTTTTCTTCTACGCAAAACTAAGAATGCTTCAATGCTATTATGATTTTTTTGTTGAAGTTCTAGAACCAAATTCATTCGAATTGTGCGAGATGGACACTGACAGTTTATACATATGGCTTAAAAACGGCAAAACGTTTGATGAAAATGTCAAACCACAATTGAAAGAAAATAGAGAATATGATAAACTAAAACAACAATTCTTTATTACTCCTTCTGCCAAATTCGGAAAAACTCGAATTGAAGGACAAATATGATAAGTTTAAACAGCAAAACTTATATCGTCGAAAATGAAGGTAATAAAACTTTTAAATTTAGCATGAAGGGAATACAAAAAAAACAATTTGATGGAGTGAATCCGATGAAATTGTATAAAGATGCGTTGGATAACAGAAAAACTATTCTAGCAACAAACAGAGGACTAAAAAGAAAGAATGGTGCAATTTGTCAATACGAACAAGAGAAAAGGGCATTAACACACTTTTATTGTAAAAGAATAGTGTTAGAAGATGGAATCAGCACCATCCCTTTAGATATTTAACTTCATAAATAAACAGTTAATTGATATTATTCTATTAATAATGACAGTATTTAACGATGAAGAATACGAAAATCTTTTATTAATTGTTTTGTTAATAATCTCTTTCTTTTGCTATTCATCCTTTTCATTCTCTTCTTTACTTTACCATTAGATCCATTTCCATTAATTTTCTTGTTTTTAAGAATTGCATCAGCAGCTAATCCTATTCCACCTGCGGCTGCGGCTTTTGCAGCTGATTTTGCTCCTTTGATTGCCAATCTTTTAACTGCTTGTTTTGTAAGTCTTTTAGCAGCCATTTGTCCACCTTTTCTTAAAGCTTGACGAACAGCCACACGTGTTAATGCCGACCCCATCTTCTTCAAATGATGATTTAAACGTTGCTTCGTAAACTTATATCCCCCACCCATCATTTCTGCCACTTCTTTCCCTCCATCATCTTTTAACATATCATCAATAACCATAGATGCGATTACACTTGCTGCTAAACTAGCCATTAATCTAATTTTATATGTTTCTTTTTTAATTGACGCGCTAAAGATGGTCTATTCTTTTTTAACAGATCATTAGCATAAACAAATTTATCCAATGAACTTTTAGGAGCACCTGCAGCTCTCCAAAATTCTCTAGGTACAAATTGTAATGGTTTAAATTTTTTTGCTCCTTTTAATTTAACTTTTGGTTTTAAAGCCTTTTGAAAGCCGGCAATTGGAGTAATGCCGATTCCAGTTTTAAGAATCCAATGTTGTAAATTTTTGAAAAGCCCTCCTCCTTTTATCTTCTTTTTCTTCTTAATCTTTTGTTTATTTAATCTTTTCATGATTAATTTATAATCCAATATAATGAGAAATAGAAAAATAAAACATATTTAAGCAACTCATATTTATATAATGTTTTTTTATTTTATCATAATTATATTTTCTTTGAACCCATTCTCTTACAAATTCATCGTTTATATAAAATTGTCTATAATTATCACATTGATCACGCTTTTCACTTGATTTATCTGGTGGGGGAAACTCCATTTCCATGATTTTACTTATGTATATAGGATATTTCAAAGTGTTCATCTGATACAAAAAGTATATACAGTATTCCCCACATACGCTAGTATTATATGCTTGAATCTCTCTCGTCATATAGTGAAGTTTAAAACGAATACGATTTGCGTTTCTATTACGTAAACTGTTTATTTTCTCACAAAATCGAATATAATCTTCTTCTGGTTTATGTCCATATGAATCAAAATAAAAACAGTTTCCATCAATATCAAAATATACTGCTTGCCAATGTCTTCCTCTTTGTTTATATGTTCCAGTATTCAAAACAAAAGATGCGGGAAACAAAAATGGTTGTTCTTCATACAATGTTTCTAATGCGCTTTCGTTTAATGACATTTGAATTCTAACATCATCCTTAGCTAATACTTTTTTTAAAACTTTGTTTTATATGATCATCTTTCTTACAAATATTTTCTACATCTTCATCTAACATTATGGTATATAATCAAGAACAACTCCTCCTCCTTCAACAATTTCCATATGATTAGAAAATATTCCAAGACAAGTTATTAAATAATTTCCAGCAAATCTAGCCCTTAATTGTAATTTTAATTGTACTTGTCCAGTTCTTGCATCGACTATTCTCTGACCATTTCTCTGGTATCTTGTCGTAGTTAACTTAAATGGATATATCGCATAACCATTTCTAGTCAAAAATTGATCAACGTCAAACATATTATTATTCCTATCTAACACATGAAACAAACCATTCAAAACAGAATCTCTGTCAGTATATTCTACCGCTCTAAGAGATGTTTCGTGATTGCTAAAAACTTGTAAGTTAAATGATTCTCCTGGAATATGCAAGTAATTGAATGGATTGTGTTCTGTACTTCCTCTCCCATGCTCTTGCCCTCTAAATATGGTAAAGCAAAATTAGGGAAGTTTCTCGTTGCATATACTTCTTTCATATACATTAAGAACTGTTTGATCGGGAAAATAATTAGTAACTCTATAACGGGTAAAAGGAAAAGACTGCGTTTGCTCACTTGCTTTATATTTATTGATATATGCTTTCAACATTTCAGTTGTTAAATTAATCGTTCTTAGGTGCAATTTTATTTCTTTTATAAAATATTCAAAATGACCTTTGAGTGCCATAGGACATTGCACCGCCATTTCATTATCCACTCTTTGAAATTGTAAATGAAAACCTCTAGAACCATCATACAATTGACCATTCAACCAAGAAGCCAAAATAGGAGTAAACCAAAATGTTACAACTTGATTATCACGACATTTAGCATTTCTTATAACTCCTTGTTTATTTCCATTCACAATAGTTGTATCTATTGCTGATTTCCTTTTTATTTCAAATTCATTCAATACATTATCATTTGCTGGGTCATTTGGATCTATATTTTCATCCAAGTAAAACCCATCTCTAAACATCAATTCTTGACCAAGTCCTTTCGGATCTCTAGCTAATAAATTATACAAATACGCTTGTTGATAATACTGACCATCTTGAGTTTCTATCATACTCTGTTCAATTTTAAATTAACATTTTTAAACAAACTATGGACAGTGTTGTTATAAGGTATAAATCGATCTTTCTTATTGTCAGGAATATCAACTCCTTCAACTTGATTGGCATGAACATCACGTAGTTGGATTTTATCTCAACTTTACTTTCTGCCAATTTATAAAACGTACCAGCTTCTGGTACAATATGGAAATCTATATTATTATGACTCGTACCGGGAATAGGGTGAAGTGGAAGAAAAGTACTCCATCCTAAACTCTGAATTTCAGTTTCAAGTAATTCATCAGGTTCATAATCCAAACTTTGCCCAACACTCACATCAAATTGTCCACGATTTGATTCCACATCTGTCACTCGATCAGATATTGTTCCTTGAATCTCCATATCTTCTCTAACAGATAACTCTTAACCAATAAACACAAATGTTCTACTCTAACAATATATTACTAACTAAAATATTGTTTAAAATTTAAAAACAAATACAATATGATTAATACATCATGTTATATTTTATTTTATTTCTCAACAATCTCCTGTCTCTTTGTTTTAAAAATCTTGTTGCATCTTTAACAATAGATGAATAACTATTTACCATTTTATTATATTGCTTTTTATTTTTTTTATTTAATTTTATCGAGTTTCCTTTTGATTTTTTAATCAATCTTTTCAATTCTTTTTTGATATTGGTGGATTTCTTCTTTTTCTTTGTTTTTTTATTCTCTTTCTCTAATTTTGTTGATATTTTCGATTTCAATCCGGGACCAGGAGTTAATGCCATAGATGGTTTTGGTTTATCACCTTCTAAATTATCTGTCGAAAAAGGAGTCACGCTTTTTATATATTCCTTTTTACCCAATAGATTATCTCCTTTAATTTTTGCTTTTTTCACAGCTTCCATTGCCTTTCCAAATTTTGTTGTTAAATGTTTTTTAATTGGTGGGGCTCCTTCTACCATTTTATTCAATACTTTTCTTTTCAATTTATTTATTTGTTCAGGTGCTTTGCCAATTGCTGTACGCGCTAAACTTTCTGTTTTTGCTTTTGCCTTCTTAAACAATGTTTGTCCTCCTTTTTTAATTAATGCCGTTCCTGCTTTCCTTAAGTTTGCAAATAAAGATCCCCCATACAACGGTCTATGCATAGATATAATCCCATCATGAATGCTATTTCTAAGTAATCCTCCACTTCCACCAAAATATCTTTTATCAGTAATAATACTCCCCATTTTAAGAACTTCAGTTCAACACTATAAAAACAACAATAGTATTTCATTCTATATAATGAAACTCATTTTACATGTAATAAAAAATTATACTAATAATAATTGTTATCGCTAATAACTTTTTATTTTCAAAACTGTCATTTTGTTATATATAACAAATGGGACGGAAAATCTCTTCTGCCAAATCACCATATTTTGCATTTAATTTATGTTGAACCTGTTTTCTGATTTCTTCCCTTTGCCTCACATTTTTCCATGCTCGAATGCAACTTGTATTTCTTCAAATTCTCGTTTACAACTTTCTTATTCTGATTATAACATATATAATCATTCTTCTTCATTTCATTTTCTAAAGAAGTAAATAGTTCTTCTTCTTTTTTTACATCTTCATCCACACTCAGCACTGCAGGATCATCTGTCATATCATTCAGCGTATAGCTTGTATACTGGTCTCCAAAGAAAACAGCACTATTTTCATATCTCAATATCATGTGATTCTTAGCTTCCAATAATGCGTAAAAGTCAAGCAATCTCTCATAGCTGATTATGTAATCGACGTACTTTCTCCTTAAGAAAAACTCTGGAGTTTGAGGTTTTCTCTCGAGAACACTTGATTCAAAATCGTATCTTTTCCTAACTGGCACTTCTTCTCCTCTACTTCTCATCTCTGCATATTCAGCATTTTCTTCAATCACTCTTCTGTGTCTTTTATCATCTTTTATGTTGAGAAATTTCAATTTGTGAGCCACTTGTGCTATATCTTTTATTCACTTCACTAGCCATGGTGTTTTGATTTAACACTAGTTTGTAGTCACGCTTTATATACTTTTATTTTGATTGACATATTGAATTAATTAGGCATATGTCAATCATTATGCCAATCATATTTATAACAAATTATAACATTAAAACAAATAAGATTCAAATTTTTGCATTTGCTTTTCACTTACCTCACTTTTCCCTTTTACCATCAAGGAAACTGAAATTTCTTCATTTCCTCAAAAATTATTCGCACAAAAACCTCGCAGATGGTTCGGCCCCACTATATACTACTGTTTATCATGTTTGTGCTCAATGGTTTCTTTAATTTCCTTTGAATGCTGATGTCTGCAAATTCAGCCGAAAGGCTTCTCACTTTGCTTTCAAGATCTAGATCTGCTTTCTCATTTGAAAGTTGATTAACTCTCGCCAGCAGCATATTTATGATAAGATCTTTGCTCCTTTCAGCAGCAACTTCAGTTTCTGAATTGCCTGACTTATTTTCATTACTGCCTTCAGGAGCGTCGTTTTCAACCTCCTCTATCCTTATTGCATGCATCGGGTGCTCTTGACGGATCAAAACTCTTCGAGCCTGTTTTGCAGGTTTCTCATAATCAAAATTTAAAGTTTGGTTAGGATTTTCTAGGGTTGGTCTCCCGTCAACAAAATGTTGAGAACAGACCATATCACTTTGTCCTGGAGTCCATTCACAAATTCGATGATATTTTGCTTTTTATAACCTAACAATCAGTATGTATGTAAAATTTTTATGTCAATTCAATGATTAGAGACAAGAGAAAAGAACCTCTTAAAGATGTAACTATAAATGCGTTATTTGAACATTTCAAAAATGTCAGTCAAGGTCAAGATGAATATAATGAAATCATTCTTAACATGGAACCTTGTACAGAGTATAATCCTAATTTAGATGATTTGTTTAATGAAAATGAAGTAAAATATATTATCTCTTAGCTCAAAAATAACAAATCCCTGGGCTTAGATGGGATAACCAACAAATATCTTAAGTATAGTAGTGAGAAAATAATAAGTATAATAACAGAAATTTTTAATATAGTTCTAAAGGCTGGATTTTTCCCAGAATCATGGCTTATAGATATAATAAAACCGATTTATAAGAATAAAGGATCGAAATCAGAAGCCAACAATTACAGAGGCATAACGCTAGTGAGCTGCTTAGGCAAGGTATTTACAGGTTTGTTGTACAAAAGAATATCCTCTTATTTAGAAAAAAACCAAGTACTAAATGAAAATCAAGCAGGCTTTCGGAACGGTTACTCTACTGTCGATCACATATTTAACTTGAATTTAATTATAAATTTTTGCTTTGCTAGTTATAAAAACTTTATTGTGCATTTGTTGCCTATGATACAGCATTTGATACAGCATCGAGAAAAGGTCTTTGGCTGAAATTAATAAATAATGGGATAAGGGGTAAATGTTTTAATGTGATAGTAAATATGTATAATAATATCAAATCAACGATCGAAAAAGATGGTAAATTTAGTGAAATTTTCCCATGTATAGGCGTAAGGCAAGGGAAAAAACTGTCACCCCTTTTGTTTGCATTTTTTCTTAATGATATGGAAAAATCATTCCAAAACCTTGGGAACACAGGCTTAGATTTTGAAATAGAAGGACAACAAATTTTAAAGTTACACACATTACTCTATTCAGATGACACTGTATTACTACTGATTCACCCAAAAATTTGCAAAAGTCATTAGATATTTTAGGTACATATAGTAATTTATGGAAACCAAAAGTTAATGTTGGAAAAACGAAAATAATGCTATGGTGGCCCAGCATTATCAAACGTTTTCTTTTGCATATTTTTACATTTAGCGTAATAGTTTGCATTTCAAAGCATACTTTAGACCACCATTTTTATTTTAAAGCGTTATTTCAACTATAATTTGCATTTCAAAATTTAATTTTGAAATGCAATTTATTTTAATTTTGAATACAATGTCATTTTCAGTTTGAAATGCTATTTAAACTTAAATTTACATTTCAAAATTTAATTTTCATTTTGATTCTAATATGCAACTTTATTATTATTTTTATTTTAAAGCTTGATTTAATTTTATTTTAAAGATAACTGCAATTATAGTTTTCATCTTACAATAAGAAAACGCTGTTTTAATTTCAAATTTTCTGTTTCGCTTTTTGAACGGCCCAGCGTTATCAACCTCGTATTGGTACTATTAGTTAGCCTCGTATTTATGTACATTCTCCCGTCAAAATCACGATGTTAGAAGGCCTATAGCCATGAAGGTAAAAATATGGCTAGTTGTGGGAAAGAAGGGACAGATGATATGGATGTCAAGTGTGACTTGCAGAAATATGTCTACCAAAATCTCAGGAGGTCTGAGATTATAGATTTTTTACAACAAGACTATCCAAACTATTGTTGGAGCTTGCCTACTCTTGACAGACGTCTTCGCTTTTTTGACATATATTACATTGATCAGAGCACGTCGCTACAAAATGTTTCTGAAGCTGTTAAAAAAGAACTCGAAGGCCCGGGAAGACTGCTTGGTTACCGTGCGATGTACCATAAGCTCCGAAATGAGCATGACATCAGGGTTCCAAGACATCTGGTACATAATATGATGGCTCACTTTGATCCAGATGGGCTTGAAGCCAGAAATTTGCAGAAAAGGCATAAACGTAAGAAGAAACCATTTGAGTGGGATGGTCCACTTTCACTTGTTACCTTAGATGGTCATGACAAATTATGTGTTTACCAGAACTGGACTTTCCCTCTTGCTGTTTATGGCTGCTTAGACACGTTTTCTAGGAAGATCTTATTTTTATTTTTGAGTCATTCAAATTCTGACCCACTGATCATTGGCAACAAATATCTTGAATATCTCACAGAAACACAAGTTCTACCCAATACCTTACGAATAGATAGAGGCACTGAGACAGGTAAGATGGCATCAATCCATGTGTTTCTAAGAAGTGAATTTGGTGATCTAGATGATGCTGTTGACTCTATTGTTTTTGGTCCTTCAACTACTAACAAAATAGAAAGATGGTGGCGTGACCTCCATGAAAGACTTGAGAAGTACTTTAAGCAGCAGTTATCAGAACTTTTAAGTAACAGGGAGTATGACCCACAAAATCTTTTGGATAGAAAGCTGTTATACTATGTTTATAAGCCTATAATTGAAAGAGAGTGTTTAATTTTTGTGGAATACTGGAATAGCCACCGAATAAGAGAGCAGAAAGACTTGGTACTGCCAACTGGCATACCAAATCATATGTTTTCATTTCCTGAAAAGTATGGCGCCAGTAACAAAGGTTTGCATATAAATAATGCAAATTTGAGGGAGGTTGGAGAGATTTCAGGGGTGTTAGAGGCTCCAATGGAATGGCTAGATGATGTATTAGAAAGGCAATGTAGACTACACACTCCAAGTCCAGAGAAGATTGATTCCACAGATGCCAAAGATGCATATTGTTTTCTCAAGCAGCAAATTATGCTATAACAAACTGAAGCCAGACAGGAGAGTATACATGTTTTATTCAGAAAAAATACAAAACTCAATTGTGATTTCTGTGATGACATCTCGAAGTATCTGTGAGGAATAATTTTAAATAAAGAACATATAAAATACCATCTTATGATAAACATAACACTGTTATATATTAATGAAAGTAATATTAATACCAATTACTGCAACAAATTCAATATTAGAAACATTACTATTAAAAAAAATACCAGTGGGCTACATGGACAATTACAGTTTTTGCCATGAGGTTCTGCAGTTTGATAGCTGCATGAAACTAGAACAGAGACATCACATAGAGTTATCATTAACTTCATAAATTCATCATCTTGCAGTAATCATTACATATGTGTTGCTGCAAGAAATTCTCAATACCAATACTGGAAGTGTTACCAGCACAGAAATAAATTTCTGATTCGGTTTCCCTATCTTGCAACTCTGCAGTGGCTATCTCGGGATCGTATAATGCATACGCTGAGCCTTGTAAATCAAGCAACATCAACTTTGTTTCAGAATGTACATAACTGAAATGAGCCAGACATTCTGCTTTATTGAAAATGTCATCCTTTGATGGCTCTTCAGGGAAAAGGCATTGGCCATCATTGTTTACATATTTGCAAAATTCTCCAGGGACATACTGCTCTACAGTTACTGGAACATCTTTGTAGGTAGAATAGTAGACTTTGTTGTAACGAAATTGTTGCCCAAATTCAGCAGGTGCTCTATTATTGAATTGCAGGACAATATTACTTGCTACTTGGTGAAGCTGTACCTGCTTACGTGTATGATCTTCAACTGACATCTTCATTGTTTCCACTATTGCTTCAACTGCATCACTTTTGTATTGTTTAACTACCCAGTCTGTTGTGACCAGTTCATTTGTTTTTGCATATGTCATGTGTGCATTTCGGAACCCTCCACTTGCAAAATTCTTTTCTTTGATACAAAATTTAATCGATTCTTTGCTTACCCAACACTGTCTGTTTAGATCAAAGGTTTCCAGATTAAGTAGAGTAACTGCTTGTGTGGTTGGTTTAACAAGTTTTCCTGCTTTTAGTAGGTCAGCCACAGAGATTGATTTTGGAAATACGCTCAGTGCAGTTGTTGTCGTTTTTGAAAACTGAGGCACTTTGACACTGTCTGCAGATTCGTTGGCGGTCTGATGTTACTTCATTTGGTGGCAAAAATCGTACAAAATACGTCTTTTTACCTCTAATCTGTTCCATTTTGCTGCAGGGGGGGCCTTGATTTGACAACAGAATATCACATGATCCATTAGGAGCATTGTAAAAAATTTCACATGCCTCTTTTATGTTTTCTATTGACAGCTCATCATAATCTTGGAAAGGCACAAAATCTTTTGTGTCCATAGGCTCGAATTTTTTTCCTTTTCCAATGGGAAGGCTTGACATGCGTTGTACTAAAAGGTCTTCTGGAACCTTGGCATGCTTAGCATTTTCTGACCCAGTTCTCTTCATCCCCATTTGCCTTTCAAATTCTTCCCAAGTTTCCTTATTTTTATCTGTGTGTCTTCCACGTTTCATTTTTGTTATAGATACCTTTGAGCAACACTGGCTCGAGCTTAAATTATTTTACCCGTCTGTCTGGTGCTCTGCTATGATCCAGGCTCAAGCAATTTTGGCGGGAGAATGTACATAAATACGAGGCTTACTAATAGTACCAATACGAGGTTGATAACACTGGGCCGTTCAAAAAGCGAAACAGAAAATTTGAAATTAAAACAGAGTTTTCTTATTGTAAAATGAAAACTATAATTGCAGTTATGTTTAAAATAAAATTTAAATCAAGCTTTAAAATAAAAATAATAATAAAGTTGCATATTAAAATCAAAATGAAAATTAAATTTTGAAATGTAAATTTAAGTTTAAATAGCATTTCAAACTGAAAATGACATTTTATTTCAAAATTAAAATAAATTGCATTTCAAAATTAAATTTTGAAATGCAAATTATAGTTGAAATAACGCTTTAAAATAAAAATTTGGTCTAAAGTATGCCTTGAAATGCAAACTATTACGCTAAAGGTAAAAATATGCAAAAGAAAACGTTTGATAATGCTGGGCCAACATAGAGACCTTCAGGTGACTCACGGTAGAAGTGGGTTTTCGCAGAAATTTAATGAAAAAAGATAAAAAACTTATTTCCGACAAACTATATTAATAGTTATTTTTCTGCCCCAAGACTGATGCGGTGATTTCCTAGTTTCCCCTGGAAAGATGTTCCCCAACCCCCTAAAATATTTCCAGCATCCCATTGTCCCAATATTCCTCTGTTCCGCTTTTTAGATATCTGACTTGATATTGTTAGGTTCTTTTTCTTTTGGACTCTTTTATTTTTCCTTTTTATTCATGAGTATTGACCACTTTTTTGAAATGCAAAATAAAATAGAAAATTTTAAGAAATTGAAAGGAGTGGGAAGCAATTTATTGTTCAAATATTTATTGATTGGTAAAATATGGCAACCGTTGTTTGAAGGCAAAGTTTTGTCAAGAAAATTTGTACATTGACAACAAAATCTATTTATTTGAAATCAGATAAAATCCTTGTTTTTTGCCTTCCAATAATGGTTTAAAATCAACCAACAAATTTATAAACCTGCCTTCCTTGAAGTCTTCAGTAAGTTAATGCTCGAAAAGGTCA
>JACTAT010000076.1:199600-496524 GCA_014526335.1 Chrysaora quinquecirrha | reverse complement strand
AGAATTGGCAGAATCCCCAGTGTATAGATCGAGCACCTCTTGTGATGGAGAAGCAATCGATGGTAATGATACTTTACCATCTTGACAGCACTTCGTGAACTTGTTTTGGGTAGTTCTTTCTGCAAGGAAGTATTTTGCATGGCATGTCTCACATTCTTGATCCATGTAACCAATGTAGTGTTGTTGGATGTTTTGCACTTGTTCATTGTTAATGGGTTGAAGGTGGATGTTACCTTGTTGTTGTAACTGAATAGGTACAGGTATTTGTGCAATCTGTTGAACATATTCGTCTTCTTGCTGTGTGGTCTCATCATGTAGGGCGCGTTGTCGGGTTACTCTGCGTTCTCCAGTGTTGAGGTCTCTCTCTCATCGTCCAGTAATGGATCTGCGTCCATGAGCGCGTGGCATGTTAGCTAGATAATTGGAAAGGTAAAAGGGCGTATTGTCGAGGAGAATGGGAAAGGACATAAGTAGTGAGCAACGAAAGTGTTTGTGATTATTTTAAACGTAAACAATGGAATAATTTGTAAGACGAAGACAATTGAAAGACTTATCGGGCACTGATGGTAATTTACTTTACTAATGACAATGGAAATCATCACATAAATACAATGTGATTCATGGAAGATGCAGGGATGATTGTTGATTATTCTATTTTACAAAGAAGCGCTGGGAAGATAATAGCAACCATATTAATGTATCCCATTAATTGAAATCATCAATTCAATTCAATTCACAGGTAAACGTTATCCGTTATTGGAAATCACAAATTAAATGCAATTCAATTCATTCAAGGTAGAGGGGTGATAGTAACGTAGGTTATTTTCCAAAAAGTGCTGGGCAAAATAATAGCAACCATATCAATGTATCCCATTAATCGAAATCATCAATTCAATTCAATTCACAGGTAAACGTTATCCATTATTGGAAATCACAAATGAAATGCAATTCAATTCATTCAAGGTAGAGGGGTGATTGTAAAGTAGGTTATTTTCCAAAAAGCGCTGGGCAAAATAATAGCAACCATATTAATGTATCCCATTAATCGAAATCATCAATTCAATTCAATTCACAGGTAAACGTTATCCATTATTGGAAATCACAAATGAAATGCAATTCAATTCATTCAAGGTGAAGGGGTGATTGCAAATCATGTTATTTTCCAAAAAGCGCTGGGCAAAATAATAGGAACCATATTAATGTAGATATCCCATTACTTGAAATTATCAATTCAATTGGAGTTATTCATGAAATGGAAATGGTATGAAAATACTACTTGAAAAGTGCGAACTCTTCTTATCTCCCCTTAGCTTACAATTTTTTTTATAAGAAATCTAGGTCGAGGCCTGGTTCTAAAAGTTTCTTAATTTTTGGCCAAATATTAGTTCTAAAAGTTTCTTAAGAGTTTTTTAATTGAATGGAAATAAATTGCAGTAAAAACGATAAAAAACGTGAATATAGCAAGCAAATTATTAATATTATTGTATTACAAATAATTAGCCATGCTGGTGCCAGAAATCGCACGGAAATGCTTGAGAATTGATTACTATGTCCACAAATGTGAAATTAGTATGTTGGAGAGCTGACACAAAAATTTCTTAAGTTTCTGAACTCCCTCCTCATAGTTCTAAAGGTTTCTTAACTTTTGGGGTGTCTAGTTGTAGGTTTCTTATAAACTGGTTTCTTATAAAAAAATTATGTGCAGTAATGTAGCTTGAGATAAATTGTACATTTCAATTAAGAATATAGCATCCTCAAGATGCATGATGTTGTTGATATATTTAAGTAATGCACATTCAGTGATGTTATGAAACAATATTCGGGGAATTTAAAATAGGAAATGAAATAGCAGATTCATTTACGTAGTAACAAACTCACCTCTGATAATGTGGATGCAATATGAAAGAGACGAAGAAGAACTGTGTACAACACCTGTAGAAAAGAAAGGAAAGATAAGTGACACATGTAAGTGATTTGCAGAATGTCATGAAACAGAAACATATATATTATTTCCAACTTCTTTCCAGACATGCAAGTTTAAAAGTAAGGAGCGAGGAGGTTGATGAGTTGGAAAAAATTGCTAAAGTTGCAAATGGAAACAATTATCAACTCAGTCAGTCAGTACTCTATCAGTAACTGTCTTACAGAAGTATAAAGAAGTATAGAGAAGTATATTTGCAGTTGTGGGAAAACTATTTAGGAACAGTAAAGCTGGTGGATGTTGCAATGCAAGCACAAATTATAGATTCAGTTTATGAGGAATTATTTATGAAGAAAAATGCTTGTGGATAGGGTATTGCACACAGGAATCATGGAATAGCATAGCTGCAAGGATGACTTACCTGTTGGTGGATGAATGCAAAAGACAGGAGCACGTGTATGTACAGTGAACCCTGTAAAAAAAGGGAGGAAGCCAGAAAACAGAAAGGAGAATATATAGAAACTGAAACGCGATGCTACCATTAAATTTACGGAAATAAATGGGAAAGGTTGGAAAAATATGCAAAAGAAGGATACAAATATTGGAAATTCCTCTGCGCAACGATTAGTATTTGTGTCAATGAATTACTGTTTCCTTCCAAGAAGAGGCATCAAATCAGTGTAAACTGGAATGAATTTGAGAAGGGGAAAGTGAAAATAAATAGCGGAAGGACCTAAGGTATAACGGTGAAACAATATATTTTGGAGAGATGGTTGGCTGGATTTCTGATAAAATGATATAATTATGTAAATAGTAGATATATGTACAAATAACGAAGGTCTTACCAGTGCTTGATGCGTAGTAATGGAGTGAAAAATTGAGCGTAGTTGAAACGGAGAGCAATACAGAGAAAACTCTATTCAATATTTTCAAATGCTATCACCGAATTACAGAGGCAGGTTATCATTACGGAAGCACACACCAGTAGGGCAAGAGATTGCGGCTTGAGGCTTGCGGGTGGGGCAAGGAAAGTGATAATTGGGGATTTGGAACTGAAATGACAGCACGATGCTGAGCTTGTCTGTTCTGTCAGTGCGGAACGCAATTATCACATAGACAGGAGTCTGGGGATTGTGAGTAAGGAAATCTCTGGACAATCTCTTGAAAATGTTATTGTTATGTGGAAATCAGGTGCATATTGTGAAGGAGTGAATGTATTTCAACTGGAGAATGAATGAGGACAAAGAAAGAAAAAGGGTGCGGTACATGTAGGTCACGCGAGTCGTAAGCTGCTGAAAAAGTAAGGGGTGAGGCCCCGGTGGGGGGGGAGTACATGATTTATGAATGGATGGGGATGTGCCGCCCAGATGTAGGAAACCCAGCCACTTATAATGTAAGCCTTTTCAGAAACAGACCCTATTTTATGAGCCAAAATAAGCGGGATATGACAATAATAAGACTTTGTAGACCTTACTATTGCTTGATATTGTACTACGAACATCTTAGACGTGAATGAAAGTTTAACCTTCGACTTTTCTTCCATATGCCGCCGACTTTAATGAGTCCTGTTGAATTCAAACCCATGTTTAGAGAATTTCAGGGCCAAAAATCCAAAAATCCACCCATATCGGCGGCACATACCCGAACCCAAATTATGCTGGTGAGGCCAGAAGTTATGAGGAATAAAAACATTGCATTTTTATAAGAGTAACAGATAAATATGATGGAAAAGATTTTGGGTAGTTGAAATATGGAACCCCATCTGGATTAGTGAAATGTTGCTTGGTTTGTAGGTTTTATTTGTAATCTGAGACTGGGTTCCTTGTATCATTATTATAAAGAGATATAGTTGAAAGGGAATGTTATAGTTGAAATGTGGAACACGTTTTGGATGACTGTAATGCTCCATGGTTTTGTATGTTTTATTGGTAATCTGAAACCGGGTTCGAAATATTAAAATTATAATGACGCAATGTCAAATACATAGAGAGAAAGGAAATTGTACGAATGGAAAAGAATTGTATCATTATTACACGCGCTCTCAGGTTCATGCTTTTTCCGCAGGCAAGTTGAGGGCGCAAGCGTTAACGTGGATAATGGAATGGGGGTTAGGCAGAAATAAGTACACAGGAAGAAGCATGATTTTGGAATAATGGGTTTTGAAGATAACAATAACGAAAAGCATAAGTATGTGTATTATCATTAAAGAGAATAATGCAAATGTTAATAATTCATAATAAATAATTAATTGAAAATAAGAATTGTGTAACTATTTATTATCTTGTTCTAGGTTCAATAACAGCTGCAACAACGCCTGTAGAGGCCTTGCTGCACGGTCCATAGTGGCAGAGTCCGCTCTGTTGTTATTCAAATGTTGAAATCTCCGTTGCCTCCAGTCTCTCGTACGGTCCTGTTGTCTTCGCCCTCGGTTTCTGATTCTGGCCTCTTCAGTTTGCACAATAAATAGTTCATCATTATCCCTGAATAAAAAGTGGAAGAAATAATAAATAATGAAATAACATTTCAAATATATATGAGGAGAAATGGAAAACTGGGAAGATCATTAAACAGGAGGAAAATGTATAGCTTTTCAGGATGTGTGCCATACAGTAAACTCATTTCTTATTATAAGAAACTCGTTTATGAGTAATGAGTACGGATCTAAATATTGGTTAGGAAACTTTCATTACTCGAAGGAGAATAGACAGAATGATTGAAAAGTCGTAGAATGCGAAAATTTTTTGATTGGAAAGAATGAAATTTCTGCAAGAAACGTGGACTGTTTTTAGGTAGATATGGTAATTCTTACCTTATTTGTTGTTCGGTTAACATCCGTCTGTCTTCGTCGGCAAAGAAGAAGCGAACATTATCGTCTATAGCGAATTCCCTCGCAGCCTCTCTTTTCAGTTGAGCGATAGTGTGGAATGTAATACGCTAGAATGCAAAAAATGAACATAAGACAGATGCTGAAGTATTGGTGAGAAAATGATGGAAATATAGGAAATGAAATGTTATTGTTCCTTAGAACGAAATGGTAAGAGAATAATTACCTTTGTGTTGTCTTCGCAATTGACGGTTTTCTGAATTGCTTGCATCTTGTTCTGGCGACATGCAGTGCAGTGATAGGTTTGCGTTGCGTTTTATAGCTAATTCGTAGAGCCACCCCGTCCCACCCGTCAGTTAAATTTTGGCCGCCCAGCGCAAGCTATTTCGTGCAGGGAAGCAAGTCAAGAGTCTAGAGCACGTGGAAATTGCCGAAATGTCAGACAGACCGTAATATGATTAGAAGTAGGGCTGACATGTGAAGTTGCGAGAATGAATGGAGCAGACACTTTCAGATTCAAGGATCAGGGTAAATAATTTCCTGACAAAGTGTACACTTGTGAGCAACCGGAATGAAATGTAGGCAAAGTGTTATGATAAATCAACATATGAAAACAATAGAGTTAGAGGCAAAGTGTGATGAAAAAGCAATATCTTATTAACATATCCTGACAAAGTGTACACTTGTCAGCAACTGTAAATGGAATTAAATGTTTGGTGAAGTGGGATGTGAAATCGAGGTGTTATATCATTTGATGTTACTATTTGCGGCATTTGCGACAGTCTATGTTTTTAAGCCTTCCGCCCCTCGCTTTCGATCAGCAGTGGAACACGCGAAAAACAGGAATTTGCAACGAAACATTAGATCAATAACTAAAAATTTGCGCGGGAGGGATAATACTTGTGTGCAACTGTTCGTTATTTTGGTTTACCCTTTACACCCAAGGTGCGAGAAGGTAACGAAACATAATTAGACTCGCCATAGGTAGGTTGAATAGGTATAGGAGTCCAGGAGTTTTCGTAAGCAAATCTCTTTAAAATGTACCGTTCAGCATGAAAGGAAATGTAGCACATATTTCTTAATGTTAAATTTATACCATACCCGACCTCAGGGTAGGTAAGAAAACGTAAGTTGAAATGCTATTGCTATGTGTAAATGAGTTGGAAATTTTGAAGAGGTGTATTTATTTTCACTGGAGAATGAATGGGGAGAAGGGAATGAATGGCAAGAAAGAAATATTTAGGGTATGGTATATGTAGGTAATGTGAGATCTAAATCACGTGGACATGTTGAAGGAATGAATGTATATTCACTGGAGAATGAATGGGAAGAAAGGAAGAAAAAGGGTCTATTTTCACTGGAGAATGAATGGGGAGAAAGAAAGAAATGTAAAGGGTATTGGTGTAGGTCACGTGACAAAGGGTATGGTAAGTGACGTGGACATGTTGAAGGATTGAATGTATTTTCACTCAAGAATGAATGGGGGGATAGAAAGAAATGTTAAGGGTGTGGTGGATGTAGGTCACGTGACGGTAAATAGGCATGCATGTATAAAAAGGTGGAACACTCTCACTGTACTAATCATTTAAACTGCCGTCGTAAGTTTGGAATTACGGAGAAATACATAGTTTTAGAAATGGAGAATTTTGTAAAAGAATTCGATGCTAAGATAGAAGAGGTATGTCAGCACATGAAAATGGGGATGGAAGACCTGTTCCACGAAATGGATGGAGCAATGTTTCAGTTCATTGTGGAAGAGAAAAGTGGCGTTGGAAAGGAGAGAACGCAGAGGGCTTTAAGAAGAGTGAAAGCAGTTTTTCTGAAGGGGACAATGGAGATTAAAGAAGCGAAAAAGCACATGGTGGAGAAAATAAGGGAATTTGAAAGGCGAAGAAGAAGATTGGAGGAGGAAAGGCACGAGGAAGAGGAACTGAGTCTGGCTGTAGAGGAAGCAGAAAATGAAAGAGAAAGGAGGGAAAGATTCAGGAGCAAAGAAGTGCAGACGGAAGAACTGACTGAGCCTGAGGACGGTACTGAGCCTGAGTCTGAGGACGGTAACGTGGAAATATGACTTTTTAAAACTGTGTTTTATGTTATCATTCTATGACTTTTATTAATGTTTTTAAATGTTATCGTTCTATCGCTCAAATTTAGTAATGTTCTTTAAGTCGTTATAGTTGTCGTAGTTATAAATCAATTTAGTTGTGTTATCGTTGTACATGAATTCAGTTGTTATGTGTTTTTTATATTTTTGAACAGCAGCGCGTATATTCAATTAAAATAAATAAATGAAAACTGAAGTAACTAAAACAAATTGTGATACTGTAAAGGATGGAATAAATAAAGAAACTGAATATGTCATAAAGGATGGAAAATAATAACACTGAAGACAACCAGGCCCTCTTGAGGGGAATCTAAGTAACTTAAACAAACTGTGAGAAACGATGGAATAAATAAAAAAACTGAAGACAACCAGGCCCTCTTGAGGGGAATCGAAGTAACTTAAACAAACTGTGAGAAACGATGGAATAAATAAAAAAACTGAAGACAACCAGGCCCACTTGAGGGAGTGCAGTTTTTATGTGTTTTTTATATTTTTGAACAGCAGCGCGTAAGTTCTATTGAAAAAAATATACGAAAGCTGGAGTAACTTTAACGAAGTGTGAGAAAGGATGGAATAAATAAAAAAACTGAAGACAACCAGGCCCTCTTGAGGGTAATCAATCCCCTGACCTCATTGTTTCCAAACAGGATAACAAACACGCCGCACTAATCAAAGTGTTGAGGTGTGAAGAAAAAGGGATTAATCCCGCAGCGAACACCTCGTTCTTTTGTTTTTAGTGGCACCAGACTGCGTAGATCAAAGAAGGGTTAGCCCCAATTACCCCAGAAACGATAGCAGAAACGTGAAAAAGAAGGTTCGATGGCAAAACTACAGCAGGGGCGGCAGGGAAAGGTGGAAGAGCGAGCACTGGATCTTGAAAACCCTAGGAGGATGATCTCGGACAAAATCGGTCTCCATGACTACTACTACTTTAGTATAGTAGATTATATTCTCCCTTCCCATTTACTTTCAACAGTGGTATTATAAATTCCTAAAATTCTGCAGGCTACAGTTGCAAAATTTTCAAGAAGACCTAAAGGGGGAGATATATCGGATCCATTTCTGTTAGCTGATTTATATAAAAGAGGTGTTTGTTAAGAAAGTGTGAAAGTGGGAAACATCTTTTGAAATGTCTATTGTTTGATGCGGTCTGTATAGGCCCATTTGCAAAAAATTGAAATTAGCAGAGTAAAGAAGAAACTAATTTTTTGACCATATTAAATGTCAAGATATTGAATTTTCTTAAAATTTCACTCTTCTGAAGCGAAATAGGGTTTTTACCTGAGTTACCATGAGGTGATAAGTTGGAATTCGTTTTTAGACCTCCAAAAATAAAAATATACATCATAGTCTTAATCAATCGTATTTTTTTAATCATATTTTCATATTGTATTTGCATAATGAATAAAATTTTTTTTTCATTTTCTTTTTCTAAGTGTTGGCCTTCTATCTATTTTTTTCTTGAACAATAAACACAATACCTGCAAGAGAGATGAATTTTAATTATGAAGTATTCAGCAATGAAAATATTTTCAAATTACGGAAAAGGCAAAAGGAGATCCTGGTGTACCACATAAACTACACAATTTTTATTGGAAACTTTTCGTAAGATACCCACACTCTTGAATTGCGAAAAATTATGGAATAACTGTCGCTAGATACTGTACTAAACTCAAACTCGTATTCAGAAACTTTCAGTACTCAAATTTAAAGATGTAAGGACACTGGCAGTAGTGAAATAAGTGTATTTTCATATGTAATTCTAGTTTAATTAAATTTACTTGTATAACGGAATTAATAGCGTGGTGAATACCCCTGGGAATAGGACTGTGAAATTTGCACTGGTAATACTGTTATTCCCTGTTTCTTGTGCCAAGGCTGAAATGACTGGTGCTGATTTTGAATACCTAATTTAAGCATATGCCATTTAGTTGAAAAATATGATTGAAGTTTCTAATTAGGTCTCATGTTAACAGCTTCACACCATCGAACATTGAAATATTTTTTTCTTTTCCCTTGAAATTTCTGGCCATTACGAATGCTCTACTTTAATATTTGCTAATCATTGGTTAATCATTTCCCCTTGCGTTTAAATTGCGCTTAACATACATAGAGATCCCTTCTATATCTATTTTCGAAATTTGAAGGAACAGCGTCGTTCCTCAGAAAAATTTGATGGCTTGCAAAATCAGCCAGGAAAACCGAGCACGCTCCAGCAAGAATAATCGGCAGAAGAGAATATTTAGCTTCGGTGTTATAATTAGAACAGATGATTTCAATATTTCTTACCAATCTTTCTCTGATGGTACTTTTGACATTCGTAGGCACTTTAAATGGAACCAGCCATTTCCTGGACACTAGGAAACAATTTTAATACACTTGTTCTGAGATGAAACAATGTAGGTTTCAAACAAAGGGTAAAAACACGTCAAAGATCTCGTCAAGTATTTTTTAGTGTTTCTCAACTCTTCAAAATTCTAGAATTCTTTAAGAATTCAAAAGATATGTCACAATAAAATGATTTAACCTTCAGTTTGTTTGGCACTTAAACTCCACAACTGCAAGATGACTGCAGCAAATGTTTCATTAGAGTTTTAATTGTTCAAATGTTTGCGAAAACTTACATCGTCTTCTTTTCCTGAACATTCAACCAGAACACTCTTTTTTCCATTTGGATCCTTCAAAGTAAATGACCTCCGTGAATCACTGACATCAAGGATGTCAAAGGTTTGCCCTTTTCAGAAGACGCTGCTTTGCGTGGATCTTGATTCTCTTATCGCTAAGCTGATAGGGACAAAAATAACAATGGCATGAAGCATGGCATAAAGAATTAGATGAAGCATCTTTGGAAAAATTTTGCCAAGACGACTTCAGAGTGTTCTTTTCATATCTATGCAGTCAAGAACATGTGAAAGAATTAGTAGAGTCAAAAGAAATGACACTGCTACTTTTACTGTTTACTGTTCTACTTTTTTGTAGCTATTTAAGGAATTGGAAATGCGTTTTATTACCCAACCCACCATCTTTGGTTTAATTAGGTAAGCTTATGACTATGCTGTGACTGGGGCAACAATGCCATGGTTGTAGCGCGCATCCCTCATATAACCTTGGCATGTTTGCATTCTGGCGCATCCCTCTTATGACCCTTTTCCGCAGACTTGTGGCGCACGATATTCGTGGATTCCAGTATGGCTGAGCCATATAGAAGGGTTTCTTAACTTAGAGCACAATTTGTACTAGTACTCATAGTAAAAGTTTCTTGCAAAGTTTCTTAACTTAAAAATAAAAAATTCTAAATTTCTTTAAATAAGTGTTTAATGTCAATTATAATGTTCTTAGCATTCAAAATATGGACATTTTCCAGAATCGAATTTTAAGTATGATGTAAATGGGAATAATTTTTATCTAAACATTACACAAAGCACCAGTAAAATGAATGCTGAATTTAAACACAAAAATAGATTCTTAGCTTTTTTGAACTTCTTAGCCAATATAGAAAGGTTTGATTTTAAGAAAAACGCACATTTAGTTTCTCATAGTTGGTTTCTTGTAAAAAAATTAGTGAATGAAGGTCTGCTCTTCCTCTTTTTATCTCAAAGCCTTGGTGCAATGACTTTTTGAGCCCTAACTTAAAGAAGCTTATACTTTGCAAAAGTAAGCTGGATGTTAGATTCCTCATGCATTAAAGTAGCCATCTCTCTTTTTAAATCAACGTGTCCAACAACAGGTTTCCAGGTGGTTAACTTTAGAGGAACCTTGCTCTTTGCATATTGTAGTCAACTCAAATGCACTTTTCTATAGCTTTTTTCTGCACCAAAACCTCATCTCTCTGGAAATTTATGGCCTGGTGTGTTTCCAGGTTCCAGTTGGTCATTGAGAGGAACCTGTTCTGCTTGAGACTAGACTGCATACAGTACAAGCTATGCTGTTGTGTTGTGTAGCTTCTTTTTTATCAACAAGACTGAGGAACAGACTAACGAACAGGACTGAAGGCCATGAATAAAACAGGACTAAGGAATATGACACAGGGACAGAACTGAAGAACAAAAGTAACAACAATACTAAGGAACAGGACCGAGAAAAAGGACTGAAGACCATGAAAAGAAACAAGACGGAGTAACATTGGCAAAGAAACATGACTGAAGAACATCAGCAATAACAAGGCTAAGAAACAGACTGATGACCGTAATATAGAACAAGCTGAGGTAGGACAAAGGAGCATAACAGCAACAGGAAACACAAAACTAAGGAACATGACGTTAGGAATCGAGCAGTAAATGATTAAGTTTAAACTGGTCTATTATTGTGTTGCAATCAACAATAAGGCGAATTTTAAATTGAGGATCGGATTTAAATTTATTTAAGTTAAAATTCAAGATTTAAATTCATTTAAAGTTTAAGACAAAGACAAGGCTAACATTAAGATTAAGATTATGATTAACTATACATTAAGTTCAAGACTAGAATAAGCATTAGGATTACGTTTTAAATTTCAGTCTAACACAAAGACCAAAATTAAGAATAAGATCAAGATTCAGAGTAAAGGAGATTAGGATTAACATTTAGATTAAGATTGAGAGCAAGTATAGCAATTAAAGGCTTGATCCCCTCACCTAAAAGTCCTTGGGGGGAAGAAGTCCTTGAAAGCAAAAGTCCTTGCAAAGTGGTGGTCTCACACATGGGCTAGTGTCTAAATGATTCTGTTTTCATAATTAGCTGTCCCACTTGGCTTGTGGGTCAATTTCTATTAAATAGAATCACTGCACTTGCTCAGTCCAGTTTTTCGTGTCTCCAGGCTGTTGGTGCTTCAACTTTGTTGAACTTTTCAGCGATTGCTAGTGAACAATTGCAGGCAAACTAATATTGTCAAGTGGGCAGTTTTGGAGTTGGAGCTTTGATTGTTTGCATAAGACATATCACTTTCACTTCATACCGAGCAAATTGAGCAAAATTTCGAACAAAACTGTTAAGGATCCAGCTGCTAAGAATCAGTCTGCATTGCCTACTACTCAACAAGTAGGCCTTCTTGTAGTAGGCCAAAAAGGCCTTGCAACAAGAAGAAACAACAATACTGATAGAATTGATAGAATTGATTCTACAAAGAAGATGCATTCTAAACTTCAAGCAGGTCATTCAAAGAAACCTCAAGGACGCAACAGGCATGGAAGGAGATTGCTGGAAAAATGGGGCAAGATGGTATTGTGACATATACTATGCAGAGACAGTAAGGACATAACATTATATCATTTAACAAACTATCTATAATTAGCAATTTTTATTGTACCACTTTTATTGACTGCAAGTTGATGGAACACAGGCTTGCTAAAGAAATAACATTATAAATGAATATAATACATATATTGCAATACTCATACCAAGTAAATTTGCTTCCACAATCTTATCACTGAGACTTGCATCTTCAAATCTGTTCCCGATATTGGCCAGGTAAATCATCAAAGTATGAAATGCACCCATGCACAAAATTACGAAACTCTTCACGTCTTTATGATCTTTATGAATTTCAACCGCTTTTGCATAGAGACCAAGATCTAAAACAACATCGGTTTCTCTAAGGCCAATTTTCTCAGCTCTCAGTTTAGACTGCTGGAGCAGCTCCAACACAGTATCCATTTTGGTGGGAGACTGATTCATTGGAGGAAGGAAAGCCACTTGCAGATAGAGAGAGTGGGATCAATTATCATGATGTTTCCAAAATATGTACTTGCTGCATTTTATCTGCAGCTGTAAGTGAAATTGATATAGTACGTTTCTTACTTTACCTTACCTTATGATAAAGATTCCATTTCTTTAGACACTTGGTAGTTAAATTCAGTCCAGTTTGGCAAGATCTGTTGCATATCATTACACAAACAACGAAGTCTAAGCATACCATATCATATTATATACTACTGCCCAGCGTTATTGTGTGTAGCTCATTCATATTCATTATTATTCATCATGCTCTAGAAAGGTAAAACTTTTCTACATATATTGCACCATTGAAGTTCAAGTGTGTGCAACAGTAACGTCATAACATCATCAAACAACAACAGTCATGTTTACATTGACAATCAACATCATAATAATAAATAACAACTGGTAGATATTGCAATCAAGACAAGTTTTCTTGTGAGAAGCAGTGAGCAATAATGAGCGACAGTGAGTTATGCGGAATAACAGTGAACAAGGATGAATAAGAATTCATTGAATCTAGACTGCCCTCAAAATCAGATCATATTAAACACTACTGCTCACCGTTATTGCGCATAGCTAATTCATATTCATAATTATTCATCATGCACTAGAAAGGTAAAAATTTTCTACAAATAATACAAATTTTACATCTCCTGGAGACTATGTTGTGTCTTGGGCTTTAGGCAAGTACGAGAGAGAGAGAATTATGCTTTTAATTCATCATCATCATTTTTTCTATCGTACAATCGAAGCTCGAAGTTAAGTTCAATCTTTTGCAACACGTGCTTACAGAAGTCTGGGCCGAGCCCCCCTGGGAAGTGTACTATGACCTAAGCCAACAGGAAACATGTGATCAAAGTGTGATCACAGTGAGCCAAAGAACATGTTGAGCTTAGTTCACAACACACTCCCCCAGGGTTGATCGCCTTACGATCAAAACAACTAACTATTACAAGTCTTTAACAAACGAATGGTATACAATATTCCAAAAAAACGTCTACAATCATTAAACAATACTTTGATCACGTCTAACTATTTCCCCGATTACTGCTGCATTGCGTTTAGGCCTGGAAGAATTATAATCGTTGCGTACAGGCGGCGCGTTGAGCTGCTTAAGTGTGATCACAGTGAGCCAAAGAACATGTTGAGCTTAGTTCACAACACACTCCCCCAGGGTTGATCGCCTTACGATCAAAACAACTAACTATTACAAGTCTTTAACAAACGAATGGTATACAATATTCCAAAAAAAAACGTCTACAATCATTAAACAATACTTTGATCACGTCTAACTATTTCCCCGATTACTGCTGCATTGCGTTTAGGCCTGGAAGAATTATCATCGTTGCGTACAGGCGGCGCGTTGAGCTGCTTCGCTTGCGTCAAGGGCGCTTGCGGTTGCACGCTTGCTGTGGGAACGTGCAAAATTTTACTGAGTTTGTCACTAGATTGAATTTCCAAAGGTATTAAATGCTGTAGAGGACGTTTTAAAGATACCTTTCCCTTCTGAGTAACCAACTCCACCTTTGCTGCTCTGGCGTGACCATCTTTACCTGGAAAAAACTCAACAATACGACATAATTTCCAAAAGGAACGTTTCGCATTTTCATTCTTAAGAATTGCAATATCACCAATATCAAGAAGAGGTTCTTGATCAACTTGTCTTGTTTTATATGCCTCCATAAGACCGATCAGGTATTCACTTTTCCAACGTTTGGACAGATGATCTAAGAGAGTACGGTGGTATTTCGCCCTTCTCGACAGGGTTTCATACGTTGATATTACTTCAGCATGTCTTTCACTTGGACCCTGCAAAATATTTCGGCCATTAATTAGATGAGACGGGGTTAGCGGATACGATACGCCCTCTGACTCATCGTAGATGTATGTAATCGGACTTGTGTTTATAACAGATCCCTACCTCTACTAGCAAGGTGCTTATTTCAATATAGCTTAACCGAGCACGATGTATCACCTTATTAAGACATCGCTTTACGCTCCTGATTAAACGCTCCCACATGCCCCCTTGCCAGGGAGACCGGTCAATAATAAATTCCCACTCAACTCCTTGGGATGCGAAGTAAGGCTTCAAACGTCGACTGCAAATCAATGCCTTTACCTCCTTACTCATGGCCTTGAAGGTTTTTGCATTATTAGAGATTATCCTGGATGGTAACCCTCTACGAGCGCAAAATCTGCGGAAACAACGAATAAATGCATTTATATCTAATGACTCTACCAGTTCCAAATGTACGGCACGCGTTGATGCACACGTAAATAGCCAGATATAGCATTTACCTTCAGATTTATTCAACGCACATATACCTGTATGTATGAGCAGACCCGCAAAATCTACCCCGAAGTGGGTAAAGGGAGGGGCATCACCCACCCTGTAGCTGGGAAGATCTGGCATGACGTTAAAAGCAGGCGGCTTTCCTTCCAAATACTTACATATAGTGCATTGCCTAATGTATTTCTTAGCCTGGGCTCGCCCTTTCAATATCCAGTATCTTTGACGGATAATATTCAATGTGTCTCTCACGCCATTATGGAGAACTCTCTTGTGACCTTCAGCTACGATGAGCGTTGAGAAATAATGATCTGCTGGAAATAGAATTGGAGTTATACTTGCATCAAGAACTGAGGCGTTACCCAGTCGCGATTTGCACCTAACTACACCTTTTTCATCAATAAACAGGTTGAGCTGATTAACAATGGGAGGTACTTTACTGCTTTTACCCTGTTTACCTTGTATGAAGTCGATTTCTGCAGAGAACAACTTACGTTGTATCAAAGAGACCAACTTATATTCAGCTTCCTTCATTTCCTCCGATGAAATCTGAGAATCGAGAACAAGTGTCCTATTTTGAACCCTAGCCTTTAGGATTTGTAAGAAACGGCACGCCCATGCGAAACTGCGGAGCTTAATCTTAGAACTGAAGCGTGTGAAGTCGATAATCTCTTGCTTCTCAGAACACTATACTGACCAAGGCATGATTTACTGGTGCCACCTTAGTTTTCCTTTCCTCTTCTAAGGCACAAGCTGGGATTTCTTCTGATACTTGCTGTGGCCACTCAGTCATGGGCATTTTCAAGAACTTGGGACCCTCCCACCAAAGGGAAAGGAGATTTGACTTACCCCGAGAAGGTAAATCAGCAGGGTTGAGCTTACCAGGACAATGATACCAATCTTGTCTAGAAGAAAGGTTGAGAATACTGTTAACCCTGTTCTGGACATAAGGCTTCCATACTTTGTTATTCTTGATCCAGCATAGAACAGCAACTGAGTCAACCCAATAGAAGGTTTTGATACTTGAATTGCGGAGCTCGTCTTGCATAGTTCTCCTTACAGTATCCACTAGTTGTGACATAAGGCACGCCCCTAGCAATTCTAATCTTGGGATGGATTGCCGTTTCAGAGGGGCGACCTTAGCCTTTGCAGCAACAAATCTTAAATCTACCTTACCCGTGGTATAAACAACTCTTAAGTACACAACACAAGCATAAGCCCTTTCACTAGCATCAGAGAAAGCATGTAATTCAAAATGAGATACAGTGTCACCTTGGTCAAAAATGAAGCGTGGAATTTCCAAACACTGCAACTTCTCAAGCTGCTTGATGGCATTGGCAAATCTGATCTTATGATCACCCTGTAATTCTTCATCCCATGGCAGCTTGGCTTCACAGAGCTCTTGAAATAGATTTTTTATGTTGATCACTAGGATACTGTAAATACCAAAGGGGTCAAAGATTTTTGCTGCAAGTTTTAACACAGACCTTTTTGTGGGCAACAATGAATTTGCAAAGACATCAATACCTTGTAAAGGCACGTACAAAGAATCTTGGTCTGTATCCCAATGCAAGCCTAGAATTTTGTTATCATTTGAAGGCAGCCCTGTGCTGAACTTACCATAGGATTGGTCATCCTCCTGCACATCAGAGATTTCAGGGGGTTTCACCTTAACATTTCCATTTTCAAAAAGATTAATTTTGCTCATCAAATCCTTGGAATTTGACTTCCATTTCCTGAGGTTAAAACCCCCAGCTGCCATGATACTTTTACACTGTTGGTAAAGGTTAAATGCTTGGTCTTCTGAGTCTGCACCACAGGAGAGATCATCACAATACAGCCGTTCTAAAACGTTGACAGCTTCAGGGTGCTTGTCTGAAAACAAGCTAATATGGTGGCGAATTGTAGCCCCAAGAATAGCTGGTGAGCAAGTGAGACCAAAGGGAAGACGTCTTACCCTAAATTGCACAATTTTGGGTGCATCTTCGAAAGCATTGTCATACCATAAGAATCTTAATAAATCTTTATCAGATTCACTTACCTCAATTTGCAAAAAAGCCTTTTCAATGTCTGAAGTCAAGGCAATTGCATGCAACCTAAATCTGAGTAAGGTTTCAAAAAATTGTGGGATGCAATTTTCTCCTACTTCTAGTCTGTCATTTAAAGAAATGGGGTTTTCCTTAGAGCAGGCACTACCAACAAAAACTACCCTAACCTTTGTTGTCGACTTGTCCTCTCTAACAACACAATGGTGACTGATATAATGACACTTGTCCTTAGACAACTCTTGCAGTGGAACCCTCTCAATAATACCTTTCTGCTCCTGTTCGGCAAATATTGAGTTGTACTCCTTAACCCTATTAAGTATGGGGGGGGTTTTCGCCCCCCCTCCTACTTTTGCTCGTGTATCATCTGCAAGAACTCCTTAGTAGCTTTGGTAAGGGTCTGACTTTTCGTAGAATTTATCAAGGAACCTTGTAGTATGGGTTATGGTGTTGCGGACTTAGTCACGTGACCAGCAAATGTCTATATTTGGAAGCAGGTAATGCAAATTACCCTTCAATTGGCTATATCTCTGTCAATAAGTATCAAATATAAAAGAAATATATATGGTTGGACTTCTCTTGGCGAGAGCTATCATTTGATATATCATTTGAATGTTTTTGATATTGTTGGCAAATTTTGTCACTTGTCACGTGATCAATTTAATTAATGTTGTTAATTAGCCTAATTAGCAATTTTTTTAAATTTTTGGATTGAGTCATGCATAACGCAGTGTAAACTATGCCTTTGAAGATTTTTACTGAAAATAAAGCTTGTTATATACGTTTTCCAAAATGCTGAGTAAGCAAAAAATTTTTTCCTCATCATAAACGCTTATAAAAGTTGACAAGAAACAGCAATTAGCTGATAATTAGCTTAAATGATAGAAAAAGTTTACATTCTATAGAGATTTTAACATTTACAGTGCCTTTTACCTATTTTAGTCCGATTTAGCTTGATTTTCGGCAACGTAGATGAAATAGTCATAATTTCACACTCTAAACGGTCGCTAGGCAACGTGTCACGTGACTAATTAGCAAACAATAGTGTTAATTAGTTGCAATTGGGTACTTGCACATGTCTACTAAGTTTCATCTCAATCAGACAAATAGCAGCTGAGATAACTAGGGGGCGAAAACGCCCCCCATACTTAAAGAGGCAAAAAACACATAGCCCATACCAAATAGAGGTTAATGTCATTATTGCTTTCATGTACTGAGGTATCGTGCAGTCCTCCTGCTTCTTGTATCCAGAAGGTTTTAAGAGCCTTTTTCAATTCCTTTGCATCGTCCACTGTTTTTGCATACTCCAATTCTGCAGCATCAGGATCTGTTTGTATAAAACATGATTTGCTATCTAAAACAAGATGAGAAGCAACATTAAATGATTGATTGTTATTATCAGTTTTATCAGAGATAGGCCCTGATAATAACTAACCCAATTTACTCTGCATAGCCGTTGGACCAAAACACCCCTTTTGAACTTCACCTGTGACAATGTCAAAGTAAAAATCTGCACCGATTAAAATATCTATGCGCTGCTGGCCTGCGACGCTGCGATCTGCTAGCTTAAGGCTGCGTAAGTGAGGATATTCTGCCAGACTTATGCACGAGCTTAGTGGAGAACAAATTACCCTTTGGGTAAGTGTTAATAAAGCAATATCTTCCCCATTATCCAATTCTAGGTGTAACTTTACTCTATCACATTTAAGCTTACGATATCTGCTTGAACCAAAGGTGTTAAGATTCAAAGTCTTATCTTCCTGTTCGGTCTCCAGCCCAAGCTTACTTCTGAGTTCTTCAGTTACATATGACTGGGTGTTTCCATTATCAAAGAGAATTCTGACTTCTGCCTTGTCTTACTTACTGTTACCATAAACATAGGCTGTTGCAGTCTGTAACATCACCGACCATTCTTCTTGGCAGTAGCTGTGACAATGTTATTTTCACTTTCTAATGCTTTTTTTTTCAACTGATTCCTGCTCTTTGGGCTCATGTTTCCTTGTACAAATAGACTGATGGTGTCTGCCTTTGCAGTGAATACAATTTCGATTGCTCTTACAATCCTTCAGAAAATGTCCCATTCCCAAACATTTAAAGCAGCGCTTAGCTTTCAAGAGCAAATCCTTTCTTTCTTTTACATTAGTAATCTTCTGGCAATTGTAGGAATAATGCTGGCCTTTGCAAAAGTAACATGTTATCTGGGAAAGTTTATTTTCACCACTTGCAACAAATGACTGAGTTGTACCAGAAGGCAATTTTACTGGCTGAGGTTTATCTATCCGCTTGGTAGTGGCGATGGTGGCACTAATTTCAATTGCTTCAAGTTCCTGTCTAATTATCTCAAGTATTTCATTGATATCCCAGTGTTCATCCACTGTTTTTCGAGCAACTTGAAGGGTTATCTTCTTTGGCATTTTTGACATCAATATGGGGATGAGCAGATTTCCATAACTTTCAGGAGGTGTTCCAAGAGACTCTAAACCACGAACGTGAGTGGTTATATTGTCAAACATTTTCCTCAGTTGCTCTGTACCTTCATTTGGGCTGTTCTGGAGTTTTAGAAGAGCTTGCATGTGGGCATTTACAATTTGCTGCCTTTTCCCAAACCGGGTTTGAAGAATTTGAACAGCATTTTCATAGTTTTCAGCTCGTAAATCTAGGCCTTCAACTGCACGATGAGCCTTGCCTTCCAAAAGACTAAACAGGTAGTTTAGCTTGTTTACATTCGAGACCGCAGGGTTATTGTGTACAGCACTCTCAAAGGCTTGCCAAAAAGGAGTGAAATTTCATAACGTTGCCATCAAACTTTTGCAACGTAATCTTGGGCAGTCTTATTCCTTGCTGAAATGACGACTGAGCATGTGACTGAGAACTGCCCCCATGGGGCGAGGTGAGGCTTGTCGGTGGTCGAAAAGGTGAAGCGGAAACATTCAAACCAACCATCCTTGCCAGTGAAGGAATTCCGCTACGAGAATCAGCAGAATCACGAGGAGTGACTGTCGGTGAAGGAACTCCATCACGAGCATCAGCAGCAGCACCTTGAGGAGGAATCACTGCATTGAGAACTTTTGTAGAAGGCGAGGAGTGAGGAGGAGAGTTGTATGCCCCTTTGTAGAAATCCTTGATCTTTGCCAGGCCTTCGTTAATTTTAACTTCCCAGTCTGCGGTTTCCTCAATTTCCTTTTCCAACTCAGCCATCGGACAGCTGGAGATAATCTTCTCGTCGATCAATTTCAACAATTTCAGCTTAACCTCCAGAGATTTTTCGATAGAGTTGAGTCGTGCATTGTCGGCTGCTGTTGAGCTGTTGCTGTTTTGAGTAATGGCACCAACTTCTTTCACGAGCTTTGTAACCACAGATCGGTTCCCGCCACGTAAGGCCTTTTGCCTTTGCAGGTCTTCTTCTTGAGACATGTTAAAACCAATTTACAGAGAACAAATTTCTTGCCTAAACGCCCCACGTTGGGCGCAAAATGTTGTGTCTTGGGCTTTAGGCAAGTACGAGAGAGAGAGAGAGAGAGAGAGAGAATTATGCTTTTAATTCATCATCATCATTTTTTCTATCATATAATCGATGCTCGAAGTTAAGTTCAATCTTTTGCAACACGTGCTTACAGAAGTCTGGGCCGAGCCCCCCTGGGAAGTGTACTATGACCTAAGCCAACAGGAAACATGTGATCAAAGTGTGATCACAGTGAGCCAAAGAACATGTTGAGCTTAGTTCACAACAGACTACAAGTGACAACATTCCAAAAAACTTGCATCTGCCTGCTGGAACAGAAGAAGCTTCCGGAGGAAGCGGGCATTAGAGAATGAAGCAGACAAAAATTGTTGATTTATTGGATCCGATAAAACTATCTTGGGTGATTGACTCTGTTGATGACATACAACAAAGTATTAATTTGTCATGTGGTGTGGAGCAAGAAGCAACCGTAAAACCAATTTTGCTAAAATTAATGGAAAACGCAAAGAAAAATACATTAAAGAGTTCCAACAGCTCATTTCGTCATGACAAGTTAGTGAAAAAATTTGCTTCCAAGCTTTATTGTCTGACAGGAAAAGCTGCATACGAAATGCTGCAAGTAAATCTTGGTTGTGCATTGCCATCAGTTTGAGCTCTGCAAAGGACAATTGCAACAGAAAAGAGCATTCAAGAGGGGCAATTTTGGTTTGATGAGTTGGTGAAACATCTAAAAATCTGGAATGCTCCAATGGCTGTACACATATATGTAGATGACAGCGGGCTGTTGAAAAAAGTTGAATATGATCCTACAACGGGACGTTTTGTGGAGTTCTTGCTGCCACTCAAAGATGGACTTCCATCTCAGGATTCCTTTGTTCTGAACACATTTGAAAATATCGAGAATGCTTAAAGAACAACTACGATTGTTGCGTATGCCCACTGCATCGTGGCACACCCTCTATCTGCTTGTGCTCCATCCTTTGTACCTTTTGTTCTTGGGACAGATTCTAAGTATACTCACACAGTAATTGAACAAAAATGGTGTTTCATTGAAAATGAATTACAAAAGAGAAATATAATTGTAATTTCAAATGGAGCAGATGGAGCAGGCCAATTTTTGAAAGCAATGGTCAACAGGAGCAAACTCTTCAAGACCTCAAACTCCTGAAATGTCCAACCAGATTGGTCTTTCTTTGTCATGTCAAAATTGATGAAAGGTGGTCTGAATGCCCAAGATACCATTCACTTAATGGCGAAGCTGAGAACAAAGCTTATCACACCATCAAACATAATAAGCACTGGTGCAGATGTTGCTTGTCTTGGGCATTTGATTGAGGTCTTGAAGCAATTTTCGAAAGCAAGGCATGGACTCGTGCAACCAGCAATAGACAACAAAGACAAACAAAATTATTCAAGTGTTGCTTTGTTGGTTAAGCCGTGTGTTGAAAATTGCTTGAAAGAAATTAACAACAGTAAGCAAACTAATGGCAACATTACTTATCTGAGACTTATGCGGGATATAAGAGATGCTTTCTTTGACAAATCCATTTCACCTCGACGTTGACTTTATTTGATTTGGAAATCAGTTTATTTTTCTCGAATTTGGAGAATATGGCTTGCAAATCAGAACCTCGCTGAATCTGATCATTTTCTTACAAACAACACTTACATGTGTGTCGAGTTAAATGCACATATGATGGTCAACATAATTTGGTCACGTGGGGACAATGGTCATGAATCGTATTTTCCCACTTGAAAACCTCAGAATATGGAAAGCTGGGTCGCAGTCATGCGAACAGCTGTTTTGTATCCTGCTCTTCATGACGCCTACATTCTCCACAATCGTTAATTTTTCACTCAAAGAAATGTTGGAGAATATTCGAAAGTTGCAGTTTATATCAGGCTGATGAAACTATAATTTTTCCTTGGGTGAAAAAAAGATTGCTTAAAATTTAGGAGGAAACTGCTGAAACGTTAAGTGTACCAACGGCAAATGAAATGACCAACACAATCCTCAAAGCAAAAGAGTATGCCATATCCATCTGTGAGAATTGTAAAATGTCCTTGAAGCAGTACAACGATAAGGAACTCGTTAAGAATGTTGAGAGAGTTATTGAAGATGCTATCAAAAACGACCAGGACTGTGAAGAGGATGATGGTATTCAACAGGAACAAATGCAAGATCATTTCCAAAATACCCAAAATCTTGAAGAAGAATTAGCCATAGGAGAGGATCTATCATTAATTTGCCTTAGAAAAGAAAATTCGTTCACATTCCCTGTATACGGGACAGTCAGCAAAGATGTTCCTCCGGACAAGACAGACACAGCTAAGACCACTAAGACGTATGCATTGGCAAAACATCAAAAGTTGGCAATAGTAGAGATCAGATTTTTCCCTTTTGTTTTATACAATGGTGCCTATATCAGAAAGACAACTGCTTTGTATCTTCTACGAGAAAATGGTCAGGTTTCTAGCAATAGGCTATTGAGGGTGCGTGCAAAACAGCCTTCACACATTTTTACAGGAATGGACATCAATGAATGTGTTCCCCAAAAAGTGTTAGAGCCGGGGATCTTTGTGTGTTTAAAAGAGTGGACAGCAAAGATAAATGTTTGTTGGAAGAATTGTCCAGTTTTCATATCTGCAGGGTAGGAAAAAAGAAAGACAATATACCTCAAAGATAGGTATATATGTCGATATGACGAAAAATTCATTTAACTCTAATGGTGTATTTGCAAACTGGTACCAAGGAACAAAAAATCAATTAGAACCATTTGGACCTAGTTTTTACTCCAGGATACCTTTCCCTTCAATACTTTCTACCATCAATAGTAAGACATGCAAAGTGAACATTCATTTTCTATCCCAATCGCGGTTTTTAATAAGGTACTTCCAGCTGGCACCATAAGTTGACGTTTGATTTGTAAAATTTGTTTGATCAAAAAGTTAATTCAAAAAGACTTTCTTTTTTCTCTGAAATGATCTTTTGAAAAGAAAAAAGTCAATAAATATTGCAAAATGTAATAAATCCTAATAAATCCCAATAAATCTTTGAAAATTTCCATAAATCCTTATAAATCTTCATAAATCCTTATAAATCTTCATAAATCCCATAAATTTTCATAAATCCCATAAATCTTCATAAATCCCATAAATCTTTGTAAATCCCATAAAAAATTATAAAGATTTATAAATCCTTAAATCTCGTACACTTTTTTGGGAGTGATTTACCCCTCGTTCATGCTCGCTGCAACCTTGCTCTAAAAGGGTACTAGGACATGGCACTGTTGGCCTGCTAGGCCTATCCCTATGTTCTATCGAACCAGATGATGCAATAGGCCTAGTTTCCTTCTGCCTCCGACAATAACAAAACCCCTCTAATCTTTGATGGGTGCTCCGACATGGGGAGAGCTTCGTCCTCGCCAAATCCAATAACTGTGTCAGTGGATAAGCTTATCATTGCGTTGGCCAGTTCGTCCTTTAACCTCCTTCTCTTCTTAAAAAAATCAACACAATTTTTGCAAATATATTTCGAAAATGGAGCAAATAAATAAAATCGAGACTAAGAATTTCCACTTTCGGATTAAAAGCACCAGATCCCTCCACAAGATTTCGATCGTGCTTCAAAACAGTCTCTTCGAAGCAAAGACAACATCTTCCAGCATCCAACATTTTCAATTTGATCAGTGGTTGTCTGCTTTGTGGGAGGTTCGGACTAGTAAAGCGGAGGCAATTTCTTGCGCAATATCGACTTCCTCTGTGAAGGAGGAAATGGAGATCACAGAACTCAAAAACGGACTCTAATTCCCAGACTTTACATTTCCCTCTTTGTGAAGTTTGCAGACAGACTACATGATTGGCATTGTAACAAAAGATGAAAAAAAAATAATATCCACACATGTTCATCCTAGCTGGTGAGATCTTGAAATAACTTAACTTGTGATAATCTTCTTTCATAGATATTTCAATTTTCATACTTTCAACAATCTGACCAGCCTCCATGTCTACTCATTCTGCTTGATATTGCAGTTTTAAGGTTAAGAGTCAAACTTCAATAGTCCTTCAAATCAGAATATATCCAATATATTGATCTAGGCCAGCAATCTTCTTTCAATTTAGGTGATAAAAAAAACATGTTTTTTCAGCAAACAAAACAATGATCTTGGCTTCAAAAACAACCAATGATTTGGTCTGAGTGACTTTCAATAAAAATACAATCCTAATGCTTTCTCGCCCTGAATTTTCTGATGCGTTAAGTTCGGCTTCTTCTTCTGCATTCAAATAAGTGAAGGGGTGAATGAAACAGCTCTTGTCTTGGTCTCGCAACGACTCTAACATGGCCCAATCTTTGCTGCGATAACAAAATCGAGACTTTTTCTCTTTCAGATTTACTTTATCGACAGGCGAACACAATAATACATTACGCAGAGAATGATCAAGATACACTATGCACTCCACCATTTCATTTAGCTTCATCCACAGCTTTCCTTTCAACTGTCTGCAATTTTCAGTTTCTGTCTGTCATTTCGTTTCGTCCCCCAGTCTCCTATCTTTTATGATGTTCCCTTTTATCCATCTACCTCATAAGCCCTTGTTAAAAGTCGCTGTATGAATGTATAGGGGGTTCCTTTTCGCATGGGAGGTATCCCATTTTTTTCTTTCTCTTAGGTGTTCAATCTCTCCTCTGCAGAACCAAAGAGATCTTTCCTCCACATTCACATGCAGTGTCTAACCTAATGATAAATCACAACTGGTAGATATTGCAATCAAAACATGTTTTCTTCTGAGAAGTGAGCAATAGAAAGCTTTCGCAGAGCCAATGCTCTATTTCCTCTGCTGATGTAGACTTCGGAGTATATTGAAACCCATCATAATTATGAAGTAACTGAAAATAGCAATGCTGTTAATACTACGCAAGTAATGAAACAAAAATTACATCGACAATTATAATTTCAATATATAAAATCAGGTTGAACCGGGCACGTTGTAAGCTTAACTTCGGCTTTACATAGCCTTTACTTCATCGACAGGCGAACATGTAACAAGTAATGGTGTAATCTTTATCTTTTGTTTCAGCTTAGTCAAGGTACTGTTCTGTGAGGGGTGAACAGCAACATTTAATAAATTAAGTTACGGCATGTTATACTATGAGTATAGCTGAATCATGAAAGGAGTAGGACGTGTTTTTGTGTTGCTCTGCTTTGTGCTGAGTGTTTTCTCTTTTTCGGCTCTTTCTTGGTCAGAAAAGAATGATAAAACTGCTAAATCTTTATCGAAGAATTCTTTTATAAACAAGTTTTCAACAAAAGTAGAAGAAAGTCAATGCGGAAATCGAGATGCTTCAGTGTAAGTCGTAATCCATGTGTTGTTTTTAATGAAAATCCTTCCCTCGATTTTCTATTATTATAATCGGGAGATGTGGAATTAAATCCAGGTACTGCTTCTGGTTCAAAATCAAAAAATGAAACGGATAGAGATGACAGTCTAACTAGAGTCATTGAATCGCTGGAGAGAATTGAGGCGAAACAAGGAGAAATGGTCAAGAAACAAGATGAGATGCTTTCAAAAATTGAATCAGAGTTTGAAAAAGTGAATAATGATATAAGCAAGCTTCATGAAAGGCAAGGGAAGGCTGAAGAAGACATAATTGCGGTTAGAAATGATGCCTTTAGCAAGATTTCAGATTTAAACTTTCTCATCGACCGGCAAGAACAGTACTCAGGTAAGAGCTCTGTTCGCCTCTATGAGGTGAAAGAAGAGGCAAACGAAAACTGCCAGGATTTGGTGATAGAAGTTTTAAAAGAAGAAATGAATGTCAAAATTAAACCTGAAGACATTGACATTGTATTCTGGGTTGGCAAGCGCAAGGATGGCGAGACTAGAGGAATTCCTATAAAATTCCTCTGTCACAAGAAAAAAGAAGCAATCATGAAAAAGAAGAAAGAGGTTAAAAGCATCGGAGCGAAGGAAGATCTTGCACCGGGAATAAAAGAAATGGTGAACAACATCTTCAAGAATAAAGGGAGAATTAACGTAGAAAAGGTATGGACAATTGATGGAGAATAAAGTTCAAAATGAACAGTAATCCTAAGGTATTCGAAATAAGATCCTATTCTTATTATGTAAACTTAATAAATGCTTATGATAGTTTTCGATATTAGGTCTTTGGCCGAGATGGTATGTTAAACTTAGCTACTCCAACTAGAGATAAAACAAGAAAGATAAACAAATTGAAGGAAAAAACTTCCAAGCGAAATTTAAGGGTTTGTGCCTGGAATTTTAACGGATTTAGGAGTTCAAAGGCTCAATGTATAAAACAAACTGGCTGTGAATTCTTTTCAAAAATTTTAGCACGCAATGATCTAGTTTGTTTTTTAGAAACATGGGGGGATAAAAATGATCTCTCCTTTTTTGACTTCGATGATAATTTCTCGGAATTCCACAAACTAGGATACAGAAATCATTTAGCGGGGAGGTCATCCGTGGGTTTGTCTCTCCTTGTGAGGAAATCAATTCTTAAAAATGTCTCCGTTCTTTCTTCTGATAGTTATCACTTTTGGTACAGGGTGAAGAAAAATGATTATGGCTGGGAATCAGATTTATTTGTTTGTTTTCTTTACATTCCGCCAAATACCTAAACTTTATTAAGGTCTGGGCAATCTCTTACTATTGAAAAACTACAGTCGAAATGTGCTTTTCATCAAAGAGATGGGTGGGTTCTTTTGTGTGGGGATTTTAATGCTAGAACAAACACTGTAAGTGACTACATTGAATTGAGAATGACAAGGTTGATGAATTTTTGAATCTTGACGTCATTTATGAACCAGATCACCAGTTGGAATTATCAAAGACGTCAGTCCTGTTAACACAAACAGCACCGCTTTCATCGATTTCTGTAAAACGTCTGGATACTGCATTCTTATTGGACGTATTCATGGAGAAACTTCCAGTAATTTTACTTGTTTCACAACTAATGGCAATAGTGTTGTAGATTACGCACTTTTAAAAAAAGAGAATTTTAAAATTGTTGAATCATTACGTGTAGGTGCAATATGCAATCTAACTGATCATAGTCCTGTTGAATTATCTTTAACATGCCCTAAGAACAATAGTGAAGCTTCTGAACAAGTAACACTGAACTCTAGTGAAGCTCCTATTTCTAAAAACGATAAACTAAAAGAAAAGTATAGTAAAAAATTTTATATAAAGGATAACATGCTACTAGAAAATTTAGCTGCTGCTCTAGAAAGAGAAGACATCAGCAACTTTCTTGACGATATTTCCTTACAGCTTGATGAGATCCAAAATGATCAAACTGTATGAGAATAATTTGAGTTCCAGAAAGATATTTGTAGCAAAAACATCAAAACACAAACATCATTGTCCTTGGTTTGATCAAGAGGGTAGGGTAAATAAATCAATGTTAAATAGGAATAGAAAGTCTTATCAGGCTGCTCTAAAGTCCAATGATTGCACTACAAATGTAAGAAATCAACTTAGATCGGAATATTTTGAGCAAAGGAGATGATATAAAAAAATCTTAAAATTAAAACGTAAAGGATTTCTAGAACTAGAAAAACAAAAACTTTGGGAATTACGAGGACAAAAGCCAAAGATATTCTGGAATAAATTAAAAACAAAAAAAAAACAAAAACTAACTTAGAATTTTCTAACAGCAAATTGCGTAACTATTTTTCTGATCTTTTAGATTCAAATAACGCTGCAGACACTAATGCCATTACGAATAGTGAAATTGTACATCCTGCTTTCTCCCCTGACAACCTAACACAGGAACTGATTCATGAATCCCTAAATCGTGATATTACTTTCGAGGATGTAAAAAATATGTGCAAAAAACTTAAAAACGGAAAGTCGGCAGGGATTGATATGTTGAGTGCTGAACTTCTAAAGAATCTTAGTGGCAGATTTCTGGTATTCACCAAACTTTTAAACAAAATCCTGCAATCTGGAAAATTTCCAGATGAGTGGTCCGTAGGTATCATTGTAATTATTTTCGAAGGTGGCAACAAATTGGATCTAAATAATTACAGTGGTATCACGCTGCTAAGCATCTTTAGCAAGTTTTTTCTTGAAATTCTTCTAGAAAGATTAAATACTGTAATATCAACCAATTCAATTCTCGATGAAAATCAGATTGGATTCCGAAAAGGCTATCAAACCTCAGACCATATTTCCACTCTTCGAGCCCTTATTGACACAATTTTCAAGAAAACAGGCAGCTCTCTTTATTTATGTTTCGTAGATTTTAGAAAAGCTTTTGATTCTGTAGACCATAAGCAGTTAATTCATAAAATAGCTGCTTATGGTATTAAAGGAAATGTTTTGACAGTAATAAGTCCACTTTATAACAAAGTTGAATCTTGCGTTAGGGGTAATAATGGGCTGACAGAAATTTTCTCATGCTCACAAGGCGTTCCTCAAGGATGCCTCCTTAGTCGAGTTCTCTTTGCGTTGTTTTTAAATGATCTAAATAGTTATATTCAAGACTCTGCAGCAGGCGTACCCTTAGGTAATACAGTCATTTATTCATTATTATATGCGGAAGACCTCGTTTTGATTTCTCAAGATCCCCGTGACCTTCAATCTCAACTAGATAAACTGGAAATTTTCACCAAATCGGTTAAAATGGAGGTCAATATGGATAAAACAAAAATCATGGTTCTTAGGAAAAAATAGTTCGGAAATATGGAAACTAGGTGATAAAGTTGTAAAACAATTAGACTTGCCCCAAGTCTATTTCTCAATATCCTTCTCCAAAGGTCCATCATTCCGTTTAAACAAAGAAGGGTGCAAGAGAAATAGACTTGTACCTTTCGAACAGTCATGAATAATTAATGACATTCCCGCTCCAGTGGCTTGCTGATAAGAAGATTGGGGGTACTGATTTTAGATAAATAAACAAAAGGCAAAACTCTTTCTTTGAAATTGAGAATAATATACTAAATGCATCTTTTCAATATGAATTGAGGAGAGAAGAACAAAAACCTCTTTGAATTTTATTCACAGCCGTTGGCATTGGCAGCCAAGTGCATCTTTTGTCAAAAATAACTTTGAGGAGGCAACCCCCTTGCAGATTATATAACCTGGAAAGAGCTTTGTCATGGGTATTGGCCTGTTTAACTTTCTGCCATTTGTTTGCTGCCAATCAATCAAGCATTTAATATTAAAACAAGAACTCTCTATCAATCTTTTTCTTGAGCATATTGACATATCCTTTATTTTGCATTACAGAAGAAAAAGTCAATGTTCAGTAATAACATAAAATTACATAATTTCATAGTTTTGGCTAGGTCTAAAAAGGGAACAGGGTATGGGGGAACATAGAAATGAAGGGAACTAACAAGGGAATCTCTAGCAAATAAATTTTATTGCCTAGTAAGGTTACATCTTTTTTGAAGATACAAGACAAACACAGTAGCCATTCAACTAGTCTGTTTGAAAGGGTTTCTAAGAATATTTTCCAAAATATATTTACATAAATGGAAAGCATGGAAGGTGCATATGCTACAAAAATTTTTAACGTACCGCAAAATTCCCAGCGGGGGTACTTCATTGTTCAAATGACTAGACTTGTCGCCCCGTTTTTCCACACCCAACCATGTCTACCGATAAGTTCTGTTTCTCGTTGAGCCCATGTATAGAAAAAACAACGAAATTTTTTACCCATTTGTACCAATATCTCAAATGTTTGAACCCAATTTACCGCCTGGGCAACTCTAAATGCCTTAACAAGTCATTTGCGCTAGAAACTAAAACGCATTTTTTATCAGGCTTTTCAAAGCAATGCATGTCTAAAATGTATATATATTTTACTACCCATGTGTAGAGATTCTTTAACGAAAATGATATGTAGGGAAATTGGCGCTGAACAAGTTACCCATTTTAGCAGCACGTCTAGTATAACAAACAATGGAAGTACACCCCTGGGGCAAAATTAAGTTTCTGTTTGTTAGTTTAAACCTGTTTTAAACTTAGAAAATATCTATGAATTTTTGCTGAAATATTAAATATCAAAATCTCTAAAAGGGGGTGTTATGATTTGTGTATTCTTTTTCTTTCTTTCTTTGGCTAAAGAAAAACTAATTTTTTTTCTTTTTTCATCAAATTTTTGTGAAATTCATTTCTATAGTGCGAGTCACCTGAAGGTCTCTTTCATTTAGGTTAGTCTTGGTTTTTCTGTTTTGATTTATGTCTTCAAGTGGGTACTTTGTCAGATAATCAATGTACGTGTCTACAAATATGTCCCTATGTGCTGGGGGGTTAAATGTACTTGGATTCACTTGGACAACCTGCAAATCTCAAATCTATACTAACAAAAGCAAAGTTCAGTACTAATTATGATAATGATATTTTAAATCTCTGAAGAGGAATTTTTCTTTTCGAAAACCGAGGTTGCAAATTATGTAAGATGTATTTCCAACCAGTGAACAGCTTTGTAACTGCAAATGGATCTACTTGGCAAATGAGATTGAATATCACATGCAACAGTACAAATGTTATATATTTTCTGAGCTGCAATCTTTGTGAGGACAATATGAATTACATAGGACAAAACAACTAATCCTAGATCACGGATCAATAATCATATCTCTGAGTCAAAAAGTGAAAATTCCTATTGCAATTTTCCAAAACATGTGCATAACTCTGGTATAAAAATCATTATCTGAAAGAACCTTTTTTTAAAGTATATTTATTTTTCAAACTCAAAGACCCAAAGATGCTATTACATTACGAAAATAAATTATTCAAAGCGAAATATTAAATAATTACAGAAGAGATCAAGTAAAATTGCCGAAATTACAATCAATGAATTCATCGTCGTTTTCGATAATGTGAGTAGAAACTTTCAACACATGAGCTACCATGACGTTATCAAACTTTCGATATGTTTAGAAATTATTATCTCCTTGTTGCCAAAACGCTTTTCCAACAGCTTCTTTGCTTCACCATAGTTTTCGTTAGAGATTTGTAAACCTGCGATCGTTTCTGCCGCTGGACCAGTGAGAGACCTTTGCAAATATTGCAATTTCTCGACATTTGCCAAACTTTGATTTGTGTCTATACTTGAGCTTAAACTGTCCCAGAACGTAGTCCATTGGGTAGGATCTTCATTGAAGATGAGAAGCGGTAATTTCGGCAATTTTACTTGATCTCTTCTGTGTGATTGCGATAATGTTTGACTGTTATGCAGTGTCGGCGGTTGCGTTGTTGTTTTCTCTTTTAAGGCGTTTTTGATGCGGCAAATAACTTTTCGATGTCTTCTTCTAATTGTGTCTTTCCAGAATTTCTTTTTGAATATCTTCATCGTTCTCGAATGCGTCTAGAATTTCGTTATTTAATATTTCGATGTCAGTTTTCTTTTTCTCTAACGTATTAACGAAGGACTCGAGTTTCGGTTTAAGTTCGGCGGGTGCTTAGATTCCAACGCGCGGTATAAGTTCACGGGCTTTTGCCAGTGTATTGGTTACAACAAGTCTGTGTCCTTGTCTTGCTTTTATCTTCTTTTTCACAGTTTCCGCCATTCTGCAATAATTTGATCCCGGGTCACGGCACCATGAAGTGTATTTATTTCTTTTGCTGGGCTGTGTTCTATCGGCAAATCTTCAAGAACCCCAGATGATGGTTCAGGACTAAAATCGTTGAAGAATGGCAGGTCGAAGCGAAACAAAACTCTGCGTGATTATACACAAACACAATAGTTACTATATACAGCGAAAAAAAATTATTAAGACTACCTGATAAACGAGAATACGAATGATACGCGAATGAATAACAACGAATGATATCTAGCGATATGAATACTTGCTTCCTCTCTCGAAGCTATCTCTAAGAGATCTTGTCCTTCTGCGAGTACGAATGCGAATGAATACGAATGTCCTCCCTGACTACAGGGATACAAGGTTATATTAGGTGTGATTAAATAAGAACAATATCCTTCAGTGCGAGAGAAATAGACTTGTACCTTTCCAGCAGTCATGAATAATTAATGAGATAAACCTTTTGTATTCTGACGTCACCGGACAAGATCCTGTCCGTTGGCGCTTCTCTCTGAGGTGCAACTAATTCAGTAAGGAGGTATAAAGCACACAATTTTTTGGGAATAAACATTTATCATGGAAAATTTTTTAACATTTCCAGTGTGATTCAATTTCTGGGACCCTAAAGCAACCTCTGTTGTTTACAGACTCAGGGGGCACCATGACATTGGCCTCAGCTTCTCCATTGAAAGATGCTTCAACTCTTCCAGGGAAGAATTCCTTCTCATATTCTACACTGAAATAATCACCAACAGAAATTTCAGAATCTATGTCATCAGCTGGCAGGGACTCAAGTTCTTCTTTTTGTTCCAGTTCTTCATCTTCTTCAACCAAGAAGTTAATTTCTTCTTCATCATTTGGAATTGGCTCCTTGGTTGCTGCTTCTGAAACAGAAGCTTGCAGATGCTCTCCTGTTATACCAACACCTTGAGGAACATTGAGCTTCTTTTTTTTCCTGGGCTCTTTGGCTGTGTTAGACCTCCAGTCAGCAAGTTTTTCAATGAAAGTTTCACTGATTAAGCTTGAGTCATCTCTCTTGCTTGAAAGCCCTTTGAGTACTTAATTTCTGTTTACAGGAAATATGCCAGTTTTTCTGAAGCCTGCTTTGAGGTTCTCTGCAGTTCTGTTGTCCACTTCCAGTGCTTCATGCAACAATGAAAGCTGCTGGTGAAACTTGCCTTTTAGCATAGCACTGCTTTGGTCAGATCGAGACTTCATTTTCCAATCAGAAAGTTGTTATTATGTAATAGTCTTTGCCTCCATACTCTGTCAAAGGCTTTGGAAAAGTCTACAAAACAGTGGATTTTTTCCTTTTTATTGAAAGCTTGATTGACTACCTTTTTGAGTAAAAAGACATTGCTCGCAGTTCGCACTCCCAGTCAAAAACCTTGTAGATGGTCAGCAAATATATCATGGTTTTCCAACACTGTACTTAATAAATTGCTTAATATTTGGTTGAGAAATTTTCCTATGCATGATGTTAGTGTTATCCCTCTATAATATTTTTGGCTCTAATTTATCTCCGTTTTTGAATATAGGTTTCACGGCTCCTTGGAGTCTAAATCTTATATACTAAACTAGTAGTAGTCATGGAGACCGATTTTGTCCGAGATCATCCTCCTAGGGTTTTCATGATCCAGTGCTCGCTCCTGCACCTTTCCCTGCCGCCCCTGGTGTAGTTAAGCCATCAAACCTTCTTTTTTACGTTTCTGCTATCGTTTCTAGGGTAATTGGGGCTAACCCTTCTTTGATCTGGGCAGTCTGGTGCCACTAAAAACAAAAGAACGAGGTGTTCGCTGCGGGATTAATCCCTTTTTCTTCACACCTCGATACTTTGATTAGCGTGGCGTGTTTGTCCAACTGTTTGGAAACAACAAGTTCAGGGAATCGATTCCCCTCATCAGAGTATGGTTGCTTTTTTTTTGTTTATTTCTTTTATTTTATTGACAAACATTTCTGTAAAAAGGAAAGTCAAGTCTAGAAGACTAAATTTATTTGCTTCCTAAAATTTTCAGCCCGTTTAGAACACAAAGAATAATTCCATTTCGTATATGTGTCAGTCTAATTTATTTCCTCCAGTAAAATAAAATTGACAGAATAAGGCATTCAAAATCAATGGGAATCCCGTGATTGGAGCAAGATTTGTACAGATTTCTTTTCTTAAAGTCAGCCGAACATCTTGAATGTATGGCAGACTAAAGTCTAGAAGTTTATTTTGAGAATTACTGCTAAGTTATAATTTGATAATTACTTTCAAGTTATTATACAATATTTTCATTCTGTAACTTATCCATGACATTTCATCTATATTAAGAATTTCCATTTGCACGAACGTCGCTGAAAAAAACACTTCTGGTTCGAGTATTTACATTTTCCACAAGGAAGTAGACAGCACGAGAGGTTGACATGTTGTTTTCATCACCTGGCACTGCTCACAAAACATGGATCTACAACCCCAGTATCGAGGAAGAGGACTGAGGAATAGGAAAAAGATCACACCCGACAATATCAGCAGCAACAATTACTGGACTAAGGAGTAGGTCCGAGCAACTGAACTTTATAACAACTGAGGACAAAAACCAAAAACATGCTGCACAACAACAACTTTGGGTTCTCGCGTTTTGCATCTAAAAGAACAAGCGATCCGTACCATGTCAACCCCGGTGGGGTACTTAATATAAATTGGGTACCAGTACCGCCCATATAGGTCGGATTTTGGCCCTGAAATTCTCTAAAAATTGTTATGATTTTCTCCAAAACTCCATAAATTGGGGTGGGAAATTTAAGAACACTCAAACATTTTACTTCATTTAGGTCACATCAATGTTACAATCGTTCGATGTTCGCAGTATTATTAAAAGCTGTAATAGAATGAGATCTACAAAGTCATTTCTCTCATCCCCTGTTTTCCTCTTCATTGCATATGTCTACATTATATGTGGGTGCGTTCGAAAAATCGGGGCTGCACATCCCCCTTCATAAATAAGTCATGTAATGACGTACAACTGAGGATGAGGGTCTAACTGCTTGAAGGACTAAAGATTACTTTACCTTGCATACAAGAGCATCGAAAAGAATAATCGATTCTTGCATACTAACCACTCAAAACACCAAGCGACCCATACTTACTGTGATAGTTTACGTACTTTGCCATCCACACCTGAATTCAGTCAGGCATTAATGGATCAAGGGTACAGCAACTATACTAAAGTACAACCGAGGACCTAAGAACCAGCTGCAAATGATGGTCGAAGCATTTCTTTCCATTTCTAAGGGGCAACGTCTACACAGATACGTTTTAACAAAGTTCCTTTTTCAAAAAATTCCACTCTGGAAACCGTTTTCAAAAATTTGGCTCTCAGTCGCCAATTTACCGCTGCCATGTTACCTCATTGTCACTAATCTCCCTTCAATACTAAAGTCTCTCAACGTGAAAAGTAGTATGGTTACGGTCACTAACAGTGCCTTTTTCCTGCCATGTATAGAACGTTAACAGACTGCCCCCGTCAATGATTCACAGACACCAAGATCCTTCTCCACTTAAACCAATGTAAACGCTAAAGCTTCTTTCCACTTCAAGACTAAGCCATTAGTGCAGACAGTCACTGAAGCTAAGTTAAGACTAACCAGTCTAAAAGCTTCAAACCATTCATGCAATACCGCTGTGATAAAATACTTTCCCAAACCATTGTATACAATCAAACTATACTAATTTCCCGTGCATACTATGAAAATCTCATTCACGTCACTTCGTATAACAATAACAGTGCAGCTTTCTTCTACGCTAAAGGCAACATAACACACCACTGAAACAGTTTTGTCTCATACTTTTCTAGCAGTGATCGTGTCTTCTTATCAAACTGATTTGTTATTTAGAATGACCCTCTTCATAAACAACCGCTCCAAGACGGGGGTCCATAGTGACCCGCGGAGCGCAAAAGCCCGACCCGAGGCGCGTGCAGCGTGCCTCGGGGCCAGGGCTAGTAGTTTCCTAAAACGCTATTGAATAAATTCTTTATTATTGTACTTCCTTAGCTCACATTATCTTGCTGGAATTTTTTCGCGGGAATAAATTTTCACGGTTTTCGCAGATTTTAGTCATTTCTGCAAAAATTTGAAAAATCTGAAAAATTTTGAAGGCTTTTGCCAAATATAGGGAAATATTTCACTGAAAAACTTACTATGGTCTTTGCTTCTTTATTTACAGTATCATTTGTATCATTTGTAAGATTTGTCAAGTCAAAAAAGATTTCTAAGATTTCTCTTGTAAGATTTTTCTTGTTTCCTTTTCTTATGAAAATTTTTTGTTAAATAATAATAAAACACATGCATAAGCATGTTTAGCAAAAATATATAATGGTCTAATAGCAACCCTCGCTTTGTGCCGCAGACCATGGCCATCTATTGCGCCCCCAGTACATCTATCTGAGCTTTGTATATTCATTTATTCTTTCTTTAACTCTTGGTATATTTTGTGTATTCTTGTTTTAGTATATAACCTCGTACTGACTCATCAGCTGATCCCTATATAAAGCATTTCGGGGCTAAGATCAGTATGCTTTGTTTACATATGGGTCCCCCATTGTTCCAGCGTACAGGAACAATGCCAGTATTATGAGGCCTCTCCATCCAAATATGTGCATATGGTTTGTTATTATTCTATTCATGCATATTGAATATAAAGCCATGAAAATCTAGATTGATCTATACGCCCCTGCGATCTGCGCTGCATAAAATTATGATATAAGTTTCAGTTATGAAGAGTCGACTCGGTTGAATTTTCAAGTATATCAATCATAAGAAATAACCTATATTGTTTTACTGATTCTTGAACTTTAAAAATGTTTCACAAAATCTTTTAGTTTCCATCTTTAATATATTATATGGTATAGCCTGGACACGCCCATGCTCCATGAAAAGGTTTATTTTATAGTTATCAATAGAATTTTGTATGAGTGATTATATCACCAATGTTCTTGTTCCGTTTTAATGCCAGAAATGGTGGGCGAGGCCAGATATTTTTTAAAACATTGTCATTTTCTATTATGTGCCAATTTTTTCTCAAAATTTTTTGAATTTGAATCGTTCTATTATCATAAGGTATGACAAAAGGAAGGTTCCGTTTGTACTTCTTATTCTTAGCTAAAGTGTTAGCTTTAAGAAGGCTTTCTTGCTTTAATTTTTTCACTTTGTCAAATTGTGTATCTATTAATTTAGGGTTGTATCTTGTGCCAATCAGGTTATATTTAAGGTCCTGTAGTTTCGAAACTAGCTCAGCATCACTAGTAATGTTTCTTATATATCTCAGGGCTTGGCTATATATAATGCTGGTTTTACAACTTTTTGGTTGAAAGGATTGTGCGTGTAACAAATTACATGTATCTGTTGGTTTTTGAAATAGGGAGGTTGTAAAACTGCCGTTGTCTCCCAAGTTTATAGTAGTATCAAGGAAGTTGATTTGGTTTTGAGAGTAGGTAGCTTCAAATATAATTGTGTTGTATATTCAAGGAACTCCGACAATTCTCTTTTTGTATGTGTCTAGATTATAAATATATCATCTATGTATCTTTTCCAAATTAATGGTTTGCGTTGTCCAGGGGCATTTTTGAGAATTTCATTTTCTATTTTTGTCATAAAGATGTTAGCATAGTTTGGGGCAAAGTTGCTTCCCATACATGTACCATGTGTTTGCTGGTAGAATTTCCCATTAAATGTGAAAAAGTAATGTTTCAGGATAAACTCCATAATTTGTAAAATGCAGGGTGTGGGCAAGGGGTAGTCATTCCCATAGAAATTCTGCATAGCTTCTATGCAGATGAAAACCCCTTCGTCTTGTGGTATATTGGTATATAATTATTTCACGTCTAATGTGACTAGCCAAGAATTTATAGGTATATCATTATTTTTTATACTGAACAGAGATTGTAAAAAGTGCATTGTATCCTTTATAAACGATTACTATTTTCTACAATAGGCCTAAGGTAGTAGTCCAAGTATATAGATAATTTTTCCGTGCGTGAGCCACACCCAGAAATGATCGGTCTACCCGGTATGCCATTCTTATGTATTTTTGGAAGCATTTAGAAAATTGGAGTTCTACCCACGGAGCTTGGTAGGGGGTATGTGTAAAGATCATAGTCAATATATCCCTTAGAATGCATATAAGCTAGGAACATTGCTATTAGTAAAGCTGTTTCTCCTGTTTTATCGTTGGGATGTTCTTTATAGTATTTTTCATCATTAAGCTGTTTATAGGCTTCACCAAGATATTTGTCATTAGGCAAAAGGCAAATTTTACCACCTTTGTTGGCACGACGAATAGTGACCTCCTTCTGGGTCACTACGTTCTTAAGAGCCTCTTTTTCATTTATAGAAAGGCTATCCCTGTGTTCATGTTGTTGGGTGTAAAGCTCCCTAATTTGTTTTCTACATTATTTAGAAATGTTAGTTCCCAATTAGATTTTAACTTGAATGGATTTATGGTTTTTTCTTTGTTATCATTTCTGAAGAAAAATTGTATCCACATTCGCCCTTTAAAGTCCAAAAAAGCTTGTAATGTTACATTTAGAGGTATAGGTTTCGGTGTTTCTATAAAGGACAGGCCTTTATTAAGGAGCCTCTTATGCGAATCATCAAGTGCCAAGTTACTGATATTGAAGATCTTGTGATTGTTATGTATTTTTGAGATATACTTCTCAGCTTCTCTTCTAAGGTATTTACGTCTTGCGGATTTATTAGTTTTAGCCTTTTTTCTCACTTTTCGTTTTTCGCCAATTATTTTTCTGAGCAGTAACGTATTTGGTATATTATGGGCATCCACTTCGTTATTTACATCCAAAAATCAAGAGGTTTCATGTAGGGCCAAAAATGTAGCATAGTGTTAAAACAAAACTAGAAATGTAGACAATTCATTTTAGCTTCTATCAACTTCAAATCCATCTATCAAATTATAATATTTAAAGTATAAGAGTTCTCATCAGTCCATAGATACTATCTACGGCCCCTTTTGTGTCCCACATGGGAGCTGTCCCTGTTCATTTTATATTGGATACGTTTATCCAGGGCTATAACTTCGGCTCTCTCCACTATCTCTTTATTCATATTTTCATCTGGGTATCTATTCTCCGTTGTCTTAATGTTTATATCAACCTGCCTCCCTTCTACCTCCATCATTTGGGTGTGGTGTTTTTGCAGCAGATTGCACCTTGTTTTCGCAAATGTACTGGACGCCTCTCTCATCTCGCTTTGCACCTCCCAAGATATATCATTCGCGTACCGAATATCAATTTCGGGTATTAGAAACTTAGGATATCTCCCAGAATCAGCTGCTTGTTTGAATTCCAGGCTTTTATCCTTTTATTGACTAGCACGGGTATAGGCAATGAGGTCTTTTAGGCGTTTATAGTCATCGGGCAAAGTTACCGAGGCTGGTTTGCGTTTTCTTGCAGGATTTTGTAAATTGACGGAGGCAGAGGAGGGAGGAGGTTGTGCGGCGGGTTCCTTCATTATCCTTTTAAATTCCTTTCTCACCATCACAGATGGTGAGGGTTGTCCTGGAGGTATAGGTGCTTCAGAGCCTGAGTCAGAGGAACTGTAATCACCATCGTTGTCATTGTGTTCAAGTAGGGAGTTCTCGTCCTCTTCCTCTACCATTAGGATATCGTTTTAAATACCATCATCGTTGTCAGATTTATCTATGATCAAGATAGACCTATATTTTATATTTTTATATTTATACCTTTTGGGTATATACCTGTTTTATAGTATGTATTTAAAAATTTAAATTCTAAGTCCCAAAAACTCACCATGTCTCTTTTTATCTTTGTTTTTTCTTATCTTTTCTGTATGTTTAGAAGCCATTTTAGTTGATATCAGCGATAAATTTTTAGTTTCGATGTTAGATTTCAGGTTGCTTAGGTGCATAAAAGCAGGTATTCAACGAAGCCGTACGCCCGATTTTATACTTCATTCAAGGAAGCGGTCAACTTCAGAGGATTATAGTTGATGACATAGAACATTCATCAAACTGATTTATAAATCTAAGTAAGTAAATATCTTGAGGCATAATTTGTAACGAACTGAGTGCCACCCTGGGTGCTAGAGAACACTGGCTACTGCTTGACACATGTGCTGAGCGTACCCCTTACTCGGGGTTCTAGGATTCAACCAGAAAAGCAACCTGTTGTTAAATAATAATAAAATACATGCATAAGCATGTTTAGCAAATTTTTTGTTTAATAATAATAAAATACATGCATAAGCATGTTTAGCAAAAATATATAATGGTCTAATACCAACCCTCGCTTTGCGCTGCAGACCATGGCCATCTATTGCGCCCCAAGTACCTCTATCTGAGCTTATTATATTCATTTATTCTTTCTATAACTTTTGGTATATTTTGTGTATTCTTGTTTTCGTATATAGCCTCGTACTGACTCATCAGCTGATCCCCATATATACAATGTACAATAGATACCCAGATGAAAATATGAATAAAGAGATAGTGGAGAGAGCCGAAGTTATAGCCCTGGATAAACGTATCCAATATAAAATGAACAGAGATAGCTCCCATGTGGGACACAAAAGGGGCCGTAGATAGTATCTATGGACTGATGAGAACTCTTATACTTTAAATATTATAATTTGATAGATGGAATTGAAGTTGATAGAAGCTAAAATGAATTGTCTACATTTCTAGTTTTGTTTTAACACTAGGCTACATTTTTGGCCCTACATGAAACCTCTTGATTTTTAGATGTAAATAACGAAGTGGATGCCCATAATATACCCAATTATATATTTTTGCTAGTATTTTATTATTATTTAACAAAAAATAAATTTTCAGGGTTTTCACAGATTTTAGTCATTTCTGCAAAAATTTGAAAAATCTGAAAAATTTTGAAGGCTTTTGCCAAATATAGGGAAATATTTCACTGAAAAACTAACTATGGTCTTTGCTTCTTTATTTACAGTATCATTTGTATCGTTTGTAAGATTTCTCAAGTCAAAAAAGATTTCTAAGATTTCTCTTGTAGGATTTTTCTTGTTTCCTTTTCTTATGAAAATTATTTGGTACGTGAAAATAAGTTCCCGTGAAATTATCTTAACCAACAAATCCACGAAAAACCGAAAAAATAAATTCCATTTCTTTCCGCCAAATTTCTGAGAGAAAAAAAATCTGCAAAAATAAGTTCCTCGGAAAATTAATTCGCTTAAGGTAATGAAAACTTTTATTACTTCATTTGATATATTATCTAAACCTGTTGCTTTTGGCTTTTTCTTGAATAATTATTTCTTTGTTGAGCCCATTGTTCAAAATTTCAATTTCATTTTGTTACATTTCATGTTGTGACATTTTTACTTCAGTATCTAAAGAGCCGATGGATGTTTGTAGCTTGTCATTATAACCTAGAGAATTATTAAATTGTACCCATCTTTTCATTGGTATTTCATAAGAGGGTCAGGTTGTTCACTAACGTTTGTGAAAGATTTAATTATTTTCCATTTTCTTTTATATCTTTACTGTTCAGATTGTATAGGTTTTTAAGCATTAGTTCTTTTTGCGGACGCATTTTACGTTAAATTAAGTTTTTATATCCCCTTTTATTTATTTATATTTTATAAATTTTTCTTTGCTGATAGGCAAGGCAGAAGGATTCAGAATTTTAGGTAAATATAATATCCAAAACATATTAAAAAATTGAAAGAAGCTTAAAAGCTTGAAATCATAACTAAAACGAGAAAACAATTAAAGAATTTCAGTTTTGTACAACGATCAAAGTCACATATATTTAAAATTCATAAACGACAGCCAGAAATCGAAAAATGAACAGAGAGGAAGGGAAACTCCAAAACGAGAGAGGAAAGATGAGAAAAAAGAAGAAGAGAAAAACGATTCTCCCCCTACTAAGAAGGTAGCAAGGGAGAACAATGTTTTTAAATCCCTCCTAAAAATAATTGAACAGATAGAGCATTAAATTCATATATTGTTTCTAACAAAAAATGTCACTCATTTGTGAATTAATGCTCTAGCTCTGCTGTTCTACTGTTTTCGTTAGGCTTGTAAATATATGAAAAAGACAAAGCGATGTTGCTTTGGCTGTTAGGATAATAAGAATTTAATTTCCTGACAAGAATCTAAGGAGGATAAAAAATTTCAGCATTTTAAACTTCAACCACACTCATTTTTTTCTAAGAAACTGACTGAAAGAAATTATACATGGCTGTTCAAAAAAATTGACACACTCTTCTATATGGACTTTGAAGTAGAAAACAACTACTAAGAAACAATTTTTGCGTGAAAATGACACTTGACATTAAACCGTTGTCTTACACAATTTTTGAAATTTAAATTTTTCACTTAAGAAACCCTACAAGACATTTCTACTACATCAATTGTTTTGAAAATAAAAAAAACCCTCCTGTATTTGTAAAAGCATAGTTTCTTATAAAAAAATCGGTGGGTTTGGCATCTGAGAACGCAAATTGCAACGCCCAGATTAGAAATGTTGAGCAATTCAAGTGTGTGTTGAAATTTCAAATGTAGTGTAACTTTTTGAGGTTTCTTGCTTCAAAAAAATATACTTAGATTACTTAAAATATGTCTTTTATGCATTTTTAACACAAAAGCTCCCCTGAAAAAGATGTCCTTAATTATTCGAAAATAATAGTTGCGATAATTTGTCAATTCGATTTCAATAGCTAACAATGATAGAATGAAATTTTAAGTGTTAATGTTAATGACATTTTAAATATTATTTTATATTGCAGAGTTACAGATGTTAAATAATGATGGAAAATTGATATTTAAGGGACAAATTTCTGTTGAATTAAGAATTATTTGTACTCTGTTACTCTATGAATGATGATCTTGTGGCCTACACTTTGCAACCATAACAAACTTAACTGAACCCTCCAGACAATGAAAGAGGATGAGATACATTTGTACATATTTTCAGGGGGGTACAACTATTAAAACAAAAACGAAGACATTTATACAAATATCAATGACGGCAATAACAACATTAACAACAACAAAAACAACTGTTTTGCTGTAGGAATAGCAACAACCAGAACAACACCTTTTTTTTGAAAAATTTTGAAAAACTCATGAAAGACTACTTTTCAAAGGCAAAAGGGCGCAGATTGTCTTTGTTTTTTGAACCAAATCAACTTCACAGTATACCTTGGGGTCAGTTGGGGCTCCCCCCATGGTTGCCAAGATAATAGCCTCTCTCCCCTGCGCTTGCATGTCTTGTCCATTTTCTTTTATATCTTTACTGTTTAGATTGTATAGGTTTTTAAGCATTAGTTCTTTTTGCTGATGCATTTCACGTTAAATTAAGTTCTTATACCCCCTTTTATTTTGAGGATATGCTTGTCTTATATACACATTATCTGGGCATTTACACATCAAGCTGCTTTGTCTAGTCTTGTGAGATCTCCTCTTTTCTTATAGCAATAAGGATCCCTCAATTTGCTTTAAATCTGTAGTTTGTTTTTCCCTTGCAATTATTATTGTCTTAGATTAGTATAAATTAAGTTGAAAATTCTTATTTAATTTGACTGATGATGGACCTTTGATAGGCCCGAAACGTTTCAAAAAATGGACTGGTCAAATTGATTTGTTGAATATTAACATTGATTTGTCGTAATTAAAAATGAATTTCTTCGTTGTGTACTTCTTCGTACATAAATTTATAAAACTACTGCGTTTTCCTGAAAATGTACCTATTTCAACTATACTCTATCGACGATATGGCAGTGCTGGCTTACAACAATTTAGACGACATGAGAAGCTGGATAAAAAGACAAGAAAATCTGCCTTGGATCTGCAATTTTTAATATCCTGCGACCAATTTGGCGTTATCCCGAAATTTCTTCATTTCAAACTAGCTAATCTACACCTTCACAACACGTCCGTGTACAATTTCTGCAAGAAAAGGTTACTGAAGACTGAAATCGCGAGCAAGAAAGGACAGATGAAGACAAATGAAGTCAGATTGGCATCTTCTTGTGAACAACTTCGTAATTCTTTCTCTTTGTTTGATTATAATTATCTGATTAACTTTATTTACTCTTTAAACTCTAAAGCCCTTCGCAATACAGAATTTACCCAAAATCATAAACTTGAAAGTCTTAAACAAGAATACCTTAGTACCGGCATAAACCCTGATAAAGTCATTTTTAATTTTTCATCCTATACCCTTAATGACATTGAAAAGAAGGTTCTCTCCCGCAGGCTTAAATTTAGCATCCTACCTAATAGGCTTAGTTATTGCTGTTTTCTTACACCTTTCGAGAAACTAGCCCGTGAACTTAAGGGTAAACCTATCTCCAAAGACAGCATTAATTTCGATTTCATCAAAACTTGACTTAAAAGTATTGCTCTATCCTCCTTTTTTAGTTTCGACTCCAAACAATTACCACTTAATATAAGTAAAGCTGAACTTTCTAATTTGAAGAACCTCTCCAGACACAAAGAAATTGTCATTCTACGCCCTGATCAAGGCAATGGCGTTGTTCTTCTCAACGGCTCTGACTATGTCAACAAAGTTGAAACTCTTCTCGCTGATCCGTCTAAATTTTCTAAACTCGACAGTGATGTCCTTGATCTCTCTTTAAAACGCGAAAATAAACTTGTTCGCTTTCTTAGAGACAAGCTCCTTAAACAAAAAGTAATCACTGATTCTGTCTATAAGGAACTTTTCCCATCCGGTAGTAAACCTGGCATCCTTTATGGCTTACCTAAAGTTCACAAGCCCAACTGTCCAGCTCGTCCTATTCTTTCTGCCCTTGGTACATATAACTATAAATTAGCAAAATTTCTGGTCCCCATTCTCCAACCTCTTACTTGTAATGGATTTTCTGTAAAAAACTCTTTTTCTTTTGTATCTGAGATAACTGAACTTAATCCTAATGATTTTCTCTGTATGGCCAGTTTTTATGTCTCTAGCTTGTTCACCCATATTTAAAAAAACGTCAGCTTCTACAGCAAAGAAAATTCGAAAGTTAAAAATAGAACATATTTTGTTGTATCGTGTGAAGGGACTGTAAGGGTTCAAGTTGCTGCACTTGAATATTTTTCAGTGAGGTTGTCTTCAAGTAGCATGTGCACCAGACTTCCTGTTCCAAAAGGAAAGGGTCTGTGTAACTGAGCAGCATGCCTTGTTCAAAAGTTTTCCTCACATTCAGAGGCAAAATTCAAATGCATCTCATAACCATGCATAATCAATGTGGTGCTGAGCACCTGACAGGGCAGCACAAGCAATTGTGTCCGATGGCCCCGAAGCTGTTTAAGGTCCAGAGTGGGTTTGTATACTGTGTTTTAAAGCCCTGCCTAACCAAAATGAGTGTAATTTGGTTATTTGAACAGGAGCTTTCCAATTCAAGCAGATTCTTCTCTTGTGCTTGCTCTGGAATCAATATACATTTGCAAGCACTGTTTGAAGTTATTGAAGAAGAGGTATAATCTCCACTGAAAGATGCAAAGGTTTGATGATGACCGATTGAATGATTATATAACTACCTGCGTAAACAATGGATTTACTGCTGAAATAGGTGATCATATACAGGCAAAGGGAATAAATATTGATGTTCCATGCCAACCTTTTTTTCGATCAATTTCAACTCAAACTGTTACGACAAGGCCTAAGCAGAGCAGACTGGGCAAATGTGAAAATATTCCAGATAAAGATGAAAATGGCAAAATAATTACTCAAGTTTATGTTTGAGCAAGTCGACCATGGTGGAGAATATGGTGGACTGGACCATGTGAGAGAAAACTTAAACCAAACCTTTGAAGTTAGGGGTTCTTTGAAGCATACTGCACTAGCTTGTTGGAACTGTGCTGATTTTAGAAAAATTTATAATTTAGGGGGTTATTTATAATATATGTTCTGCAAAATACCAAGCCTTCTCAGAAAGATGAAGTGGGAACATTTGATCAACTTCAAGTATTCAGATCTGAATTTGGAATTTATAAAGCAAATGTCACTCTTCTACAGTATCTGGAAACTCCCTGTATCAGAAGATGTTCTCTAGTTGCTAATAGTACACATTGGTTGCCACCAATCTGCATGGCAACTACCGTTTGTTGCAAAACCTATTCACCACATGTTACCACTTTGCAGTCTGAATTATTTCACACCATTGTAGCCTGGCAGTAAGACATAAGTACTATGCAAGATTATTCTCTAAATTAAGACTGCGTATTGATCAATCCATATAATTTTTCCAGTACCATTTGTGTACCTGCACCAAATTTAATGTAAAAAACCTTAGTATCAAAAAAATATATATTGTTCATTGCTTGTGTTATAGAATACTGATAGCATTTCCTATTTCTTCAAACGTTTATAGCCTGTTATGGCAAGACTACAAAATTAGAAACAGACCCAACTCAGAAAATGGATCCAAAAGCTATTTTTAATCTAGGGTACTTGGGCCAAGCCCCCAAAAATTTTTTCTTCTATAACTAGGCAAATATTCATGATACACAATGTCATTCTATTCATGATACACAATGACACAATGTCACTGGAGGAATCTTCCGATGTCATCATGTTGCTCTGTTGTTCGGACATTTTATCTTTGCACTCCCCAAATAACACTTAAATGCCAACTGCAATCTAAAGTGCCTAAACATCTTTGTTACATATCTCCATTTCAAAATGGATACTATTGCTACAGTTTTGAATCTAGTACTGCCTAGTGGTTTGATGACTTCGATTGATTTAAAAGATACTTATTACAGCGTAAACATTTGTTCTGCTTACCTGCTATATCTCAATTCACTCTTGATAATTAGATATATCAGTATACTGCATTTCAAAATGGATTGGTTTCATGCCCTAGGAAGTTTATCCAGCTATTTAAACCCTCACTATCGGTTTTGCATTCCCATGGGCACATCATAAGTAGCTATATTGAGGACTTGTATCTTCAGAATTATTTCTATAACAATTGTATAAATACTGTTGTATCGACTGTAAAAGTTTTTGATAGCTTAGGCTTTGTCTTGCATCCAGTTAAATCTGAATTCATACCCAAACAACAAATTTCATTTTCGGGTTTCACAATCGACTCTGTCTTAATGGGAGTCATTTTGACAGCTGAGCACTAAGCCCTGTAGTATGTCCGCATTTCCTTATGAAGGCATTCATTGTCATTCACTTGACACTGAAAAGATTGAAGCTTTGCGTATAGAATTTCAATCATTCTTTGTCATTGAGTCCCCAATCAATTGTTGATTTATCTTGATTGAAAGATACTTTTGCACATTCTTATGCAAGCATTACATAGCGCCAAATTGATTTAATATTGAAGATTCTGTGAGCCATCACCATGGAGTCGAGGAGGTGTGCCCCACCCTTTCAGGTCCTCCACTCATTTTCGGATTTCAGTTTCAACTGTCTTGCCTTTTAACTTGTCTTTGTCCCATTGATTATTGCTCTTAATGCTGGATTATGTGCATGACCCCACTCTCTTTCTTGCACATCTTCTCCACTCCTGCCTGATGACTCATAGAATCTCAATCAAACTTCAACTTACAGGTAAGTAGCTCTTAAAGGAGCTCCATTCTAGTGAAAACTGCCATTTTACTTGAAGGGAGAAAGAATAATAATGATTAGCTATAACATTATCTCCTGAGCTTGGAAACAACATGTTGGAATGGAATATACCCTTCCTTTACATAAAACGGAGTGGAATAGATGTCTTTCACAATGTCTAGGGAAAAGTAGCTATTTTGCTATTTTGTCATTCTATGCTCAAATCAAAGGAAGGTCTTTATTTTTATGTTAAAAGTAAATTCAATCCAAGAAGTTCTCATGGGATGAAACTTTTCCAACCAGGAAAAATGCAAAGTTTTAGGATTGGAAAGGGAATTGTCTTTGGAATGATCTTTCTAGTTTCAGCATCACAAACATTAAAACTCTTTATTTTGTTCGGAGGTACAAAGCACAAGCTCTGTTCAGTGTTTTGCAGAAAAGGTATTTCAGTAAAAAAGGATTTGAAAGATTCAAAAAAGTCAGGTACATCTGTTGTAGTCCATTGGATAGGTGTCGGAAAACACCAAAACTGTTTACTTTTTGTTAAATACCCGAAACTTGGTGTCAAGGTACTTTGAATCATGCAAATCATTTTAAGATTTGGAGCCAGGTCTAAAAATAGATTTCTGACGTCAGAACAATGAAAAACAAGAATTCTTCTGTTCCCGTAAATGACTCTTGGAAAGTAAAGGAGTTTGGTTCTCTGAGTGAAGTTATGAAATATGGAAAGACGTGGCTTGACTATGTAAGATTCCCAAAGATCCCCCTCCAGCTGTGCTTTCTTGATGGGCCTTCAATGCCAGTCAACACAATGGTATAGTTGCATTGTATTAATATAGTTGTATTAAAATCCATCTCGTCTATGCTTCCTCTTGTTAAGGAAGATTCCCATTCCATAGCTTTGACGTGTCATAGCATGAAGTTAGTACATAAAGCTACAGCTTTTCTTAACCCAGGACAAATACCTGTTATGACCTTTGACCAACCACTCTATGCTATTGCAAAAACTGTCAAATGGACATGGCCTGAGCAATTTGGAGAGAATAAGCTACTTTTACATACCAAGCAACTAATGCATTTACCAAGCATTTGAGTCACTTTGTCACAATAATTACTGAAATTGGAAAAAGTTACAAATATTCACATTATATCAAAGAAATGGTGGCAATGAATGAGGGTTCTAAGCTGGTTTCAAGTCAGAGACAGAATGATAAAGCATTTACCGAATGCAAATGCATCAAAGTTTTTTTCCATCATCACATTCAGAATAAAAAAGAACACAAGTTTCATTTTACCATCCTGCACAAGTGAAATCCACACATAACAAAAATATCTAGTAAGCAAACAATGGACAATTAGAAAATACTCACCCAAGGATGAAATTGCTTATGGAATTTCCAGAATAATATCTAATAACATTTGAGAAGTAATAATGTTTCACTGCTAATACTCTAACATTCCTTCTGAAATTTTTCACTGCAATCTGATTTCTTGCATCAAGCTGTCAAGTCTGAACTGCATCTTTCACTGCTTGATGCTATCTTTCTTGTGGGATATCCAGCAAAAGAACATGTGATTATGAACATAAACTTCATCCCCTTTTTTGCACCCTTTTTTTCAACATAAGTTTCTGTAATTTTTGAGGAAGTCTCAACAAATTGGAAAACTCTGCGACACTTGTCAGGATGCCCTCAGGTTCAGGTAGTGGAAGGCAATGTATTCTCATTACATCAGCAACTGATGTTCCCGAAAATACTTTGCTTTCATCTTTCACCTTTGCTTTCATCGTACCATAGAGTAGCAAGAGAACTGTATTTAATTTATTTGCACTATTTACTTAATACAGCTCTAATTTTGTGGGAAAATAATAAAGATTGAGTAAATAATTAAGAAATCTGAAAAAGAATCGAAGAAGATTGGGGAACAAATCTGTTACAAGGGCAATCTCTTTGGTTCAATGAAGGAAGGCACCTGCAGACAAATATTGAATAACATAATTTCTTATAAATGTTGAAAAGAATTCTGTAATACTTTATTATATATATGTTAAACCAAAATTTCTCAGCACAACAAAACTTGAGAGAATTTTCAGAAAAACAACAATTGATTTCAGTTTGCAAGACATGTTTCGGATTTAGTTAATCCATATTCAGTTAAAGAACAGCTGATACGGTGTCATTATTTATTACAAAATTACTTGGCACATTTACAAAAACTGTTACGGTAAATAAGATTACCTCAATAAATAAATAAATAACAGAAAAATAAATAAATAATATGTTAAAGAAATAAATAAATAATATGTTAAAAAACAAACCTCTTCAGACATTGTATAAAAGTCACTGCAGAATGGGGTTTCTTTAGGGTTCTGGGAACTAGTGCATGAATTTTTATTCTTAAGATGAAAATGTTATATGTAATAAGTGGAAAATAATTGTCAGAGTTAACGAAAAGGAAAAAAAGTATTGATAATGTATGATATCATATTCTTATCTTTTTTGGAACAACACAAATTGCCACAGTTGTGAGCTTGTTGGGTCATGCCCTCTAGCATGGAGTCCACGGAAGCAGAAATAAAGTCAATCTTCCAAATTCACCTGCGAGTGCAGTAAGAAAAATGTACATGGGACAAATAGTCAGGCCAATACAGAGAATTCCAGTAGATATATTACAATGCATTTACCTATGTCACAATAAACAGCAATCTATTTATGAAGAGTCCTGATCACCTTGCAGAGGTGTCGCTACTATCTTCATCAAAACTGTCCTCGCTGTTTCTGTTTTCAGATGATTCACAGAAGTATTGATTTGTTTTTTGCAGAGGGCAAAGTTAATCTAAATGATGCAGCAAGAAAGAAGAATGAACTTTTATTTCGAGCTGGTCCACGAGGTTCAGGATATATTTGATAATTAAAGGGTAGTTCCTGCTGCTGAAGCTGAGGGAGAAGCAGACAACAATTACCTTGCTTGTGTTCTTACTTTGAATAGGTATTTTCATGTCGTTATTGATAAAATATTGAATCACCTGAAATGACCTAAAATGAGCTGAAATTACCTGAAAATGACCTGCAATTACCCTATATGACCTGAAATGACCCCAAAATTAACTGATCAGACTAGTTCCTTTCTTTTTAGAGCTGCTTAAAATTCATGGCTGTGTTAAAAAGACGGAACCGGTATTAGAATCTGAAAATGTGAATCTGGGAACGTCGTCTAAGAATATTGTAGGCTTCTTGAAACGGAATGTGGAAATGGGAATCTGGAGATTGGAATCGTAGAAAGGGGATTTGAGAAGGGGAATCTAAGAATAGGGTTCTAAGGAGGAATTGGGGAATGGGAATGTGGTAATGGGAGTCTGGGAATGAAAATCCGAGAAAGGCTTCTGGAGAAGGAATGTGGGAATGGGGAATCTGGGGATGTGAATCTGAGAAAGGGAATTTGAGAAGAGAGAAGTCAGCTGCCAACGGATTAAGACACTTCATCAATGTTCAGCAATTTCCCTTTAGTTAATAAACAGAAAAACAATGATAACTATCTAATAATAATAGAATTTGAAAGACAATGATTGATAGTTAAGTATATTCATAACCAAGATAACAGCCGTAAAGAACATAAAAAATGAGCACGTTTGAGTCTTGTAGAATTTTAGGGCTCTAACTCCAAGCCTTGCTTTCTTAGAGAATCTCCAGCTTTCTCTGGCAATCTCTTCAATGTTTTTTGACATTTGAGTTATCTCTCACATGATGGGAGCGGTGAGCCGATCGACGCCTTCATTTTCAGTAGAGTTCATCGTCTGTGGCTGAGGTGTCGAAGACGTAATTTGTTCGAGTCTGCGTTAAAACTGTAGGCCTAAACAAGTAAAAACTGAGGCTCATCATCAGGCCAGCCTTAGCAAACTTAATATCACATAAAGTATTGGCGTATCAAAGTTCTTCAAAATAGCTAGCTACTTTTCTCTTGAAAAGTTTCTAATGTTTATTACTTTTCCTACCAGTTGAATATATGGTCATCAATGATGAAGATGATGCAAGCGATGAAAGCAGCATCAATTTGTCACAAAACGTATCATTTAAAGTGGAAGAAGCAATGTGCTTGACAATCATTGATGACAGTCAGAACAGGAAACGGAGGTGGAGACGCACAATTTGAGGTGTCAAAATTCCCAACTGACAATCAAACATTGCTGAACATCTTGCTGCCTTGTCCAGAGGACGTAGAGAAGAAAACTAAGCCATCAGGAATAAGGAAAAATTTTTTTGTACCTTAAATAGTGAAAACATTCCCATTCACTTAGCGACAGCAGATGACAATGGTGCATATCAGATAACTGCCAAAACGATTGTTCATGTAAAAAGAAGCAACAACGGGAAAATAATAGAAATAAAACTTGTATTGAAAGACAGTGAGGAATCCTTGTACTACAACACCAGCTCAAAGGGACATGGAAGAACCACTTACGAAAAGAGGGTTGTCTCGGACCACACTGTTTTTGAGCTTTGTCGGACGTCCAGAAAGAACAAAGCAAATCCTGGTTTGTTGCACATGCTGGCTACTGCTAGAAAGAAGGATAAGAAAGATATCAAGAAGTATTACATCACTGCCTATCGTGTTGATGAAAGCTCCTCTACCGAAGATTTTGATAAGAACTTTAAAGTACTAAGATATGGAAACGCTGTCAAGCCAACAGCTGCATCCTATTATCGAACAGACAAACAGCTAGTGGACTCGATGAAGTCTGCCTTGGAAGCTAGTGAAAGCAGTGAAGCTGTATACAGAACATTCTCTCAAAATGATGCTAAATCTGTGAGTGAGGATGTTCGGAATCCTAGGCAGGTGCACAACATAAAGAAAAAAGTCATAAATAGCAAGTCAATTGATCAAATAAAAATTTTCAGAGTAACAACAAAATTCAAAGAATTGTTGCACAGACGAGAGACAGCAATGGTGCAGAAGGGCTTTCTAAGTCTGTGATAATAATGCCCAAGCATTTCATTACGATGCATTTCACTGATGAAGTTCTGGCAGATGTGAAGCCATTTTGCGTCAATGGGAACTCAGTTTACGGTGTCGACACAACCTTTGAAATCCTTGACGGTTTCTGGTTGACTGACAGTAGCTACACCAATTTTTCTCTTTTGTGCTAGCACTCTGGATAGAATCCTGAATTTCCTGGACCCATTATGTTGCATTTTGCAAAAGACAAGTCATCATACAGAAACTTTGCAGCAAATCTTGTTGCACATAGCACTGTACTTCTTATGATAGAAAAGATAGGAACTGACATGGCCAAAGCATTATCTGGAGGCTTAGGAGATGTCTTCACTCATGCAGATCAGTTCACATGTTTGCAGCACATGATGGAGAGGGATGCAGAGAAGCTGTCGAAGTTGGGAGCACGGCCAAGAGAGAAGAGGCGCATGATGATGGATATTTACGGCAGCAAGTAAGACAAAATGCTTCAGTTATTAAGCCAATAGTTATTAAGTTTAATAAGCCAATTATTTTCTATGATCCATTTGAAGATAGAACAGAAAAGGGAAATATGGAGAATAAGAGCCACACTGCAACTAGTAGTCCGACAGAGCACAGAAAAGTTACACCAATAAAACTCAAGAAACTAAAGAAGGTGCTTATGTTGCTCAGGGAACGACAACTTACACTGATGATGATCTAATGGTACAGCTTCTGGACCCGACAAGAACCAAAACAAACACATATTACTTGGTCCACAAAGACGACAAAAGAAAGTGTCCAAAAGCAGTGCAGCGCTGCCAGGAATGCCTGTCCCCTTAAACGAATGCAGACATAGTAGTTGTGAAGCCAACTGGAGTTTGTGAATTACTTGCCATAAAACTGGGCAAAGAAAAAAGCAAGCAGGTAACATACATCTTCACTACTTAACGAAATGCTTGATGGACCATGATAGAAATTTGTCATTGAAGAGTATTATCGTATTAAAGGATACATTGAAGCGATTACCAGAGAAAGCTGCAGATTCTCTAAGAAAACAAGGCTTGGAGTTTGAGCCCTAAGGGATCTACAAGACTTAAACATGCGCATTTTTTATGTTCTTTACGGCTGTTATCTTGGTTATGAATATACTTAACTATCAATCATTGTCTTTCAAATTCTATTATTATTAGATAGTTGTCATTGTTTTGTTCTGTTTATCAACTAAAGAGAAATTGCTGAGCATTGATGAAGTGTCTTAATCCGTTGGCAGCTGACATCTCTCTTCTCAAATTCCCTTTCTCAGATTCACATCCTCAGACTCCCATCCCCAGATTCCCATTCCCACATTCCTTCTCCAGAAGCCTTTTCTTAGATTCCCCTTCTCAAATCCCCTTTCTCAGATTCTCATTCCCAAACTCCCATTTCCACATTCCCATTCCCCCATTCCTTCTGTAGAACCCTATTCTTAGATTCCCCTTCTCAAATCCCCTTACTACGATTCCAATCTCCAGATTCCCATTTCCACATTCCTTTTCAAGAAGCCTACAATATTCTTGGACGCCGTTACCAGATTCACACTTTCAGCTTCTAATACCGGTTCCGTCTTTTTAACACAGCCATGAATTTAGACAGCTCTCAAAAGAAAGGAACAAGTCTGATCAGCTCATTTTGGGGTCATTTCAGGTCATTTAGGGTAATTGCAGGTCATTTTCAGGTCATTTCAGATCATTTCAGCTCATTTCAGGTCATTACAGGTCATTCAATATTTTATCAATAACAATTTTCAAAACTACTGATCAGTTGAGAATGATTGGAATATAGTTAGCTATACAATAGCAGAATTTTTCTTTTGTAATTGCTGCACATTGTAAATAGGTGTATTTTAAAAAAGGTAATGTTTAGGATACATGTAAAGAAGGGAGTGTTTCAACATTAACAGTGTTTTCTATGCATCTTTGTATATGTTTTTTTATGCTGGCTTCTATTTGAGAGGAAAATTTTTCTGTTTTGTAATTGCTGCACATTGTAAATAGGTGTATTCTAAAAAAGGAACACTTTTCTCTTTTGTAAATGCTGCAGAATGTAAAAAGGTGTATTCTAAAAAAGGTAATCTTTACAAGACATGTAAAGAAGGGGATGTTTCAAGATAAACAATGTTTTTTATGCATCCTTGTACAAGTTTTTTATGCTGACATCTATTTGAGAGGAGCAGTTTTCCCTTTTGTTGTTCCTGCACATGTTTAGAATACAACTTGAGGAGGCTGTGTTAAAAATGTTTCTCTATTGTAATTCTTGCACATTTTCGATAGCTGTATTCTAAAAAAGCCAATATTTCATACAGCAGTAAGCGTCTTTTGCAACATAGCATTTTTTCCTTTCTTATTTCAGCGTAATTTTAAATACCATATTTCTAATGTACTCAACTCACCAAAGTCGAACAGGGCATGCCCAAAACCTGAAATTTAATCATACGATGCATGCACTGCGTAGCTTTGGAGATGACCAATTTTGTATCACTGCTGCTAGGCAGCTGCACTTTGTAATTTTATGGTGTAAAGGATCCTAAAAGTATTTTAAGCTGACGATGGACTTTGTACACCAGTCCGCATGGGCTATAAATACATGGCTACTACAAGAGAGACAATCAGATAGCATTTGACACATACAGACAATGTCAAGTTTACAAGAATTCAAAAGCAGTACAAAATGGATGAGATATTCCACGATATTCCAGAAAGCCAAGACCAAGAACAAAAATAACAATGAAAGTTCGTAAAAGGTTAATTATTAGTGAAATTGCTCTGGAGACTTTTTTCTGTTGCTGCGTTCTGTTCTGCAATGTTCTGTTGGATTCTTTTGGGTTTCACTTTACTTGTGTGATCACTTGTGAGCTCTTTGTCGATTCTTTTTCTCGAAAATGATTTTTTCAGTAGAACTATTACTGTAACTCGTTCTGTCTCTTTATTTTTACTGTATTGTCTTTGATTAACTACTCTAGCATTGTTTTTAGCATGTTTGTGGTTGACAATGACATCTAATCTAGGTTTGTTGCCATTACCCTAGTGCATGAAATTTGTTAAATTGGAGTATTTTGTTTTCTCTTCAGAGAATGATTTTGGTTTGCAAGAAGAGGGCTGGAGCAGATGGATGGCTATTTTTTTAACGTCATCATTTAATGCACCACAATTACCAGCAGCAGCACACCCAACACCATCATCATCATCACCACCATCATCAGCAGCACCATCCTCATTTCAAGTAATCTCAACATCCACATCAACATCATTATCACAACCACCGCAATCAGGACAGAAACATTCTTGGAACTGCTCCACACAACTGGGATAGGCTAAACTGACCTACATTGATGTGGTCCAAAGTCCAATACCGAAAACCGAGAATATCATCATTCAGAAAAAGCGAAATAGCTTCATCATTCTCGAAATAGAAATCAATAATATTTTCAGAGAGCCTCATTTCCACATTGTCAAACGCGAATGCAATCATGTCTAAACAAAATGTGGCGCCAAATTTGTCCATGTGGTGTAGACAGGGAAATTACTACAACCATCTAGCAAACTGCCGAACCCTAAATTTTATTTCGGATTCGAGTTCTCCATGTTGAAGAGTATCTAAAACTGCCAGGGGCCATTTTGGGCGTGGCCTGGTTTTCACGTGATTCATGACCACACCTACCCACGGTCCGAAAAATTTTTTTTGGAATTTTTGGAAAATTTTTTCACCAAAGTGTAGTGTATCACAAGGCAAGAAATAAATTATAAAACACTTACTTCTTTCCTCTTACCATTCGGGAGGTACAGCGTCTCAAAGTTTGTGTTGTTGTTGTTGTTAAAAAACATAAAGATGTCAATATTGCGCGTATAAACTGGAGTTTTCGAGTTGGAATCCATAGTTATAATCAAGACAGTTTAATTGGTGTATTTACACTATTTACAATGTATCTTTGCCTTGTCTGTTAGCTTTACGGGCGTATCAAGGCCCCAGGGGGAGGTACTTAGTATAATTAGGGTACGGGTATGTGCCGCCCATATGGGTGGGTTTTGGGCACTGAAATTCTCTAAACATGGGTATGATCTTAACCAAAACCCCATCAAAGTGGGTGGCAAATTGAAGAAAAGTCGAAAGTTTAACTTTAATTCGGTCAGAAAAGTGGCAAAATTGCCCCAAAGATGTTTGTAGTACAATATCAAGCAATAATAAGGTCTACAAAGTCTTATTATTCTCATATTCCGCTTATTTTTACTCATAAAATAGGGTCTGTTTCTGCAAAGGTTTACATTATAAGTGGGTGGGTTTCCGAAATCTGGGCGGCACATCCCCGTCCATTCATAAGTGAAGTACCCCCCCCCCCCGGGATCAAGGCAGCCATTCGTCGCACAAATCTTCACTGGACAGAAAGTCGGAAACCTCCCAATCGCTTTCATCTGCTTCCGATAATATGGCTGTTAGGTTGGATTGTATTGACAACGTTGTGCTTTGCCTAGCCATAAGTCCTCTCTTGATAGCACTAAAGGCATCCAAACGTGTCACAGGTTTCAAAACGGAGAAGGGACGAGTTAACTCACACCTCCTCTACATGGATGACCTGAAAATCTTTGCCCCTTGCAAGACCTCTCTTGAGAAGAGCATGGATGTTACCATGCGAGCGTCAAAAGCCATAGGCCTGGAACTGGGATTTAAGAAATGTAGCATTGCCCACAAATATGTTATCACAAACAGTATCGAGATGATCGATGATACTGAGCCCCAAACATATCGACAAATCCCAGTCCTGCAATCAGATGACACATACAAGTACCTTGGACTGGATCAGCTGCTAACGGTCAACAGAGAGAATACAGCGAGCCGAATACTCACGAAAGTGAGTAAGCAAGCTCGCCAGATTCTCAAAAAAACCTTAACAGCAAATGTGTGACTAAGGCCATAAACCAGAATGTAGCAGGAGTACTCCGTTACTTTCTGGCGGCCGGCCTTAGGACCAAAGGTGATATGAGACGCCTTGACGCTAAGATACGAGCCCACCTGCGGAAAGTGAGATATCAAGATGGTTCAGCGTCGGCCCATCGACTATACTTGCCAAGAAAGGCCGGTGGCAGGGGTATTTGCAGGCTGGAGGAGCTATACTGTCAAACCGCCCTCTCTGTCGTATGCTATCTTAGCGAGGCAGAAGACGAGTTTGCACATTTGATTTGCCGAGACATTAGAGCCCTGGAGACGGACAATCAGGGTGTAGGAGAGCTGCAATTATCGCCAAAGCAAACAGGGTGTTTCAGTCTTTGAGCATGACTGAATACTCTGTCGAGGAGACGGTGAAACGCAACGGCATTCAAGTGCGAAATCATAGCCGGAAATTGAAATCCACAGTAGCCAAGACATATGAGCAGCGAACAAAAGCAGCCATATACAACACAAAATGCCATACTAAGTATGGCAAACTGGTTGAACGTGAGAATGTGTATATACCCAACTTACGCACAAATGGTTCGTCAAGGCTTACTGCCACCCCAGATAGAGGGCTACGTCATGGCCATCCAAGATGGCACCTTGTTATCCAAGGCAGCACATGCTGCCACGGGCAACCAGCGTTACGACAATGTCGACTATGTGGCAAAGGCAAAGATGGTCTGACACATATCATATCCGCATGTGGCAAACACAACTTTGGGGCTAACAAAGAAAGGCATGATGAAGTTGCAAAGGTGGTGCTCAACCACCTATTACAGAAGTATGACATTGAAATCTGCCCGGCGGAAAAAGCCCCAAAGGCGGAATATAAGAAAGATCAATGCAGGGTTCTCTGGGATACGCAGCTCAAACCTGTAAAGCGAATATTCCGGCCGGACCTAGTGGTATGCGATAGGCCGGCGAAAGAAATCATCATAATCGAAGTCACTGTGCCGTATGATAAACGCCTCACACAGGCATATGAAGAGAAAACAAATAAGTATGCAAAGCTCAAGCGCGATCTTTATAGAGCCAACAAATCCAAAGGTTATAAAACTGTAACCTTACTAGTGGTGACCATCGGAGCTTTAGGATGTGTCAGTAAGCAAGTAACAGCCGAGTTACAGGGACATAGACTCTTCAAAGATTGTGTCCCAAGGCTTATGTCCGATGTTCAACGAGCAACTTACGTCGGCACTCAAATGACGGTCAATAGGCATCTCGTCATGTGATTCCCTCAGGGATCCGCTCTTTTATGTGGCTAGCGTGTATGGTAACATACAGCCGCAACATACCACGTCAAATACGTGAGTGATCTGTATTGGATAAAAGCACTCATGTCAAGCCAACGATATCGAAGACATAAAGGAATTCATTCGAAAAAACATTTACAGTGGAAAAGCAGGCAAGGCATACTTGAGTATAAGAATACGACTATATAAAGAGATGAAAACCAAATCATCTATGGGCATACCACCTGATCCCAAGTCAGTAGAACAGGCAATCAAACGCTGCCATCATCAAGCATTTTTATGGTATCATTGTCACATGCCGCAAGTGCCATCGATACTTTTTGACGAAAACGGATGGCGATGGGACCCAGTAGGAAATATCGTCTCGCCAGTATGGTTTACTGGAAGCCAGGTACCAGAGTCACAGCGCCGAAACCAAAAAAAAGAAAACGCAAGATATCTTCTATTCTTGCAGCCACGAAAGATATCTCAGAAGACGAATATCGCCTAGCATTTACGATGGTGATGACGAAACAATACAATCCAACCCAGAAACAGCCATATTATCGGAAGCAGATCAAAGCGATTGGGAGGTTTCGGACTTTCTGTCCAGTGAAGATTCGTTCGACGAATGGCTGCCTTGATACTCCAGTAAAGCTACCAGACAAGGCAAACATACATTGTAAATAGTGTAAATACACCACTTAAACTATCTTGATTATAACTATGGATTCCAACTCGAAAACTCCAGTTTATACGCCCAATATTGACATATTTATGTTTTTTAACAACAACAACAACACAAACTTTGAGACGCTGTACCTCCCGAATGGTAAGAGAAAAGTAGTAAGTGTTTTATAATTTATTTCTTGCCTTCTGATACACTACACATTGGTGAAAAATTTTTCCAAAAATTCCAAAAAAAAAATTTTCAGACCGTGGGTAGGTGTGGTCATGAATCACGTGAAAACCAGGCCACGCCCAAAATGGCCCCTGGCAGTTTTAGATACTCTTCAACATGGAGAACTCGAATCCGAAATAAAATTTAGGGTTAGGCAGTTTGCTAGATGGTTGTAGTAATTTCCCTGTCTAGTGTGGTGAATCTGAATTTTGACAAACATGGAGTGAGATGTTTCACTCTTTTCCACCACACGCAGAGTTCTATATTTGTATTTGAGATCAAAAGAAAAAAGTGGTCAGTACTACAAAGGATTTATCCACGGGGAAGATGATTATAATAATTTTTTGAAAGAATTTTCAGCTTGTTGTTCGAATTCGTTTCTTGTAAGAAAGTCAGTATAGAAACTGGGACAGTTGGGTGAAAAATGTCTGAATAAAGAAAATTCTATGAATGAAGAAAGCAAGAATGTTTTTAACGATAATGATATTGAGAGTGATGATAAAAAAGAGAACAAACAAAGGAGATTAAACGAGACTGAAGGTAAAACGTCTATTTTTGTTTTTTGGTACCTTTTTATTTCATTTCATTTTTGCATGCAGACTTGCTACTTACACGGAGCGTCACTAATGTGAACAAATGACACATGGCTCTGAAACACCGCTACCTTCAAGAATATGTGAAACAAGTGCAATAAAGGATTAATCATATTTAAATAGGATCATTACAATTTGTAAAACTGAGGATAGCTAGTGGACACTAGCTGAAACGTCTTTTTAGTGATTTTTTAATGAGTTGTAAATATGAAGCTTCTGTCCTTTATTTTTATTAAATGAAATGCTGTTTTCGCGACAATCAAGTCACTCACTTGTTTGCTAAAATGCACCAATGACTGGTACCTAAACATAGACAGTGGACAATATACGTCGGTGACATTCATCGACTTAAAAAAAGGCTTTGACACCGTTAATCACGATATATTACTGAAAAAGCTGGAACTCTATGGCGCAAGAAATAAAGAGCTAGACTGGTTTCTTTCCTACCTGTGGAACAGGATACAATGCTGTATGGTAAATGGAAAACTCTCCACGTTTGAAAAAGTTACGTGTGGTGTCCCACAAGGGTCATGCCTGGGGCCACTTCTTTTTATCTTATACATAAATGACCTTCCTTTGTCGCTAAAACACTCACAAGTTAACATGTATGCAGACGACACTAGCATATCGTTCTCAGCCAACTCCATCCCTGTAATCAATGAAAGTGTTAATGAAGACCTAGACAGTCTCGGTACCTGGCTTGCTGCGAACAAGCTGTCACTGAATGTTGCCAAAATCCACAGCTTAATTATTGGTAGCGGGAAAAAATTGAAAAATATTCAGCAAGCTACTGCAGTGAAGCCATCTCTTAAAATAGGTAGGGAGTCGATATCAATGATAAAGGATATGAAATACCTTGGGGTATATGTTGATCAACATTTGAGCTGGGACGTGCAGATAGCAAATATGGTCAAGAAAATTTTCAAGGTGATAGGAATGCTGCGATATTCCAAACAATACCTCCCAATAAAGTCAGTGCAAGGAATGTACAAAACTCTGGTAGAGCCATACTTTCGATATTGTTGCACAGTATGGGGGGTATGCGGAATCACGGCCCTACATAAGCTTCAGAAATTACAAAATCGTGCTGCCAGAATAGTGACCAATAGCCCTTACAATGCTTCTGCTTTTCCTATTATAAGGAAACTGGGCTGGCAGACAGTTAATGATTTGATCGTAAACGAAACTGTGAAAATGGTGTATAAATGTAGAAATGATGAGGCTCCCTCATATCTTGCATGCCTGTTCAGCAGGTTATCAGAAACCAGTAGCCGGGAACTTCGAAATACCCAAACCGATCTACGTGTCCCATTTTTACGAACAACAAGTGGTCAGAAATGTTTTTCTTTTAGAGGAGCAAAATTATGGAATGGCCTAGACGAAAAATCAAAATTAACAAACAAAATTAACAAACTACTTAAGTACAAATTCTTGAAACAATCCAGTACGCGAACTCTTTGTGGCCTGACAACTTTGCCGAATGAAGAATTCTTACCATACATTTATTGAACATACTTAGCAAAAAATGCAAAGTCTCTAAACGTAAATGGAATCTGAAGTTATGGAAAGTCTATCCCACAATACCTTCATGGGAGGCCTCGATTTCTCATTGAGCACTGTCCTTCTAGAATGCAGAATTCAGAAACTGATTATGTCTAATGTTACTCCGAGATATTTATATTCTGTTGTACAATTGATGGGTGTCTCTCCTCTTATGATGTTAAGCTGTCTCACTTTGAATTTATTCAATCTCTTTGCTGTGCCAAAAAGCATAGCTTCGGTTTTCCCTCTCTTCAGATTCATGATTAACTCGTTCTTTGAAAACCAAGTGGCTAAGTTGTTAACATCTTGATTAAGATGGCTTTCAATGATGTTAATATCACTACTCGATGTAAAAATGACCGTGTCACCAGCATATGTCACAATATTTGTATGCTGCAATGATCTATGTGCATCATTAAAGTGAATTAGAAACAGAAGAGGACCGATGATGGATCCCTGTGGAACACCTGTATATACAGGGCATGAATTTGAAACTATTTCGTTGTACTGAACAGTTTGCTTGCGATTGAATAAGAAGTCTGTTAGCCAATCTAGTTCATTATCTCTTACCCCGTAGGCTTGGAGTTTAGAGAGAAGAACAGAGTGACTAATAGTGTCAAAGGCTTTGGATAGGTCAATGAATAATCCACCTGTGAGCTGCCCTTTGTCTGCTCTCCTCCTGATATGATCTAAGAAATATATGACTGCTTGTTCTGTTGATCTTTTTGTTCTGAATCCAAACTGGTATCCTCACTTTTGTTGCAGAATTTCAAAAAAAGATCTTGTGTACCCTCTATCTATTGGCCATAATTCCTTATCCCTTTGATTTGTTGTGGACATAGCCGAAATCTCTAATACCCTAGTGGGGCCAAGGTCAGGGGCTCTCTTAAGGCCCGGGAACAAATCACAGTCACTGGTTTAGCAAAACCTACTGTTGGTTAATTGTTCAAAACATTCTCATGCAGCAACCTTTTCATCAACTTATTAAAAAATTGGGCAAAATGAATGTGACATAAATGAAGTACCCCCAACAAATATCATTCCATTACGGGTTAAAAGATTTATGCCTTTTGTCCCAAAAAGCTCTTCAGAAAGAGGAAGGCTGCATTGATTGCAAGAGTCCCTTGGAAAATCAGGAATACAGCAGGTACTGCATCGTCATTTGAATTTGTCTTTGAATTGCAGGGTTTCTACAAAAAAGAAATTAATCTATTTAATGTAAAATATAATAGCTTGTTCTTGCTCTACTTAATATTTGATTAATTGGAACCAGTTGCAGATCACTGTTCCTCTGTTTTAATTCTCTCAGGGGAAAAAGGGGATCTATTGTATGAAAATATAAAAAATGTTTCTTGCTTAGTAATGAGAATTAATGTTGATGGAAACTCAATTTCCTGTATTTAAAACAAACTTCCAGGGTGATATATTTTTTATCTTTGCGTGATCTTAATAAAACCAAAAATTGAAAATTAAAGGATGTGGAAACAGTTACCCATTTTCTGTCTCTTTTCAATTTCCTCTTTTCACAGGTCTCACAATGGCTAAAAGTCCGTTTCTAAAATTCAAAGTATCAAGTGTTCAGCAATCAGCTTAAAAACTTCAACTACAATCAGAGAAAAAAATTGTTGAAACAAACAAGACCAAAATATGCTTTTCATTTTCCATATTTCCAACTTGTCCCTTTCCAATTCAATTTTTCTCTTCAGAAATTTTTGAATTCGTAAATTGAAGTTGAAGTAAACATGTCCATCACGCAGTTAACATTATTCGGTATAGGTAAAGATGGGTCCGAACAGGTAAAGATGGGTAGAGGAAGAGGGGGCTTTTGGACCCATTGTGCTAGTGAATTATAGAGTATTAAAGATTGCACTATAGAAACCAGCAGCTTATCCTAATATTATTATAAAGGACATTGTGTTGAATTTAGAAATATAAATGGTTATTTTCCTTATCGCTGCAAAGGACGTTACAATACATGCGATATACTTACCTCCATAATTAGTTTCTCAGAAAGGCCTGTTAGTTCTTTCATGTGTTGGTCTTTCAATCACAAATCATGGTCTGCAATTCCCCTTGCCTGTGAATTCAATTTGTGTTTAAAAAGGTTAGTTGAAAGACACGAGGTCAAAATGAGATAATTTACAAATATTATTCCCATGAATGACATAAAGATCTGAGGTTCATGAATGATTGCATTGCAAGTGTACTTATGATGTCTCTCCACATTGCAAATAGTAACCCTTCGACTTTTCTGATGATAACACTCCATGATACTCCACATCCTCCGCTATCATGATGATATCCCTCCCAAAACATTAAATGATCGTTGTTTTCCATTAAGCTTGCTAATGGAGGAGCATCCACTTACAACTTCCCTCAGTAGCTTGTACTGCATCTCTTCCATCTCTTCTTCCAGACAATAGAAGGTTGCGCAGGAAATTTCTTTACTGTGCCATAATGAAATAGTTTTGTTTCTTATTTTTTCAGCTATTTGTTGAATCAATTAGAAGCATCTTTCGCTTGTTCCTGCTATGCATCTTGCCTCTTTTGTTCTTTGAATCTAAATTTCCATATCAAATGATAAAAGGAGATTCTGATTTATATTGATTTTCCTTAATCCTTTGAATACACCAATTCAATATCCACGTCCTCCCTTTTGCGTAGGGGTCTGGGGCAAAACTAGGGGTGAAAGATTTTCTGTGCGTTGCTTTTGCTCTCTCTTTGCCATAGTGATCTCGAAGTCTTCTAGTCTTCTTTTCTGCAGTAGCTATGGTCATTGTCTGCTCTTACTTCAATGTTATCAATACTGTTGGATTCCACATTACTGCTGTTAACAATTGGCAACTCAGTTCTTGACAACAGTCTTCTTGGTTGTTTGGAAGGTTTCGTATAACGGAGGTTCATTGCTGGATAAGGACTTTTAAAAGTAGGCTCACCATTAACAAAGTGCAATGAGCAAACCATGTCACTCTGTCTTGGATTCCAAGATGTTTTTCTTTTTGTTGTTCTGTTCATAAGCCTTATCCATTCGTATCGCTTCTCTAAATTTCTTTTCATACCAGGAAAGCTGTGTAATCGGAATGGTGGAGAACAGCAGCAGTCTTTCTTTAATTTTGCATTGTGGACATCACACATCTTTTCTCCCCAAAGTCAGAGCTTGTAACAGCTATTTGTGCAACTAACGACTGCACAATTTCTGTTGACCATTTTATTTCAGTAATAAACAACAAGAGGCCTAGCTAGGCTGGCCTTTACTACATATATTAACAAAGCAGAATTCTGTGAGCACAGCCTGACAGAGCAGGGTACTTACCTGAGCTTTTAAGAAAGCTGTTCCCAAGATGACAGACTACGCAGGAAATAAAACAAGAGAATAAACATACGAGATTTCTTTGCTTGATGCTAACTGAGATGTAACTACTTCGAGATCACTATGGCAAAGAGAGAGCAAAAGCAACGCACAGAAAATCTTTCACGCCTAGTTTTGCCCCAGACCCCTGCGCGAAAGCGAGGATGTGGATATCGAATTGGTGTATTACTGGCATATTTAACACATCCCAATTTAATCCATTTCTGTAGTGTCAAGATGCCTCAAGGCAAACAGTTTTTTATAACCAACTTTGCTAGGGCCTAGTTCAAAAGGTTGCTTATTTTTGGACCTCTGATGCCCACCATTTAGTAGCAAAAGTTGATTAGTATATTTAACTGTATATATAATTTAACTGTATATTTTCTCCTAAGAAACGTACAGAGGCTAAAAACAGAAACAATTTTATTTCTGCTATAGCTACTGTAGCTTTTTAGGCAACAGACAAGGGCAATTTTATTTCATAACGAGGCAAAATTTTATTTCATAACCAGTGAAATCACTAAAATAATCAGAAATAATTGGTTATAAATCAAACGCTGTAACATAAGCTTGTTTAGAGGGGAAGAATGTTCCACCTATATTGTCGAAAGGTAGCCTGAAGGGACCTACCAAAGCTCACAAGCTGTTTGCCTTCACAAAATTGGCTTTTCCTGGATGGCAAACCTGAAAAGTGGGGGTCATGAATATAGCCTTAATGCCAATTTAGAGACGGGCATCTTCTTGGAGCGACTTTTAAATACGTGATGAATTTATCTTTCAACTCATGCAATCAATGTACAAAGAGCCCCTTAGGAATTTCTGAAACCGTGCTACAAACTTTGTCCATTTTCTACAAGATCTCATGGGCACCATCTTGGTGAAACATGCCTTTTTTCCTGCCTATTTTCAAAAAGTACTATGTTATTATGTCTTTATAATCAGAAACGGTAGAAAATAGTAGAAAATTTGGAAAATAAATGAAGATAAAAGCAAAACTTACAGATGAAATTTTCATGATAAACGCCAATCATGGAGAAACACTCCAAAAATGGACTAATTACACATGCCAAGAACTGATTCCACCCTCCCCTGCTTCATGATTTTAAGGGTTTATTAGTGGTGTGTCCATAATACCCTACAACATTAAAGATATTAAAAAAATCAATTACTTTATCTTTTTTGTTCTTTTTGTGTTGCTGTTCTGGGATGACAATAGTGGGAAGCATCTCATTTTCTTGCTGTCACCTAATAATTTCATCCCACTGTCCTTCTCTGCAGCAAACCATACAACCCTTAAGGTACTTTCACAATACTTTTCAACATATGTGATTTGTTGCGATTTTATCACCTCTTAATAGATTGTCAATGGAATTGTCTTTTGGGAAAGAGACAACATTTAAGACAAATTAAAATTTTGATTGCTTTTGAAAACTATCTTATTGCACCAATGGATACATTTAATTGAAACTGGGGACTGATATTATATGCTATCACTTTAAGAAAATTATAACAATATCTTCCATTTTTAACAAACATTTGTAATTAGGCTCATTAATCTAGCTTTTAATATTCTGTTTAGCAGGTGCACATCATCTTTTTTGCTGCCAAAACTTGACCTGGGTGAAATAAATTATGTATGTTTTGAAGGGACATTTACTGGTGGGACTGGGGATAGTTTCATATTTCTGGCACTGTCCAAAAGCTCTCTTATGCAGTTGCCTAGATGTTTCAGCAGTTTGCAAGTATGGCTTATTTCTTTCTTTTTCATTAATTTTCTGATTGATGTTGTTTAGCCCTCCCCCTATAAAAAAATTGTGCTATCTCAGGGATTTGTTGTTGTAGTTAGGCTTACTTTCTACGGGCCTCGGGGTTTGAAATAAAGTTGCATTTGTGTCATGGGTTTTTCCACTTCCAGTAAATGTTTCTTGGCATCCGTCATTATTATCCAAGGTGAAATGTGTTGGTACACCTTTGCGCAAAGATAAGAGTGGGAGACTATTGCTTAATACCATTTGAGACCATGCAATATTTTGCATCCGGATGTCTTCATATGAGATGATGTGGTTGCATTTATGTAGCATGTCAATAGTTTCTTTGCTTCCTTGAATATACGAGAAAACAAACATTTAGATAACAAATCAATCCACAAAAGGTAAACTTCATGAATTTGAGCCCACGAACGATCAAAATCATGCACCACAAGCAGTCAGCCAACTCAGCTGTCCATCTCTGTGATGTCGGTAAATGAGTACGCATGAAATTCATTCTAGAAATTCATTCTGGGGTTTTGGGGGTACAAGCTGCAAGGCCACGTCAGCTTTCTGAGTACCTTACTCCGAACCTGTCTTAATAAAGAAATATGTGAGCTTTCTTGCTTGCCTGCTTGTTGTAGGAGTGGCGTTGGTTCATAGAAATTTCCATTGAATTTCAATGACATTAATCTTCTGATATTCACCCCCAAATAAAAAGCATATACATACCTGTAATTCTGTGAAGGACGAGACCCATTACAGCTTGCTTTGGTGATGGTGTCCTTCTAATGAGTGCCTCCCAGTCACTGGCAAGATACCAAAGTTTGGTTGCTTTGATTTGAGACTGAGTAACAGTATAGCCAAACGAATTCTTCTTTCCGCCCTCATAAATAGTGTGGTATATTCAGTATATTCCAAGCACATCTTCATGAAATTGAAAAAGAAACACCAGGGCAGAGCATAAACCCTTTGTTGTTTGCAGTTCGCCAGCACGTTATTTCAGCATCAAAAATAGCAAAGAACAAGACATAAAAGACAAGAATTGCAACCATTGAAAAAAAACCTACCTGCATCGAGATATGGCAAAGCAATGGAATCTGAGGCAGTTTAAGTTTTTTTAGACACTTTAAAAAAGGCCCATAAGAAAATCCCTGCCTCTGACTGTGGAATCTTTATCTGCAGAGGCAGACCATTTATTGGTGGCAGCCCTGACCAGATGATAGAATGTGAATGTTGTGGAAAGTACTGTCTTGAAATAAAATGCCCCTTTTCCATCAGGGACAAATTACCAAATGGAAATAGCTTCTATGTTGATCAATCCTCGATTGCTTGCAGTGATATAAACGACCAAAAATTTAGAAAGTTGCGTATGTTTTTTTGCCTGTGGTACTATACGTTGTTTAAAGTTTTAGACCTTCTACATCTTGGTTGCCTATAAACGGTTGCTTATAAAAAAACTGTGTGTACTCAGATTAAACCTATTGATAATGAAATCCTTGCATTGACATCAGACGATTGTTTTTTTTTATAAGAAATCGGTTTAAAAAAACCTAAAACTAGACATGCCAAAAAAGTTAAGAAACTTTTAGAAATGGGAAGAAGAAGGAAGAGGGTAACTCCCATATGCATGGGTACGGGGTGTGCCATTTTTTGAGGTACCTTTTTAATGGTGAAAAATATATTTTGGGGTATCAAATTTGCTAAAATGACACACTTGGGGGTATCATTTATGCTAAAATCATCAATTTTGATAAAGTCACGATAACTGCCAAATAATTTTCAGCTGTATAATTCTAAAAAAACTTTTGAGTATTTCTATGTATTATATTCACATTTCTTTGTGAACTTTGGGGGTATACTTTTTAGAATTTTCATAAATTTTGGGGTCAAATTTTTATTACGAAAATAGCACATCCCCCTCATTGGTCTATTGAAGTTACCCCCCCCCCCCCGGGGGAAGAAGTTAAGAGACTGAAACTGTAGACATTTTTGCATCTGTTTTCCAACAAACTAATTCACATTTGTGGAGGTAGTAATTAATTCTCAAGCATTTCCGTGCGATTTCTTGCATCTGTAAGCAATACTGTATGCGGTGTATCTCACAGAAGGATGTTCGTAGTTTTTACTGCAATTTATTTCAATGAATTACGAAACTGTTAAGAAACTTTGAGAACTAGGCCCCAGCTAAGTTTCTTATAAAAATAAACGTATAAGCAAATCTACAATAGTTTTAATGTAAATCAAAACTATTGTTGACGAAGCGTGGATGATAATTTCAAGGCCAATAATCCACTAATATGGACGGCACGAGACATGACGTACCCATACACAAACTGTATTTAAGCTTGGTAATTGCTATATAGCTATAAATTAGACAAAATATCATTGGATACATGGTCCACAACACTAACAAAAGATAGAAAAGAAAGCTTGATAATTTTGAAACTATGTTTATAATTAATGAAGGAGAACTGAGTGCGCTAAAACTATAAGCTGTGCACACGGAAGTTGGTCTCAGAAGATGTATTTCCGTGTTTACGGTTGCAACAATTTTTGAAATCTGGCGCCAAAGCTGGGCCCCAGCCTTTTTTTTACAATTGGAACCCTTTCAGAGACTTGTATCGAGTTATGAATATTAATTACATTAGTTACACACTGCAACGAGAAATTGCTTTTTTTACACCATTTTTTTTAGCTTAGAGCCATATGGAAATGTATTCCCTTGCTTTAAAAACAGGCACTTCACATGCCGGTGTGCATCGAGGACCCGCAGATGTTGAAAAGAGTACCCCTTGGTTCAAAAGCTAAATGAAGAAAAATATCTTACTGTTGTTTCAATTTGGATGGGTTAGACATTCACTATAATAGTTTTTTATAGTTTTTTACTATTAAACATTTTTGGAGGATATTTTCGTGCACTTTCTTGTGTTAGGGTCTTCATGAATTCCGGCAAAAATCCGGCTAAAATCTTAAAGATCCGGCCGGAACTGGATTTTGGACAAAATTTTTCGGCCTACCACAATTCCGGTACACCCCTAAGCGCAGGCGGGAAAAAGTGTGGTGCTCCTCGAAAAATGTGTAATTTCACAAAGGAATGTTGTTGTTATAATCTTATTGTTTAAAAGAGCAGGTGGGAAAGAGTGTGGCACTCCTCGAAAAATGTGTACTTTCACAAAGGAACAACATTGTTGTTCTAATCTATTGTTCAAAAGCTCGGGCGGGAAAAAGTGTGGCGCAGGGAGAAGTCAGAAGTACAAAGGAATGCAAAATATCTCGATGAATGCGATTTAAATCATAATGTTTACAAAAAGGGTGGAAAATATAAATTAGTGAATGAAATTAAGATCTAACTATTAGCCTTCTCCAAATTTAAGAGAAGATGCAGCAACACCTGCAGAGGCTGTGCTGCATGATCAATATTAAATTGATTGTTGTTATTGTTGTAGTTGTTGACAAGATCGTGTCGCCACTGTCTTCTTCCTTGCCTTCCCATCTGTTTCCCCGTACTCTGGCCTCCTCTGTTTTGACAACGAACAGTTCTTCGTTATCCCTGAGAACAGTAATAAATGTCATACGAATTACAAAGAAGGTGGATATTGTAATAAGCTAAAGTGGAAATTGGGGGAGGGGGATGGGGTGTGGCATAACAGTGATAATGTTCAAAGATAATGTTGTTGTATAGATAAAGATAATAATAGACAATTGATAGATAATGTTGTTGAATACAATTACCTTATTTTTTGTTCCGTCAACATAACTCGGTCTTCGTTAGCGAAAAAGAACCAAATATTATCCTTGATATGGAACTCCCTCGCAACCGCTCTCTTCAGCTGACCAATCGTATGGAATATTAGACACTGAAAAGTGAAGAAAATGCAATAGAAAAGTTTAGATGTGTAAAAATTTAACGGAAATGTCTATAGTGTTATAAGATAAAAAGATTAGATAAAATGTGAAATAAATAGGGTAGATAAAATGTTAAAAAAGATGGTCAGTTGAAATGAAATAGAAGAAAAACTATTACCTTGGTGTGTTCATCACAATGTATGATTTTCTGATTGTCTGGCATTTTGTTTGTATTCTAATGAAATGAAAACTTGTTCTTCTCATAGTTTCAAACGTGTTCTTCTTGTAGTTTGAAATGCAAATGCGTACCAAGAGCTTGTTGGTAAGAAGGCTTCTCTGTGGTAACATTATTTGCTTGGCGCTATATATGTCGGACTTTGTGTACCCCCTCCCTCCTGTGAGAAAAGGCCCCCCAGTACAGCCATGCTGAACTTTGCATTTCATGCAGGGAAGGAAGACAGCATGTCAAAAGTACGGAAATGTGTAACAGAAATAAGTAATATTTATAACAGTTGAGGACACACAGTGAGCAGAACAATAAAAGATTAAGGATCAGGTGCTGAGGTGCGAGTTTTCACAAGAAGATGCAAACAGAATGTCCAGGTTGGAAATGAATGGGATGAAGAAAAAATCTGCAAGCAGTACAGAGAGCAATATAATATTAGAAATGGGGTGCTGAGGTGTGAGTTTCAGATTGTCAGGAAATGGTTGTCAAGAAATGTCCGCAATTCAATCAAATATTTGGCATGGTGCAATGTTTCAGTTTTCAGTTTCACTTTTCATTTGTTTATCAATCAATCTCAAATACAATCTTAAATTATTACATAACAGGCAGTTAATTACAGTTAACAAATTTGAAGTACATTAAATTACAAATATAATACACGAAACAGACAAAGATATCACAAGATTATATTCAAGATTAACTGACTAAGGAGGAACTCTCTAAATAGATGAACTAATCCAGAGAGAGTCCCCCCATAAAAACAAAGAAAACTAAAAGAATTTTATTAAAAACAACAACCAACCAGATGAGTATCAATTATGGATTTTCATTAATCTTAACTAATAGTGAAAGTTTCAATGTGGATACTAGTCAATAAAGAAGGCTTTGAGATTGGATCGAAATACCGCAGTAGAAGCAGAAACACGAATGTAAAGTGGGAGTGTGTTCCATAATTTGGAGCCAAAATACTTAATTGTTTTAAGACCATACAGGGTAGTGTTTTTGAAGGATTTAAAGAGATCACCCTGGTTACCTGGCGAGTTCCAATCCTATGAACTGATGAGTTAGGAGTAAAGTAAGTGTGAAAGCAGGTAGGAGATCTTTTGTTTAGAGATTTATAAACAAACGTCAAGATATTTGAATGTATTATGTCTTCCAGCTTAAGAATTTTTGGGAATGAAAAATTGGTGAAGATGAAGCAGCAAAATGTGAAAAGTTGATACATCTTAAAATTTTTTTTTGGAGGAGGTAGAGTGGCTTCAGATATGTATCATATGTTAAACCCCAGGCAGTGATGCCATGACAAAAAATGAGGAAAATAGGGAGTTATACAGGCTAATCAAAGGTTGCAGAGGAATGTGGTGTCGTATTTTGAAAAATATTCCAGAAGTTGTAGTTAATTTCTTATGAAGTTCCGTAATGTGGTATTTCCATGTAAGGTGTTCATCCAGCAAAATTCACAGAAATTTCACATATTTAGACATGGAGATATTTTTCCTACCAAATTTGATGTTAATAAGGTCAGGTAACTTTTTCCTAGGTGAATGAAAAAGAACAAAGTTAGTCTTGTCAATGTTAAGTGCTAGCTTGTTACAATCAAGCCATGACTTGACCTTATTCAGTTCTTTATTAATTGTTCTGGTGAGACTATCGAGATTATCAGCTTCAAAGTAAATGTTCGTGTCATCAGCAAACAGGAAGAATGACAGAACACTGGTGGCATTGGGTAAGTCATTGATGTAAATCAAAAAAGAAGAGGTCCAAGAACTGATCCCTGTGGAACACCACATGTTATATCACATAATGAGGAGGAATAGCCATTAATTGAAACCAGTTGTCTACGCCCTATCTACACGAGAGCCTAGAATTTGCCCAAACCAGCGGGTTACATTTGCCCAATGCCAAATTCCTTTCAATCTGCCTAATATATAAGGACATTTTCCTCAGTATGCCCCAGCAGGATAGTTAGTAGCTCACTTTGACATGACATGTTATCTGTCAGCAATAGTTGAGTGATCTAACAAACAAGGTCGGTGGTCGACCGTAATTCCTTTACTTTATTCTGTACCCTGAAGTCGACGCGTTGAAAAATGGCTGGATTTCGAAGATTTGTAAACGCAAATTTTACTAACAACGACGATTTATATGATGATTCTCAAGACCCAGATGTATACCCAAGAGCTTGTAGTACACCACGTGAATATACGCAGCAAAGTAATAATCAACAACACGTTAGTTTTCCGACCCCAAGAGTTTTTCCGCCAACTTTTAGCGCAATGCAAAGTTCTGTTCCAAATGCATTTTCGCCGTCATTTTTTGAAATGAATTACCAGCATCGACCTTATAATCAGCCTAGCCAAGAACCCACTACAAGACCCGTGATGATCGAAGACTCTAATGAGAAAAAAACCATGGAAAAAAATCCAAGAACAAGATGGACAGAGAATGAAATGAGCGCGCTAGTGAACACGTGGAAAGAATGTTTTGTTGAACTCGAGAGCCATAAGAACCCAGCTGCTTGGAAAAGAATAGTTGCTGCTGTAAATGAGAGGGGCACAGGTAAGACGGTGGATCAGGTAAAGAAGAAACTAAGAAAGTTGAAAGACAATTACAAAGAGGCCAAGGATAACAACAGTAGAAGTGGGGCTGCATCTGACCAATTGAATCCAACATACGTAAGCGTGAAGATTGATGCTCAGTGTTTTGTTTCTATATTCATGGTGTAGCCTTTTGTATTTTTTTCAGCTATCAAAGAAGAAACATAGCAAGATGTGATAATCCAACATTTACTAACTGGATTTACAGTTGGCATACAGGTAAAAGAATTTTCCGATTTCATCCAAGTCAGCAGTCTTTATTTTCTAGGGCAATCTTGCAGTGTTCATACAGTATTAACCAGAATTATACCAAATGAACAAGTTCATTGGAGGTGGAAATAATTTGTAGAGTACAATGAGATGTAGTTTCGCGCTCCTTTCAATGTTGATTTCAATTTTACATGGGAAAGAAAATACCAAAAGTTCATTTCGGGTTTTTTAGTGTGCAGATAAGGTAATGTTACATAGCGTTATACATTCAGCATCCCTGACTCTACAAACTCTGCTTATTCTAGGACACATGAATGGTATAAATATAGTTGATTTTAAGAAGATCATGTCCGCCTGGCTACTGCCTTTTCATATCCAGCCCCATATCTGCTCTTCTTTCGCTTGTTTGGCTTTTCTTCAGGACGTGGCTTGGGAACTGTTCTCAATCTCTCCTTGCTGGGTCTTCTGTTCAACTTATTTTTCTTGTTTACAAGGTCTGCCTCAAGAATGAATCCATTGTCTTTGTCTACAGTTACCTTCAAGTCTTCAAATATGATAATGAAAGCATCATAATCATCAAAAGTAACGTAAGAAAGAGTAATTAGTAGCTACCTCTCCAATGATGTGGTTGTGTGAAGAAGGTTTCGCCAGTTCAATAAGAAATTCACATTCGAATTCTTAGCCTCCTTCTTGTATCTTCTCGCGTATCTTTTTTGATGCGATCTTTCTTCATTTTCAGTATTATTTACCAGATGTTAATAAATGTTGAAATTTTAGGATCTGCTGTAGTAATTACAAGTGCGCAGACATGCCAAAGTGCCAGTTCTTCCTAACGTGCCAATGCGAAAAACTTAGTCAAATCCCACAAACCGTATTTTCCTATTTATCAAAGAAGTGAAACCCAGAGGGCAGTTTTCCATAATGGTGTTAGCTGAAGTAGAGGAAATAGGTTACCCCCTCGTATCGGCGTCGTTACAGATTTGAATGAGACGTGTACGACTATCAACATACTGATTCGCAAACATATACGCATTTTAGAATAAGGTAATGCTATGCTAGGTTGGTTTATTTCCCTTTTTTTCATGTTCCACCTATATAAGTGCTGTTCCACCTGTGAAATCAGTACTTATGACAAATTGTTTATATTCATTTACTGTACTTAGCTTTGGCCCCCATTTACTCGACTCTAGTTGTACTTTGAACTCCTTAGCAATGACCCTAAGTTGAAATTCCTTTGAAAATATGTATGTAGCTTGCGTTGACTATTCGAGGTATCATGACATCATATATTTAGCTTTATAATCATTATCTCCGTCTTTGAAGTTAGTTTAGTAATAGAACAAACCTTGAACTCATAAAACATTGCCACTTCTTGCAATTTGATTCGTGCTTCGCAATCCAGTTTATTCATTGTTTGAATTTTTTTGTACCTTTGAAGTTTTGTCTTTAAAAGAATGTGACCAACTAGATAATTCTGATTGTACGTTGTCTCCCATCATTGACTGCTTCGAATCTTGCTTCGTTGATAACGCTTAGAATCTTGCTCTGATAAGGAAGCTGATCAAGTGAAATGCCCAGATAGCTGAGGTGTATTTATATGGTGGAAGCAAGAAAGGGAAAATAGGTGTGGTTAGCCGAAACAACAAGGAAATGGGCGCATTTGACGCAATCTCTCTGCTTATGATGCATCCTTTATTTAGGGCTTGGTCTTTAGCTAATGACGTAGTTTTTACTCTTGTTATCTTTCATTTTGAGGAAGTTCCTTGTGATAATTGTCTCGATATGTATGATTGTTAGTTTTTCCATATTTCTCCGATCTTGTGTCAGCATGCCAGACTTTGTTATTATTATTCGCATTATTCCGCTTTACTTTTGTTGTATTACACTTAAGAGTTTTTAGGGGCCAGTTTTTAAGTATTTTTCACGCCAAAATTTGTCATTCAACATAGATAAATTTGTAATATTCTGTGACATGCATTTAGAGTATTTTCTTTATGCTGATACTGTATACGTTGGAGTGATTAATGAAAATATACTCTGTTTAATGAATCTAGATATGAAATATCAAAGGTGCAATCATCTCTATGGGTGCGACAAGGTGCAACCATAATTTAAAGATTTGCGACACTGTAGAACAAAACAGAAAGAGAAATATATCCATACTTTTTATGCGAATTTACAATTGAAGACTTAACCGTGGCCAAGAGCTTACTTTGAAGTAAAAAGAAATGTTTTTCATCTATTTCTTATAAGGTTTACATTCTTTTTTGCAGGCCTTAGCCCAATTTGAATAAAATTTCGTTATTACTCCCATTTGCATTTCCTTGACTGACTCTTCTAGTGTGATGACATAAATGCTGCACAGCTAATAGCTTTGATGACGACAAAGCCAACTCTGACGATGTTTCCTTTGAAATGCTTGTTCCATTCATCAACCTTGCTATTTGTTCACTTAGATTACTTGTTATTGAAGTGAACATTGTGCAACATTTCGTCGTTTTTTTGCCCCGATCGGTCTTCCGAAAATACTCGCTTGTTGTTCTTTCGTTGTTGATACGAAAAATATGAATAGCTAATGAGGTCCTCCAGAGTGGTTGAATATTTTGCCTACCTATCAGATTATCATATTTAGTAACTATTTCTATTCAGCGCTGATAATTGAGCACCCTTTCTGCATTCTGGCCTGGTCTAGCAGTAGCAGTCTCGTAGCCACGTGTCCGAGATCAGGTTTGACTTGATTTGACTGACCCATGGGACTGACCCAGCCCCTGTGCATACTTTTGGCAAGCAAGACCTTAGTTTGTTATTACAACAACAACACCAAGAGCCCTTTAGGCCCTCTCCCGTCCCTAAATTGATTTTTAATGATTTATAAAATTATTTTTTGAATCTTGTGTCGGTTTTAATCAGTAGTATTAGGTGTTCAGCCTGTTCTTGAGAGTTTTAAGGCTTGTTCTTTGGGTGTTCTTGGGTTGCTCAGCCTGTTCTTTGGGTGTTCAGTCTTTTAGAAATGACATCTTGTCCTATGACTAAAATGTATTTGTCCTGAAAATAAAACATCCAAGAGACAAAAAGAAGGACTACTTACACAGAGACATACAATAGAATGAAATCTTCCAAGCCTTCATGTCATGACAGAACTCAAGACAGTAGAAAAGCAACAGAATGACAGGACACCTTTTGTTGTCACGTACCACTTTAGCCTGTCACAACTGGGTCACATACTAACACAAAATTTGCTAAAAACTCTGACACTGGTAAAGAAGCTTTTTGACAGCCATCTATACTGAGCTGCCATAGACCAAAATAACCTAAGGGATTATTTGTGTGAGCGAAGAGACAAATCTCAAGCACAGATAAGGCCAAAAATGTGATGAATGTAACTTGACACATGACTGCATCACTTGCTACCAAATAAACAAGAGTACTACTGTGTCTACATTTTTCAAATAAAAACAAAAAATATGAACCCAACATAGGCTTGAATGCAATACACCCAACATTCCTTACATGCTACAATGCAAGTGATGTTTACATACTAAAAACTGTCAGGACATTAAAGAAACAAGAAGGCGGTTGCAAGACAGATATACCACAGGTGAGACATGACAAATCTGGGATGGTAGAACACTTCACACAATAAGCGTGAAATAACATGACTTACAAGTTATGCCTTTGCTGCAAATACATGACAAACTAGAGAGTGTTCGTAGAGCCAGAGAATAATACTTCATTGGCTTGGCCAACCCTCTTGCACTGCACTGACTTAACAGAACAACAGAATGCTTACCTAGTTTTCTTTACTAATATTTGTTTACATTTAACCTCATAATCAGCATTTATTGGGCATATCTGTACATAATGTCTGTTACATCATTCACATCTATTTTATTTATTTCCTACATATTTCAGCTATTTTGTCAATCTCCTTTCATCTAAGCCTTCAACAACTTCACCTATTACATCACATACACATCACCCACTAGGCTCTACCAATCACATTTTTGCTCTGATCAAGTTCTGAATGCTTGGGTGAAATATTAATATTTTAATGTAGTCTTCTGTGCTTCATCTTTCCATTACTTTGCAGCAACACTGTGTCAGTCTTTTTTTGTACTCTTTGCTGCACTAATTAAAAGATCTGATGAGGCGGATGGTGAGGCTTTTCCTTTTCTCTCAACCAATAGAGCATCGTCTACTGAAGTCCTTTTCAACAAGATCCTGTTTAAACCCACCAAGTCACATATAAGAACAAACTTCCTTCCACTGCCTCCAAAATGAAGCAAAATCCTGGACACACAGCTTTAAAATGCATATGAGTAGCTTCTTTCACTTCTGCCTGTCTGGACAATGAACCAAATTACACTGGCATTGCCTTAATGTTTACAAAATCAATCATCATCACACACCATATCATAGTTTTTCCAACATTGTTGTTCTCACATTTGTTCCGATTTGCTCGCATTTGCTGTCTAATAAGAAGCTGGAAGTGGCTCCTGAGAATAGTTCTGAAAGACATGACACCCAAAAAGGTTTGTACGTGATTTGCATGTGTCCAGTGGCCTTCTACATAATATCTGTTGGCTTTGGCAGCACATACGATGCCTTGACTTTCAGACAAGCCTTGCATAAGTAAATCCTATTGCCAACCCTTTTGTGTATGACTTTGTTTTGGCCAACGTAGGACACTAAATAAAGACAGATTGCAGAAAAATGAAAACCGCTATATCTCAATTGATCAGTAGAATTTAAAACCTGTAAATCTGCAATGAGTTTTCAATTTGAAGCAATTCAATGTAATGCTTAAATGGCTGAATAAACAGTAATCTACAAGCCTTAATGAGTCTGCAAAAATGGTAAATCCTATCTCTTCCAATGTGAATCAAGTTATCTTCTCTGCTTAATATGCTTGCTTTCCAACTCATACTACTGCAAGAAACAGGATAAACAGTTTTGGACATACTTAAAACTTTTTTCGTCTAAAACTCCTCAGAGTATAAATGTCAGACCCAGACTGAAGCAATTGATAAGGATGGAATTTACACCAAGGTACGGAAAGTGAAGCTGAATTGGCATTGCCTTTTAAACACCACTCAGCTTGCCAGATACAGTAGGAAAGTCAATGGAATTATTGGAGAGTCCTTTATTTTCTAAATATTGGATGCTAAATTTTCTTAAATTTTGGATGCTTTATATGATTTTGGCACCATCTTTATACAATTCTACCAAATCATCCTACTTAAAGCTACAACAATATCCCAGGTTATACATTCTGGATCTTTAAAAGTTGAATGTATAAGAATGCCCACTTTATAAGGATGATGATCTATTGCATTAATTTGTAGCTCAGAAGACTATAAGTCATAAATCTTTGTTGCATTAATCTAACTTTACTTTGAAATAAAAAAATTCTAAACAACACTAACACAATATCTGGACTAGCTATATATTGATCATAGCCATTATATATTGTTTTAGTTACCAGGCCTATTTTTACCAACAATGATTTGTAACCTTTTTGTGTTTGACGCAATAAGGGTTTTTATTTTCTCAATTTATCCTTTCAGTTGTACAAGCAGAATAGGCCTTACCAATTGAAATTGAACATGTAATGGTGACATTTATCATAAAGTGAAAATGCCACCAAAAGAAGATTATTTGCACTCTGAAATGCTACATAGGATTGTCATTAGAAAGAAATGTAGCTAAGCACTCATATTATAATTGCAGTGAGCCACCCAAATGTATGTCTCTGTCGTTATTTTAGTTTCCCAACACTGTAACTTTGTGCAAATTCAGCAGAAAGGCTTCTCACTTTGCTTTCAAGATCTGCTCTCTTAGTTAAAAGTTCATTAACTTTCGCCAGCAGCGGATTTATTATAAGATCTTTGCTCCTTTCAGCAGCCACCTCAGTTTCTGAATCGCCTGACTTGTTTTCATTACTGCCTTCATGCTCTTTAGCAGCATGGTTTTAACCTCCTCTATCCTTATTGCATGCATCGGGTGATCTTGACAGTTCACAACTCTTTGATCTTGTCTTGCAGGTTTCTTATAACCCAAATTTAAAGTTTGGTTAGGATTTTCTAGGGTTGGTCTGCCATCAACAAACTGTTGAGAACAGACCAGATCGCATTGTCCTGGAGTCCATTCTTAGTTTCCTTTCTTGGTTCTCCTAATCAATCTCATCCACTCTTTTCTTGTAGCCATATTGAGCTTAATACTTGGGAAGATATGCAGGCCGAATGGTGGAGGAAATGGGCAATCTTTATGAATTTTTGCAGAATGTTCATCGCAATCATTTTTCTCCCAAATCTTCAGTCTATAATGACTGCTTCTACAACTTATAACAGCACAATTTCTATTTACCATTGTATCATTGTTATGCTAGGCCGAAAAATACTAAGATCGTCTAACTTTTGGAGTTTCTGCCTTACACAAACTTCTGTGGTTTTGCGTAGTCTGCAAGAGCTAAATACTTGCAAGAGCCTTTAAGAAAGCTGTTCTTTAGATAACTTTAACACTTTTGATAACTTTGAAGAACTTCTGATGAAAGGACGACAAACACAAACTTAACAATGGAGAGAAAGTTCAGGAGAAAACTTTTCCACCCAAAGACTAGTCCCAGACCCTCAGGCACAACCAAAGCTGATTGGACAACGATTCAAACTAGTTGGGCTTACATCTTGTTAATCTAAAATTAATTTGGATGAAACAGAAGGGTTAAGGAATTTTTGCATTTTGGAAAATTATGGTTAATTGAGGATAATTGAGGTTTGGATAATCAAGGTTCGGATAATCAAGTATGTACTGTGCTGGTAAGACCCTTTTGATCAAGGCATACTTGGAACAAAAACTAAGGATGCAATGTAATGGGAATTGCTTAGTGTACATCAGCTGATAGGGTCTCATAATCATTGGCTGAATTGTTACCTACATCTATGCTTTGTAAAACATGGACCATCTCAAAGTGCTCATCCCCAGCCCAATTATTAAGTTCACAAATGGTCTTTAGTCGTCCCAAAATCGAGAAAGCAAAAACCAACAACTTAAGGTCAGGTTAAGGCTGTTCGTTCTGTAATATCTCCATCGTCTTCATTTTCAAATAGGTTTCAGGATTCTTGATTTTCAGATTTTTATTCCAAACCAAGCAATCTAATTAGAAAGTTACTATCCATGCAAATCAGTCAGGTATAATGGCATATGGAACATCAATTCAGTTCATGACAAAAAACTTTACGTTTGATGAGCACCTTTGAGATCTACAGGTAGGTAATGTCTGCTGGAGAAATGGAGCTACTGAGATGGGAGAGTTATCACAATTCATGGAGATTTCTGACTGCTTCCCATGGATTGAGGAGCATCAGCATAAGCACCAGGAGGGTGACGAGGACAATCTTATTTTGGCAATCACTTAGTTCCTTTGTGTTCTTCCAAAATGTTGTTTGAAGAAGGAAACAGGCTGAGGAGCAGAAAGATTGGAAAATAAAAAAGACGGCTGTGAGAAAAAATACATCAATGGTACTCTTTGAATTAAATCAAAATAAATTCTTCTTTACAGTTCACTAAAAGTTTTCAAATTCGGGTAAGATTTGTGATAAAATTGCAACAATGTTAGAGCGGGGTTTGGGGGCCTTAATATTCCTAGGCCACACATATTACTTAAACAAAGCTGGTAACTAGGGACCCCTAAACTGTAGTTGAACCTTAATAATGAACAATTTTCATAATTTACCTTGTCATTCTTCAAGTATTGTTTGTTTGCTCTCATCCCTTCTTAATGTTGTAGATTTTTCATGTACAATTCTAACGTCCTTCAAGTTTTTTCCTCAGGTTTTTATCGCCATCTGAAATAAATGTTGTGACATTAATTGTTGTCTGAACAGCTGCATGGGAAGTTTTAAACTGGCCAAAACATGTTGATGTGATTATATCCTACTGTTAGCAGTTTTGCCACAGAATTCACTCAGGAACCCTCTCTGGCATATTGGTATGCCATCCTCTATAGCATGACAGAAAGCCCCATTTTGACCCATTGGCTCATTGACGCAAACATCTGGTAGATTTACTCCAGGTAGGTTGGTTGCGTTTTCTATTACCGGCCACATACAGTGAGGATGCTTCAATTTCCAGACACCATCTTGTACTGTGAAATTCTCACAACCTGCAGGACGAAAATTCTTGCGAAACCTTGAAACTCTCTTCCTGTCCAATTTCTCTCTATAAGTGCCTACATATTGGCGTTTTCCTTTCAAGAACAGCATAAATATTTCTACACGAGGGAAAACTGTCATTAAAAAGGAAGTAAGGTACAATAATTATTTAATCTTACAACTTTCTTCACACTCTAGGTTTCTAATTCAGCAATGTAATTCTTGTAAACAATGAAAATGTTGTAAATGTAAATGAAGCATGCTGTATGTTGAGGTATAAAATAGATGCAGATAATTATCATATACTAGTTATATAAGATTTCATTCTCTCAACAGCATGGCACCTGTTAAAAATTTTGCACTTTACATTCATTATGTAAATCCTCCCTATTTCGTTGCATGTTGCATTATGTTCGTACTTGTGTAGTGTTGCCTTGTACTGAATATTCAGCTATTCCTCCACGAAAGTATTTCAAGGCTGAGTTGTCTTGTACCGGGTGCCTTGCAAAATAAAAACTGACTAAGTTGTGTCCATACTGCATATTATTTCCCTTTAGAGGTTGGAGCATTTATGTTTGTAGTTATGATGATGATGATGATGATAATGATGATGATGAGGATGATGATGATGACAGTCATCATCATACTAGGTTTTTGTTGTTGTAAAAAGATTGCCTATACTTTTATGAGATTATTATTTGCCCATAGTGTGAGCCATCTCTTGGCAAAATTTGCCAGTATGCTCTCTGGGATCCAGGCACACCAATCTAGTCAGCCTGTTTGCAGCCTCACTTTGAACCAAAAGCTACATAGCCCTCTCATTTTTGTAATCAAGATATAATTTTTACGACCAGTGCCAGTGTTACAACTAACTTAATTAAGTAGACCAGTTCAGATAGAAGGTACTAGTAATGAGCCTCGAATGGGTGCAATATCTTCATATTGATGCATGCTTTGAAGGATTGGCATGACTGAGGAACCTCTCTTTAGTTGCTGAGTCATTTCTTCTTCGCACATACACATTACGAATTCCTGATCATGTAACTAGGAAGATTGCCAAACAAAAGATGCAAGCCCCTTTATCGAGAAAAGGCGGGCCTAAAAATCCATCTTTGTTTGAAATAAGAAAAATTTAGAACTTTCAATAGCTATCACAAGACTTCGCAAATTCTATTGCGCCACAATGTCCTCCTTTAATCACATAAAAATATCTTGCATGTAAGGAGGACTTCAAGAACCTTCATATAATATCCCCATCAAAAATTGTGTGCAAATATTTTAAAATCGAGAGCAACGTTTTATAATATTGTTGTCTAACCTGTTTTGGAAGCCCAACCTAGCCAGCTTTTTTGGTGAGAAAGTCATGGTGTCAAATTTTTATTCATGAAAATGTTAGGATGTTCCTGCATAGAGGATCGAACATATACAAGCAGATCATTCCATTGTGCTACACTAATATTCGTTGAGGTCATTGGGATTAGTAACCGCGTAAAACCCATTTTCCTTACATCGTCTTCATCCATGCCATTTAAAAACGTTTTTGTTTCAGCTGAATATAGTTTGCCCCTGTTTGCATTGTGGTCTGAAATGGACAATGTGTGTTAGTAAGGCTAGGGATTCAGAAATCGCACATTGAGTTTAGGGAATTCCCCCCCCCCCCTTATGCTGCACGAAAAAAAGCGAGAACGTAAATTATTCTGATTCCCCTTAACAAACAAAAAGCAACCACTGCTTTAGGCAACCATGAATCTTTTGTTGCTTTAGCAACTGTCAGACCATTCGGCCATTCTGAGGAGGCAATAGACAAAAGACATGCTCTGAGTTTATCACAAACTGACATGTCGAAAAACTGGTTGCCATACTTTCCGAGATGTGTTGCACCGAATGCAGCTTTTTAACACTGAGCAAGGAGAACTACAGGGAGATAAGTCCTCTTTTTTAATAGCAAATGGGCGGGAGAAGAAAAAAACTCCAAGAAGATAAGGGATTTGTGTCGTTTCATTAGAGACTAGATCTTGTTGAATCTAGCAAATCTTACAAAGACCACATCTGAAACAGACGATGGCAAATGTTCTGCTTATGACATAAATACAGTGAATACGAATTTGAATGTCAATGATCTTGCTTACGACTGTGAAGACAAGACTTCTGATGTGATCTACCATAGTGACAGTTAAAATTCTGAAAGCCAACGATCCAGGACACCCCCAAAGGAAGAAGTAAAGATGATGCAAACTGCACGTGATGTTACACTGGACAAGATCATCTCATTATCAGTAAGTAGAGTGCCTCTGCTAGAACCCCCCGAAAACAAAACTGTACCCTTGAAACAAAAAAGGAATGTCTCCCCAACTTTTGACCAGTCTTGCCTTCGGTATGATGGAGACAAAAATGATAGCAGGTATGCAACATTCTCGAAGACATACTACCTTTAATTAAGCACAGAATCAGCCTTTCTGGGAAGGATTATTGGCGAAACAGTGCCTGTCATCTCTTAAAGGTGAGGGGTGTACAGCACTGAAAATGACCCACCAGCTAAAAGAAGTAAGTGTGGCATTACTGACGATAAGACTGTCTTTTATTTTATCCAAATCTCCCAAACAAAACTCGTTTTTCATTAATAGTCCAAGTAATGACACCGAAAGCCAAAACAGTTTATACAGTGGTGACGCTGTTCGTGCCATCAGTTGTTTGAAAGGAATAGTGCAATAAATGAAATAAGAATGTTAAAGATTTCTTTCATATCATATATATCATATATCATATCATAAATTATTATTTAAACACGATAATCCTTCAGTAATAAATAAAAGAATTTAATCTAATACAGTATGTAGAATGCAATTAAGTATAAGTCAAATAAATATAAGGATAATGTACTGTTCTTCCAGGGGTTCGTGTTTCATTTTGAGTTTAGCTTAACAGGTGCGTTTTTAGTTTTTTCTTAAAACGCCCAAGTGTCTCAGCTGTTCGTATGTCGACAGGTATACCGTTCCACGCTTTCAAGGTTGAGTAGTGGAAACCTTTTTTGCATGTTCTGTCATAAGCTTTGGGATTTGTAGATCTGCACTATTCCTCGTTTGGTAGTTTGAAAAAGTAGATCTTTGTCTAAACTTATCCCAAAGATTTTGAGGGCTTAGTTTGTTTATGATTTTGTATGCCATTATAGAGCGATCAAACTTTATGAGGTCTTCAGTGCTTAACCACCTGTTTGACCAGTCATCTTTCAGTCGGGCATTTTTGGTATTTGATAGACTATAATTGTATGTGCCCTGTTGTAGTTTGGATTGTGGAAGAATATTTTTAATTTCAAACGTTGGAGGGTCTCTATTTACCCCTAATGATTTGGATATTTTCATACGTTTAATTTATATAGTTATAGTTATTTATTAAAGTCCTCAACTATGGTATAAGCAATATTCTAGGGACTGTACAAAAGCAGGAATATTTAGAAATTATAAATTAAAAGCTATTCTAAAAAAGTGTGTTTTGAGCAATGATTTAAAATGTTATATGTCCTTTGCACTCCTTACTTCAAATGGTAAATCATTCCAAAAAGTGGGTCCTGCAGCAGCAATGCACTGCTAGACCTCAGTGTCCTCCTAGGTATATGCCATCTAATAATCTCCTGCAAATAGCTTGGTGCCTCTCCTGTTAAGCACTTAAATGTCAGTAAAAGAATTTTGTACATTATTCAATACTTCACAGGCAACCAATGTAATTCCATCATAACAGGCGTAATATGTTCAAATTTGGGAACTTGCATAACCACACGTGCAGCAGCATTCTGTATTCCTTGTAGTTTATCCAAAAGGTACCGAGGCAAAATTTCAGAGTCATTCATTTACAGTGCATCCTCAATCTCTATTAAGTTGGTTCTATAAGGATGAGCAATTAGCATGTACTCTGTTTTACTTGGGTTCGGACTTGGTTTGTTTAGTCTCATCCATTCAGAAACGTTCAGCAGTTCTTGTTTAGCATTGATTACTAGTCGTTCTAGATCGTTCGATACAATTGATATGTGGGTATCATCAGCGTAAATACTCGCCCTTGAAAATTCTAAACATTTTTCAAAGTCGTTTAGGTAGATAATGAAAAGGAGGGGGCCCAAGCACGAGCCTTGAGGTATGCCACAGGGAACATTTCCTATTGTTGATTTTTGTCCATTAAGAGCACAGAATTGTTTTCTGTTTTCAAGGTAGGATTCAAACCAATTCCCTGTAGTCCCTCTTATCTCGTATGCTTGCAGCTTTTTTACTAGAATTGCCTGCTCAACAGTATAGGTATCGAATGCTTTTTTTAGATCTAGAAATATTGTTAAAGTCATTTTTTTGTTGTCAATATTATCATACCAATAATCCGTGCTAGAGATTAGGGACGTTACAGTGGAATACAGTTTACGAAAAGCAGATTGATTTCCAGTGATAATGTTATTCTTGTCTAGAAAGTCAAACAGCTGATCGTGAACCAATCGTTCCAACATCTTGGAGAAAACTGAAATGACTGAAATCGGTCTATAGTTATTAACATCTTTTTGGAACCCGATTTGAAGATTGGGGTCACTCTTGCCAGTTTCCAGACGTTTGGGAAAACACCACATGTAATTGATTCATTGAAAATCAGAGTTAAGGGCGTGGCGAACAGATCTGCCCTTCCTTCTGAAAAAATACAGAGAAGATCTGTTGGGGGTAGATACGGATTCGTTTGCTGCAGGAAATTTGAAAAGCCATGTTGCCGATTCTGTGGATAGTGTTTACAATGACATGCTCTCTTTACAGAATGAGTTAAGAGAAAAAGACGAACAAGAGGCTTTGAAACTTTGACACACATTAACAAATTATTTTGGTTACATTAAGAGGCCAACATTGACAAATAACGAACTAGGTATACCTTTGATGGACCAGCCAATGACATAATTTACCATGATCATGTAAAGAACAATATCTTATTCATAGATGTTACACTTTGGTAAGGCAAATGAAGAACTATAAGAGATTACTCTATGTGAAGTCATTAGGCAACCTAATAACTGTAGCCCGCCAATGCCAATAGCAGAATACATCCCTAGCAACCATTATTGCTTTTCTATTCGCAGTATTTGACTATGATTCACAAAAAGAATGTCCCAAGTATAGCTCAAAATGTCTTGAGTCCCAAGTTGATACTACTTGATTTCAGTATGGCACTTATGTTGGCATGCTTGGATGAATTTTGTGGGGAGAGTATTTCAAAATATTTGAGCAGAACATCCAGGGTTACTTCTGGGACCACCTCTTCTGAGGATTTAAACAAACCTTTTGTGAATATTTGCTCATTTCATGTAATGAAAATGTGCGGAATGAAGGCTAAACTACTTTACAACAAAGAATGAGAAAAGACAAATTAATTTTGCAATGTGTCTTCTTGGCAGACTTATCAACTGCACTAGTAGAAGAGATGCCTACAAGATAGTCAGACGGGCAGTCATAGTGTTAAAATCAAAATTTTGCAGCAAAACAATGAGAGATGCTCTTGATTTCTTACAGAACAGTATAACTTCTTTCAAGGAACAGGTTTATGACTTTGTAGACGTAGAAATACACGACCCCTCCACCACCTCTGCTGAAATCCATTTTGGAGAGATCAATCTCTATAGCATCAATGACATGTCTGAGGTAAGCGATAATTGTATAATCTTGAGCTGAATCACCATTACATGCCAGATTTCTATATTACCCTTTGGAGTAACTTTTGTCTACGAAACCTGCACAGCCATAAAAATAAACATGAATGCTACTAAACAAAAACACAGTTTATAAAAATAACACCAGGAATGCAATAGCGGACACATTGTTTGGTCTTAAGAAGCGTGACGACACCAATTTGAAACGAAACCGCACCAATTTCTTTGTTACTTCATAAGGAAATGCTGGAATGACAATACAGCATAGACAATTTGTTCTGGGCTTGAAGGAGGGGATAAAAAAAGATCCGAAACATTGATGTAGATAGCAAATGATCCACAAAATCACTGATAAAATTTGTCAAAAATATCAACAAAACTATGGGGAAATAATGAAGTACAACAAGATGCAACTAATCCTCACAGGGTAGATGAAGAATAGAATAAGGGGAACAACACAAAAGCAACAAAAAATTCCAATGAAGGGCGATTGTTTCAAAAACCCCAGAAAAGAAAACATAATTTCAGGGCCACAACGTCAGAATGCAATAAGCATATGGCTGCAAAAAAACGGCCAATACATCTAACAGAAAACGCCAAATAGACCCACCAGGCCTCAGTAGTAGTATTGAGAAGAATTGTAGTGTCATCGAATCAGCATGAACACTCGTTTATGTCTGATGAGGTGATAGATGATTTCTCAATCGGATATCGAAAATTCAAACATGAAATTTAGGATAAAATCTGTTGCATGCATAGCTCCATGGTGCAAACTATCTTTCAAGCAAATACAGCACTACAGAAGTCTGGCATTGGCTACAGCTAAAAGATTTAGCAAGTGCTGTGAAGTAGACATAGGTGGTAGTCAAGACTTTATAAACAGGGTTATGTGCACCCAATGCAAGGGTTGGTACCACATCTCTTTCTTTCATATTGACAATCCTTTTACGGAGAATGTCCCACTGCCTGACATGTGCTCAAATTTTTGAGGGAGGTTTTTTTTTATAAAAACAAAATCTAAAGGTAAATAAAATAATACAATTTACATGTGCCATGCATGGCGGAGAAAGACACAAGGTCATCTGGTCCCTACCATGTATCACACTTAGAATTCAACTGTTAATTACAATTTAAGAAAAGACACAAAAAACGACACAGAAAAGAAGATACAGAGAGACGTAACAGACAAAAGCCGAAAAAAAGGTTGCTACACAGGATTATTATTACATATTAGAATGCTATTATAGGAACCGCTAAGTTTTGTCAATGAAAGATATTGTAGCTTCTAGAATAATTCTATTTGAGACGATGTTTAATTTTTCATCTCCATACAACAAGAGGTTAATCAGAGGTAAGTCCAGAAGGGGAATATCATTAAGATGACCAAAGAGATCGCTACAGGCGTTGTGAAAAAGAGGGCAGTGCAGGAGATAATGTTCATTATCCTCATTTCCAATACCGCACACACACAAGGGACTTAAGCAATCAAAGCTACGTCTAAATCGATGCTCATTAAGAGGACTAAATCCAACTCTAAGTTTCGTCAGATTTTTTATACCTTAAACATTATGCACATTGTAAACAGATCTACATGGAGGTCGTATTTGGACAAGCAATTTGCGTTTGAACTCCCCAATCGATACCGAGTTTCTGGTATCTTAATCTAGCAAGTTCCATTCCAAGAGGATACTTTGAAAGTATGTGTTAAAGAAACGAACTGTTCTGGTTACAGGTTGTGCATATAAACGACTTGATCTTAAACGATATGGCACCTCTCGCTCTGAAGGGATTTCATTGAACAGGTAAGCCGGGGACTTATTTGCACGTAGATTGAAAAAATGGCATAGTCGTCGATACCATCTTCTTGCATAGAGGGTTTCGCAACCAAGTTCCTGGAGGAGCCTTTGCCCACTTGTGCCTTTCCATGCCCCTGAAACTGCTAACGCAGCACAGTATTGCACTTGTTCAAGCTTTTTAGTGAAGCTCAGTCTCATTTCAGGATCATACTTATGGTACTAAATGTCGCTATAGTCCAGGTGAGGTCATACGTTAAGTTTGAAGACTTGAACGAGCACTTCCCTGTTGACATACCTAGATAGGTATTTGATGATACCAATACCCTTTCGAGCCTTAGCAATAGCTTCTCTGATATGGCTTTGGAAATTTAACTTATCATCGAGAATGATGACGAGATGCTTAGGCTCATTCTTCTGTGACACACTGTCATTACCTAAAAATAGTAGAGGGTTATGAGGCTTATTTCTTTTCGTTGAGAAAATTACCTCTATGGTTTTTTCTGCATTGAATTGCATTTTCCACTGCCATGCCCAATGTCTTACTCTTTCCAGATCCCTATTCAAATCAGCAGCTGTTTCTATTTCACCTTTCACAACAGAAAAGAGCGATGTGTCATCTGCAAACAATTTGATGTCACTATGGACATTGCCAACAAGATCATTTATATAAACAAGAAAGAGTAGAGGACCAAGAACTGAACCTTGAGGGACGCCTGAGGAGACCACCTTCCATTCCGAATTTTTACCATTAAGTAAGAGCAAGAAGAACTCCAGAAATACCACACATTTCAAGTTTGTAGAGTACACGTTTTTTTTATAAGGAACCTTTGGTCTGAGTTGAGGCTTGAGTTCCTTAATTTTTCAACAAAATGAGGCTGAAAGTTCCTTATACTGTTCGTTCTCGTGGGATATGTATAAATACTAATTTTTACAGCAAATCCACATAAACTATTCTTCATTTCAAACTTTAAGTATAAATGAAGCCTTTTGGGGAAGAACGATGGGAAATATATTGTACTTCTGCTCCTTTTTCGTACAAACTGTCTTGTTCTTTAAAAAAGAGTTTCTTAGTTTTTTATCCGAGCCTCGACAGTTCCTTAAAGTTCCTTAATTTTTTGGGAATTTTCAGCCTCGAGTTCCTTATAAAGGTGTTCCTTATAAAAAAAACGTGTAATCCATCGTGCCAGACTCTGCCAAATACTTTAGAAAGATCAAGAAAGACAGCTCGAGTTTCTTGGGTGGGAACCTCATCAAATGCAACATAAATTTTATGCATGATCAGTAAAAGTTGATTTATGGTAGAATCCCTGGGACGAAAACCTGACTGGTAAAGAGTTAGCATTTGATTGTTGCTTAAATATTCGTACATTTCGTCAAAGATTACTTTTTCTAAGATCTTACCAAAAATGGGCAACAGTGATATTGGAGGATAGTTCTTTTTCTCTTGTCTGCTACCCTTCTTGTGAACTGGAATGATATTTGCCCTTTTCCAACAGGAAGGGTAAACACCAGTTTCAAGACAAGCTTTGTAAATTAAGGACAATGGTTCGACAAGACTGTTATCACATATTTTTATCATGGCAACTCAGATGCCATCAAATCCGTGCGCCTTATTGCTATCCAAAGAGCGAATTAGTCTTAATATGTCATCTTTATCAATGGGTATTTCTGATAGAGAACAGGTGCCCTGAGGCTGAAGATTAGGCAATGTACTGCCAGTTTCAACTGCAGAACACTGTTCCACAAAATATTCATTAAACATAGTTGCTTTGCTTTTGATATTGGTTACAAATATTCCATTTTGAAGCAGGGGTGGGCTGTTAACAGCGCACTTCTTATTAATCAGTCTGTTCAAGATAGACCAATAAGATTTATTCCCTTGATTTGGATCAGAGAGCTTTCGACCAAAGCTCAAGAGTTAATTTTCTTTGGCAGAAATAATTTTCTTTACCAAATTTTATTTACAGACTGAGAAATTTCCTGTCTGAAGATATCACAGAAATGGGGAATCCACTAGAATCCATCATATTATCAACAACGGCTCTACAATAATAATGCTATAAGTTATAAGGAAACAACTATATGTTGACACAGTTATAAGGCCTTCCATAGAGAATCTGAATATCAAGAATGTTTTGATCCAATGACTCCTTTGGCACCAGCACACAAATAATGACTCATTTAGTGAAGTAACCTGTGACTGCTCAAAGTCTGATCTGTTGAGTAGGTCCTTCTTTCTACGACTGCCCACAGCGCTTTTGATTCTGACAGACCAAGTACAACCAAATCAAGAAGGGCAGTCAACCATAACCCTTAAATGGTGAACAAGACACTCCATTTGGATGATACGCTTTCAGGTTCCACCAGTGCTTTGAATGGAACATATCAATTGGCTGCTCTTCTCTGCCATCAAGGTTGTGTGGCAACATGCGGACAACACAACTGTTATTTTCTCTGAAAAAGGTCAAGCCATTGTCTATTATGACAATTCATAACGTGCCAAAACTTTTTCTAGCTTTCTGAACTCTAAAATAGGCAAGGAGGGATCACTTTTGCTAGGGTATGTTAATTTAGCAGTGTTAGGCCCTGGAATTGCACCCAAAAGCTCCCCGTGGAATAAGAAATTGTCAAAGCATGATGTAGTTGATATTGAAGCCATCTTGTTTGGCTGTGTCGACCACCAATCAGTCAATTTACCAGCAGTAAGTCTAAGATCATTGAGAGGCAATAGGCCATGGTTATGTTATAAATTGTTTCCTACAAGGGCCTGTTCTCAGTCATCCTGACAATCTACTAGAATATCTATCATCCTTTTTCTTATCATCAGTTATAGACAATGCTTGTAGTCCCAATTATATGACAACTGTTGCTTTAGAACATCGCAACATCATTTTCTCTAGTAATCTAGTATTTTTACCCTATCATCTAAGTAAATGGAGTCATTGTAGGATGGTAGGCTTATATCCAAAATTAAAATTAGTTGTACACTGTGATTCTTTTAACAAGTAATGCAGTTGGTAGGACAGTCTTCAATGCAGTTGCCACATACATCCCCAAATGTAATGTGCTTAGTGATCGATGCGGAGACAGAAAGAACTATAAATTGTTTTCTACAAAGGCCTGTTATCAGTCATCCCGACAATCTACTAGAATATCTACCATTCTTTTTCTTAACTTCAGTTATAGACAATGCTTGTAGTCCCAATTATATGACAACTGTTGCTTTAGAACATTGCAACATAATTTTCTATAGCAATCTAGTATTTTTACCCTATCATCAAAGTAAATGGAGTCATTGTAGTATGGTAGGCTTATATCCGAAATAAAAATCGATTGTACACTGTGATTCTTTTAACAAGATATGCAGTTGATAGGATAGTCTTCAATGCAGTTGCCACATACATGGCCAACTGTAAGGTGCCTAGAAATCAACACGATGACGGAAAAAACTGGACATTTATCGCCCTAGATAAGTATGGCTTGCAAAGACATTCAAACGGTTTCAGCTGCAGCGCCTTTGCCTGCGTATTTGCCTTCTCATTGCAGTCAATATGTGATTTTTATCTTGATGATGTAGAATTGCCACCATGGCGATACTAGATCCATAAAATTCCATTACAGTGATCACAATACGCTGCTCTTAAGGCAAAGCCTTCATCCGAAAGAGATGACACTAGAATAGAAAGCTCACAGTTCACGGAAAAGCCATGGATGGGTTTACTGAAAGCCATCCCCCATTTGACTCAATATCTTCTTTCTTGTCTAAACAGGTAAACGGCACTGCATTGAAAGATTTGTCAACAGTCGTTGAAATAGAAATGACCTAAAAATGTTATTCGATGGCTTTTCACGAAGAAGGATTTAGAGAGAAGACAAGGAGGTTATAAAAAGAAGTGTGCAATTTCTACAAGACAGTTGCACAAAAGTGCACCATCCTCTTGAGATAAGAAACCTAAACCTATCAATCCAAAATTTGTTGCAGTGCTTAAACATGTTATAATCTTTATCAACAGAAACATTATCTCGTCTTCCAAAAAAAGAGTATAAGCACAAAATTCTACCCTCATTCAGGAAAAATGGCAATAGTGTATTGGACAAACTGTATGGAATCATAACAAGCACTAGGAAAGCAGAGAATTCTATGAAAAACTACAGAAAAGGGCCTTGGCAAGAATAGTTTATTCATTTGGTTCTTTTCCCAGACCTTTTGACTCCATTCTTCATGCGAACACGCAGGTTAACCTTTGAGAAAGCAACAGAACATATGTATGGTAAAGTTGTTGATCACGATGGAATGATTGTTTATCATGATGCATTGCAACGAACCGATGAGGAATTAAGTTAAATGCACCAACTTAACAATTTAATGCTCATGCCTCACAGGTCTTCATGCTCAATCAGAATGTCCATGTGCAATTATAGATTGGTATCTCTCTATATACGGGCAAATGTCATTGCGTTCATTCATAAAGTTAGTTCAGTATTCGTAAATTTCATTTTGTGTTTAAGTAGGATGTAAAGGGGACGGGCGAGCACAGGTGCCTCCAAGCACAGTGACGTCATCAGTGGCGTCATCTGCTATGCTATAGCACAATGGTTTTTAAGAGTTCTTCAAACTCATTTTCAATATGGCGGCAGTAGCCGACCGCAATGATGACGTCATCATCTAATGTTATAAGTGATGGGTTTTAAGAGTTCTCACAGATGGTTTCTCCAACCTCGTTTTCATAAGATGGGGAATAGAAAAATTGACGATATGATGTGCTGTGTCAATTTTTCGATGCGAAAATTGTACAAAGAACCCAAAAATTAATCTTCCAAAGTTTTTGTTTCAGCACTTGTGTTATCGATTTTAAAAGCGTTTAAAGTTTACGATTTTATAAGGCTTTTGACGGAGTGGAGTAAAAAGTTTCACCAAAGTCATTTTGGTGGTCAAAGCCTTTATAAAATCGAGAACTTTGTATGCTCTCAAAACTAAGAACATAGGCGCTAGGACCGTAAAACTTTTTACATAGACTAAAAGACAGGGAATTTTTTCAAACAAACTGGCAGAGGGTAAATGGGGATTTTGCACTTTTTTCGACTTCCTAAAGGTAGTACCTTCAAATTTTCAAGGGTGTCCAAAAAAATTTCTCCCAACATGTCACATGATCTATGACGTAAAGGGTAAAGGTCACAAAACAACAAAAGTTGTCAAATTTGAAACAAATGGTACCAATCGAAAGAGCATGAAAAACTGAACAAAATATACTTAAAAACCTATATCCTAGAACCAAGTTGTTCAAAGATACAATGCGTGAAAACTAACGATGATGTCATCAATAGTGAAAGTCAAAAAGTAAGAACAATCTTATTTTCGTAATTTTGGATACTGTAAGACGAAAAGTGGCTCTGATTTAATATCCGACAGTGTAGTTGCTTCACAAATCTTTAAAGTTATTAAGTCTACAACTACCACTGATCGAGAAATTTGAAGAGCAGGAAGGGAAAGAGTTGTTTGAGACAGTCAGTGGCGAACCTCAATTCTGGAGTCCATATAGCGTCATGGACAAATTTCAATAAGCCACTGCAAAGCACACCTTTGGATAATCAATTTTTGAATATCTCCCTAACGATAGCGCAACCCCCAGATTATGCTGTGTGTAAGCATTTTCTCAAAGACAGAGCTTGTAATACTCCGCCCCGTTTGTTAGTCTATAAGTTTTGGATGTTTTATAAGATTTTTGCACAGAAAACTCTGTAGGTATCTTGTGCACTTTGAATAATTTGTCTGCCATCTATCAAAATGATTTATACCATGACCCTACTAAACAATTCAATACACTTTTAAAACATTGAAATCCCCGGATCGAAATACTTGTTTCAATTTAAGACGCAAAGTAGATTCCATCTCACCGTGCATTATTTGTTTTGCTCGGAGAACTCTCAACTTGTTTCTTCACTATGTTCCTCTTGAAATTTTACCAGGGTAATGAGATAATAACTACTCTGACCTCCCTGGCCGGTTTTGGGTCCACTTTTTATATCGTTTTGTTGTCTATTAATTTTGAAATTAGCAACTAGCAATTAGAGACCGTTATTGATAAAACATTGAATGACCTGAAATGATCCAAAATTGAGCTGATCAGACTTATTCCTATCTTTTTAGAGATGTTTAAAATTCATGGCTGTGTTAAAAAGACGGAACCGGTTTTCGGAATGTGGAAATGGAAATCTGGAGATTGGAATCGTAGGAAGGGGATTTGAGAAGGGGAATCTAAGAATAGGGTTCTAAGGAGGAATGGGGGAACGGGAATGTGGAGATGGGAGTCTTGGAATGAGAATCTGAAAAGGAATTTGAGAAAGAGAATCTAAGAATAGGCTTCTGGAAAAGAAATGGGGGAATGGGAATCTGTAAATGGGAATCTGGGAATGAGAATCTGAGAAAGAGGATTTGAGAAGAGGAACCTAAGAAAAGGCTTCTGGAGAAGGAATGTGGGAATGGGAATGTGGAAATGGGAATCTGAGGATGTGAATCTGAGAAAGGGAATTTGAGAAGAGGAATCTAAGAAAAAGCTTCTGGAGAAAGAATGTGGGAATGGGAATGTGGAAATGGGAGTCTGGGGATGGGAATCTGAGAAAGGGAATTCGAGAAAAGAGAAGTCAGCTGCCAAGTGATTGAGACACTTCATCAATGTTCAGCAATTTCTCTTTAGATAATAAACAGAACAAAACAATGACAGCTACTTAATAATGATAGAACTTGAAAGACAATGATTTAAGTATATACGTAACCAACATAACAGCCATAACAAACATTAAAAATGAGTATGTTTCAGTCTTGTAGATCCCTAGGGCTCAAACTCCAAGCCTTGTTTTCTTAGAGAATCTGCAGCTTTCTCTGGTAATCGCTTCAATGTATCCTTTAATACGATAATATTCTTTAATGACAAGTTTCTATCATGGTCCATCAAGCATTTCGTTAAGTAGTGAAGATAGATGTTACCTGCTTGCTTTTTTCTTTGCCCAGTTTTGTGGCAAGTAAATTCACGAACTCCAGTTGTCTTCACCACTATTATGTCTGCATTCGTGAAAGGGGACAGGCATTCCTGGCAGCGCTGCACTGCTTTTAGAAAATTTCTTTTGTCGTCTTTGTGGACCAAGTAATATGCGTTTATTTTGGTTCTTGTTGGGTCCAGAAGCTGTAGCATTAGATCATCATCACTGCCAGTTGTCGTTCCCCGAGCAACATAAGCACCTTCTTTAGTTTTCTTAAGTTTTATTGGTGTAACTTTTCTGTGCTCTGTCGGACCAATACTTGCAGTGTGGCTCTTATTTTCCATGTTGCGCTTTCAACTGTGCTGTACAGCAACCTTTGAAACTTCATGTATTTTGGCAAAACATGCCTTATCTTTATTTCATCCTCAGACTGTTACTTAAAAAGTAACCAAACGAGTCAATGCTTGATTTGTTTTATTTACAGCCAAAGTAAGGAGCCAAGGTCATCAGCCAAGTCAATTGTAGCAAAAAGAGAATTCAGTACCCCAACACTACAACATTCAGCATGTTATTCTACTTTCAGGGAACTAACTGAAAGAACATTTAAGTTAAAACTAGATGGTTGACAAGTTGACACCACAGTAGAAAGTTTCATCAGGGTTTCAAAAAATGTTGCTGAGTATCTTCTTCCCAAGTATGAATTATTTATTGACGACAGTCTTTCATTTACAGTGAGGTTTTATGGCTGGAATTTACCACATGATCATGACTTTTATATTGTTTATAAAAGATCAATGCGTAATGTCACAGTTTCAAATTTGATTGCAGCTTTGACGAAAAGGTATGTTTGTCCTGGTATTGATAATGAGTTTGCAGCAAAGAGTGGAGCTATCATTCACCACTGTATACCAAAGAAGTTTGAGCTTTTTCAGATGAAGATAGCATGTACCCACTTAATCAAATTAAATACAGTAGAGCTGAGACATGTATGCTTCTGACTGATCAACCAGAAAAATGTGAAAATTGCAAAAATACAGAAGGAAAGGAGTTATGTAGTCTTAAACGAAAGAGTAATGCAATGTTATTGCCAGCTAAAGCAAAAGCCCAATTAGCAAAACTTCTTCACAAAGAATCATCCTTGCTATGCAAGAATATTGATTGGAGAACAAAGATTTACAGAGGGAAGTCATGGAAATAAGAGCAGAGCTTGAAAAATTTCAGTACCCATTGACAAAGAACTGAGTAAAGATATTGTATCAATCATGCAAAATACAGATGAAAAGAAATTACCACCCTTCATGAAACTTTTTTGGGAGGAACAACAAAAATACCTTCAGTCCTCACAATCAGGAATTAGGTATCACCCAATGGTAATAAAGTTTTGTCTCAACTTGGCCTCTAAATCTCCTGCAGCATATAACGAGCTAAGATACAATCAAAAAACAAAATCAGGAATTTTGGTTCTACCAAGTCAGAGAACGTTGAGAAGCTATAAAAACTACATCCGTCCGAAGCAGGGGTTTAACAAGGAAATCATTGAGGAACTGTGCCAGAAGGTAAAAGATTTCTCAGATATTGAAAAATATATCGTGGTTCTTATAGATGAAATGAAAATCCAAGAAAACCTAGTTTGGGACAAGTACACTGGACAACTAATAGGTTTTGTTGACTTTGGTGATACTGAGTTTAATTTGGCGACTCTGAAAAAAACAAATGAAGTTGCATCCCATGTGCTTGTGTACCTGGTCAGGGGGGTAGTTAACCCTTTCAAATTTAGCTTTGCTAATTTTGCAACAACAAGTGCTACATCTCAACAACTGTTTGCTGTATTTTGGAAAGCTGTAAGCATCCTCGAGTTGAAATGCTAATTAAAGGTAATCGCTGTCACATGTGATGGTGCATCTGCCAACCGGAGGTTTTATAGGATGCATTCCTATTTGCTTGATGAAGCACAAGAAAGTGAACTGGTGCACAAAACAGTAAATATATTTGCAGATGATCAGGCACCAAGATATATTTACTTTTTTGCTGACCCACCACATCTCATCAAAACAGCACGAAACTGTATGTACATGTCAGGTGGTCAGAAATCAAGTCGGCTATTGTGGAATGATGGCATGCCTATCCTTTGGAGTCACATTTCTGACATTTTCTATGAAGATATCGAATGTGGGCTTCATCTACTGCCAAAGCTAACATATGATCACTCACTCCATTTTCTTGCATTAATGTACGACTGGCTGCCCAAGTTTTAAGTGAATCTGTGGGTAAGGTGCTTCAAACATTTGGCTCAACCCAAGCAAAAAGAACTGCAACATTTTGCTTGATGATGGACAAATTTTTTGATTGTCTGAATGTTAAAAACTCGTCAGAGTTTGTCACAAAGCAAAAACCATTGTTGAAGCCATTCTCCTCTGAGCATGATGAAAGGTTCACATGGCTGAAAGAAACCTTTTTAAAATATTTCAGTGATTGGCAAGAATCCATTGAAGCAAGAATGGGAAATTTTTCTCAAGGTGATAAAAATAACATGTTTATTTCCTGGCAGACGTATGAAGGAATAAAGATAACAACACAATCTGTTATAGAGCTAACAAAGTACTTGATTCAAAATGGATTTTCTTATGTGCTTACCGAGCGGTTTTGCCAAGACCCTTTGGAGAACTATTTTGGGAGACAAAGATCTATGGGTCGACGAAAAGATAATCCCACAATAAGAGACTTTGGCTTCAATGACAACACAATTAGAAACCAAAAGATATTTTACCCAATAGCTGGTAACTGTAGACCAGATGAGGAAAATGATGTAGACATGGACATAAACCCATAGATTTTTGATCATACTGGATTGATTGAGATGATACTAGACTTGTTGTTTTTTTTTAAGTTATTTTCCCTTATCAAGGCTATTAGATTTTTTCTTAATTTCTGTTCTTAATGATCTTGCTTTAGTCTTCTTTGATTTGATTTTATGTCTTTGCATCTGGTCTTTTGCATAAGAGAATATTCTTACTCTTATTTACAAGGCAATTAATTGTTCCAACAGATTTAATGATGTCTCCTTGTCAACTTTCTGCTCTGATAGACTGCATAGTTTGGAAAACCAACACAAAATGTAATTGTTTTTAAGAAGTTCTGTTGCCATATCTGTGCAACTTATCTTTTTGCTGGTGTTGGAAGATTCTTTGCGGAAATATGTCTCGACAACAACAAACATTTGATAAACATCGGATGACACTATCCACAAACCACCTCTGTTCTTAGCTGATATTAAAGAATTGATTTCATTCAAATGGGCACTTTCATCAGTTTCTTTATCGCAGGAGTGATAAATATTGTTGACTCATTGCACTGTTCCATTGCTTTGAGCTTCGAATTCGCCTATAAAATTTACCAAATACATATCCACTAAGATATGCTTTGCAAGCTTTCTCTTTTGTTGTTAAACTTGTAGTATTATGTTGTTCACTTTGTGATGCAACAGTGTTGGCTTGGTTTAAATGGGCTAAAACATGATTTGCCAGTTCTAGTCCAATAACCGAGCAAGAATGCTGGCTCAATCCCCTGAATGCTCTTTCTTTAATGAAGACATGTTTGTAAAAAGTTGGGAAAAATTTTTCACCATTTCCATTATATGCATTTATGACCAGTTTGCAATACTCATAAATATACAAAACTTCATCCATGTTGAATGTGTAGCTGCCAAGCTCATAAAGAATATTCTCTGGATAACAATTTTCAGAGATCAGTTTTGCAATTGATTTATTAATCATTTGTTTTAACTGCAATGGATGTAGAATTGATTCAGCCTCTTTAGGTTCCGCGCTTTTAGCATTCTTAATCTTGTGCTTCACAGAATTGTGTCTGGAAAGGCCACGCTTTGACTTGCACTTTTTGTTACACAACAAACAAGGAAAAACACTGTTTTCAATTCCTTCATCCTATAAATAAATCATTATTTTCAAGTTACTTAAAAATCATGTAACCAATATGCAGTCTATTTTCATTGAATAGACTGCATATATTGTATTTTTGGCCTGAAAAAGGCCTGGCAACAGGAACTAGGAAGAAAATGCGAACACAGCATAAAATATTTACCTCCAAAACGCCACAATCTACTTCTTTATTAATATCTTCATCTTGTTCCAACAAATCCTCATCGATAAGGTCTAAAATCGCATCGAAATCTTGGCCAGATAGAAAGTATTCGCTCTGTGCATCGGAAGCCATTGACCATTTGACTTTTCTTGCACTCTCACTGTCACGTGATAGCGTGATTCAACATAAACACGCAAACACAAATGAAAGACAATAGCTTATTGTTTGGCTTCCAGACTATAGTTTTCTCTTATGACTATGGAAAAACCTAGGTTTTCTATTGATAAGGTCAAATGAACCCAAAGGAAGACCTAGATTACACGTAGGTATTGGTTTCATTTAAAAAATTCCCATATATGGAAACTTTGAGCAGACCTAGGTTTTCCTTGAACTGTTTTTGATTTTATATACAGCTACATTGTACTAAATGAAAATTTAGGAAAACATAGGTCTTCTCAAGGATTGGCTCAAGGAAAACCTATGTTCATTTCTAGGTTTTCCTTGAGAGATACACTTAGGTTGACCAATGAAAACCTAGATTGTCCTTGAGCTAATTTTGCCTGGTAGCTTTCCTTCTTAATTGCATGCAGAGGAGATGGTGCAGGAGGCATCTTTATCAAATGAAAACACAAATTTTTAACACAATTCTTGACAAAATAGTTATTTCCATAGCTAAAATGGCTTCCTACAATATAGCTGATGTTGATCCAGCTGCTTAACAGGAATCAACAATATTCCCATTGACATGGGAAAGTATCTGGTGATGAAGGTATAGATATCCTGTGGAGGTTGTGTACACTGATATGGGAAAAAGAAGACTGGCCTAAGGACTGGTGTAGAGCTGTCTGTGTGCCTCTTCCAAAGAAAGGAAATCTGAAAGAATATTCAAACCATCCAGCCATTATAATCATGACGATGGTTTCATAACCATATTCTAAGGCAATCTTGAAAAATGTGGTTTCTATTTAGTTGGTTTTTGTTACAACCCAGAGGTTGAACCCATAACCAGGGAAAATTGAAATTTACTTCAAAATATTACCCTTTAACCAGGGCAAAAAATTCCAAGACTGTGTTTAGAAATATTAATATTAATATTATTAATATTTATATTATTTTTTAATACCCTATCTACCAAGTAAACAAGCCAAAGTCCATAAAATATTTTTAGAGATCTGGGGCTACACAGGCAGGCATGGCACATGTACATATACAAGGCACCCTATAGAAGTTACCCATTGTATTGAAATTTTATTATGTTACCAAGGTATTTCCAAGGTTTGCGAGAGATACAGAAGAAGAGATAATATTGTCAATGTTACCTTTTAGTGTCATTTTTTGTACATCCGTAAGGGTTTGATGTTAACGGTGAATTGTGTTTTGCGGCGATGAATAATAATCTTCGTAACAGGGCCATTATGAGTGGACATTCTGATGTATTTGAGGAGCAGATATCAACTACCACTTTGTTATCGCAGTCAAAAAGAATTCGTTTCCCAGCAAGAGAATGCGGGCAGAGGAGACAGGCAACATAGATCGGAAATAATTCCTTAAACTGAATAGAATAATTGTGAACATAAGGGGGCCATTTTTCAGATGCCCACTCAATGTTGTTATAAATACAAAAACCAATGTTTCTAGATGCGTCCATGTATAAGGATATGTCCGGGCTCAAGGTGACCTGGTTGTCAAAAATGCAGTATTTACCATTCCATGAAGGCAGAAACTCTAGCCACCATTTAATATCTGCTCTAGCCTCCTTGTTCAAGGAGATGTAATGACCTAGTTTTCTTACTGATGACGATAAATCAATTAATCTACACGTTAAAGTACGTCCGGATGGAATAACTTTTGAAGCAAAGGCAAGCTTGCCTATAGGAGATAATAAATCACGCTTTGTGCTTATTTCTTGTCTATCCAATCATAACTAGGGAGAGCAGTGCTTTGAATTTATCTTCAGGTAAATGCAATTGCATTAACCTTGAATTAATCTCGATCCCTAGATAAGTAAGGCAAGTTGTAGGACCTTCCGTCTTATCTAGTGCTTATGGGACACCAAGTTTGCTGAACAGAGTTACGGTTCTTTGGAGATCCAAAGCCAACGAGTTAGAACGCAGAGGGCAAGCAATGTATAAATCCTCAAGATAATGAGTACTATAATTTATTGAATAATTATGTTTCATAATCCAAGAAAGGATATCTGACAGTTGAGTAAATCTGTTCACTGACGAGCGCAGGCCGAAAGGCAGGCATAAATCAACAAAAACACATTCATAAATTTAAAACCAAGATAATGCCAATAAGAAGGATGAACAGGACAAATTCGAAAAGCACTTTTCACGTCTAATTTAGCCATGAAAGCTTCTTTTCCCAATTTTGCAATTATATCAACCACTTGATCAAAGTTGTTGAAATTTACAGAGGACTCTTGATCACTGATAAAATCATTTTTCGCTAAACCATGGGGAGATGAAAGGTCTGCCATTGTCTGAAATTTTGACGATTTTTTCTTTTGAACAGCACCAATGGGTGAAATTCTGAAGTTTTCTAAAAGAGGAATGTCAAAAGAGTCATCAATTTGATTTTCTTTCAACTCGGATATAATGTTATCAGCAATGTGAGGGCGATAAAGCAGTTCAGATATGAGGTTGTTTGTGTCGTTATTAAATTCAGGGCCTGAATAACCAATATTGAAACCAGATTTGAAATAGTTAATTAACTATTTAAAAAATGCTCTGTTTGGGTAGTCAACAAGTTCAGTTTTGTAAAGCGACAGTATCAACGGGTGTTGTTGTTTTGCTGGTAGGGGGTTGAATTCGGCTTGCAGGGTTCCGGGGTGGTTGCCATCGCAGAACTTTCAAAGATGGGGGTTTTTTTGCAGTTGGTGACTGTGCAGTGGTTGTTGTTATTGTAATAGGAGCAGTACTTGTTGAAACGATGGGAAATTATGTTGCCCAGAGAAAGGGCAGGCAGATGCAAAATGACCAGGTTTAGAGCAAGTGTAGCAAATTTGCTGTTGGGTGTTAGAAGAGCAGCTAATGAATTTATTGAATGCATAGTCATCGGAACGAGCCCAAGAGAGAGTTTTATTTAAAGCAGTGTTCATACAGAATGCAGTATCATAACAAAGCCAGGCTTGGGGAGGATATGAGCGCTGAAGGGTGCAGATTGCTTCTTGGTAGACGAGCAATTCTGAGGTCAGGTGAGGATGCAAATGAACCATTCCCCTAACAAAAATATTCCAAGCTTCCAGCCATGAGTTAAAGTTGGCGATCTTGTTGGGCTGGTGTTGGGATGGCAGTAAGGGCAAAGGATTCATCCCCAGTTTCAGGGGGCTGGAGTTGGATTTCATACCCCAAACTAGACGTGTAATCATACAGAGATGTTGGCAATGTGTTAAAATCAATATAATCTTTATTCTCTAACGATTTCATAATCTTTACTGATAACGGAGGAAGGCCAAATTGTGTTGAATAACTGAAAGCTTGTAATGTACCTGGATGAAACGGCTGAGGTTTAGCACTTCAAGGGTTGGAGGGTGACACAATTGATGCAGCGGTGATTTGTGTTGAGTTGACTTGTCCTAGGTTGGTAAAGGATGGTGCTGATGTCGTTATAACTATAGAGGAAGCAGGAGCCAGGGCAGCTTGAGAACGTAATGGAGTTTCATGAGGGCGTATTACTCATTTCTTCCCAAATAATACTGCATAGCATTTCCACACTGAAAGGCATGTTTGACTCTATCGACGCTGTGGCTGCTGGTGGTTTATTGCTGTTGATATCATCAGGTTGTGAGACATTGAAGTCAGAATTACGAGCATCCGAAGATGAGCTATTGTCAGGGTGAAGGAAGTCATAAAGCCGACGAGCCAAGGTTTCTTTCTTTTCTAAAATTGATAATTTATAGGTTGAGCAATGGGACTTCAAGGCATTTTTCGTCATTCTCTGTTAATCTTGTAGAGTCAGCTTTCTATCCCTTTCCATTTGTGTGTTAGTATGGTCCATATTTCCAATAACAGTGATGAAAACGTAGCAAAACTGTAAGTTAGGACGAAAAATCTATATGCTCAGAAAACGTGACTGAATAAAACAGTGACTGAAAAAAGAAGGATGATGCAGGACGGAGGTATGGTTGTGAGCTCTGATGACAGGCAACAGTATGACGGGGGGCATATACACCTCTGCATTAAGCTACATTAACATGGTTAATGTGTGAATAGCTATAACAAGGTTTGGACCTTAAAAAATTCTTGAAGATGTCAAAAACGCCCCTTTCGACTACCAATCAAACGATCCTGATAAATCCTATGACAATATGACCAATATTTTCCGAGCTTTGGTTAATAAACATGAACCATTAAAATCAAGGGTTGAGAGAGGAAATTTGGCCCCGTTTATGACACCGGAATTAAAAAGGGCTATTTACACTTGATCTAGATTGAAAAGAAGGTATAACAAAGACCCTACAGAGGAAAAACTGAAAATTGTCTGATTTCTAATCAAGCTTTTTGGGACCTTGTCAAGCCATTTTTGTCTAATAAAGTTGTGCTTACTGGTTCAGTTATCTCCATAGTAAAAGACAATCAAATCATAACCGATGATCAGGAATTGAATGAGCTATTTAATGAATACTATGTCAATATAGTAGAGAAAACTACAAAGAAAAAACCTTGTGATGTTGCCGCTAGAACAGATTCTGATGCTGATAGGGACATCATTAGATTACTCTTAGAGAAAGATAAGAACCATCCAAGCCCTCTAGCCATATTGCAAAACCCAGATCAAAATTTTGAAATTTTTTCAGTCAATCAAGTAGAAGCTTGGAATGTTGCTCTGCTGTTAAAAAATTTGGATGGCAATAAATCAACAGGAGAAGTTCCAATTCCCCCAAAACTTGTGTCTCTTGCTGCAAACGAGCTTATAGTTCCATTAACTAATGCTATCAACTGCAGTATACGCAGCTTTAGATTTCCAGATAACGCAAAAAAGCTGTGATATGCCCCTTAGATAAAGGTGAATAGAATCACACTGCAGGGAAAGATTTTCTCCCTGTTAGTGTATAGTACACAGCACGTATTGTTGAATTAAATAGAAAGCTGGAGGGCCAAACTTGACAATGATTTTGTCGTGGCAGCCATTTTTGTTGATCTTTTAAAAGCTTTTGACTGAATTCCACATTATTTAGTCATAGCACAACTTCAATGAAAATGCATTAGTTCTCATTTTACTTAAAACGTAGAAAACAATGTGTCCAGATAAATAATACATATAGCGATCTAAAAACCTGTTGTATCAGGGGTTCTGCAGGGCTCCGTACTTGGTCCGATTTTATTCAATTTAAATGACCTTTTTTTCTTTATAAAACAGGCGACCCTTTATAATTATCCTGATGGTAATACCCTCTCCCATTTCTCCCAAACAATGCCAGAGCTCATCAGGATTTTGGATCGGCTAAAATAGCCTTCAATGTGTTGGACCTCAGATATGGAATTATTTACCAAACAATTTCAAATCTGCAGAAAATTTGAAAATATTCAAATCTTTAATAACTCAATGGAATGGCCCTGAATGTAAATGTAGTTCCTGTAGTCTCGATAAAAATTTCTTCACACAATCAATTTTTAATATAATAGCAAGATTTATGTAATTAATTATATTTGTTTTTGATAAGTTAATTTTGTATAATTGTATATTATAAGCTTTGTAAATATCGAAATAAAATAAAATGAAAACAGCAAAAACAACAACAACAGGAATGTGACCTTAATGTAAATGTGGAAGAGTAGCGATCCTATGATTGAGCCTTGAGGAACACCTTGTTTTATTTCCATTCATTCGCTATAGTCAGAATTGATATTCATTCTTTGGACTTGTCTTTTAGATAGCTGCACATAAAGCCATAAGACCAGTTTTGCAAGCAGCACTTTATGCGGCAGACAATCAAAGGCCTTAGTTGAGTCCATAAATACAGTACCAGCAGTTTTCTTTTTGTCTAAATTCCCTCACAGATCTTCAATTAGCCGCAATAATGTACGTTGTGCACTGTAACCTTCCCTCAAATGCACACAGTGATGGGAAAAGTTTATTTTTCATATAGTAATAGATCTGTCTGAACCCAATTTTTACATAGTTTTTTATATTGAAGGTAGTACACTGATAGGTATATAACTCTTTTTGTTTTTATTATCTTCCTTTTTGAAACTAGGAGATAGATTGGCCATTTTCATTTTTGGGAAAATCTTTGCTAAAGGATCGGCAAATAGTGTATGGAAGGAATATTATTGGGTCCTGTTGCATTGTCTGTTTCAAGGTTATTTATTACATCTTTTATGTCTTGTGCATTAGCATGCTCTAAATCGATGGTAGCATTAGTTCCAAAATGTAGCTCAATTCTGTTAATACTAGATTAATTCCCACAACATTCTATCTCAGCTTTCAATGAAGATCTACGGTAATTATTTGAGAAAGTATTAGGCTTAAAATTTTGTTGTCTGATGGTGAGACGATCTGTTATATTTATGAAAGAGTCAAGAATTTCATGTACTTCTTTGTTGTCTGATATTATCTTAATATCTTCCACTATGATAATTTAATTTTGACTGACACTTTTTCCTTAAACATTGGCATGATTGTTTTCCAAAATTTTCTATTTTTCGAAAATAAATTTACAATAAGATTTCTGACATATGCTTTTTTATTGGTCCTTATCAGCTTAACTTATTTGTTTCTTTTTCTCTTATACTTCTTTTTGTTGTCTTCAGTCCTGTTTTGGTAGAAAACATTTTTAGCTCTGCATCTGAGCATAACTTATTTGCCTATGTCTTTGTTCATAAACGGAGCATTATTTTCCCTAACTAGTTTTTGTTGTAGGGGAGCTTGTTTATTAAGGTCTACAGTACGTGTATCATTGAAGATTTTGTGCAAGTCATTAAACCCAGCTGTTGTAGAGATTTGTTGCTGACGATCTTCATTAAATTCTTCAGGGCTAAAGTTTTTGTAATTTCTGTATGAGACGATCTTAGGTTCTGCCTTGAGAAGTTATGTTTCAAGTATGGTGTAAGTTAGTTTATGATGATCTGATAATCCTGTTTCTGACGAACTTGTGTGAAAGAAACTATGTTTATTTATTTGTTAGAATTAGACCATACCATTTAGGTGGGTCACTTTAAAGCAAGTTGAATCTTTTACTAGGTTGTATAGGTAATATTCATTGTAGAAGAAAACCATATTGGGAAGTTAGGTTCCACACTGAATTCTCCAAGAAAAATACCCTTTCAAAGTTTTGTGAATGCTTATCCAATATTTTTCCTAGCTCGTCTAAAAAATACATGTCGTTTTGGTTTGGAAGATGGTAAATTCCTATAATAAGCCATTTCTGCTTTGTAAGTTGATTTCAGCACAAATAACTTTAATATCATTTGCGGTGTTTTGATTTGGTAATACCTTAGCAGGAATGTTTTCATTATATACAAGAGCAAGCCGCCTTCTCAAAATTCTCTATCTCCTCAAAAAGGCTAATTTAGTCCATCTATTATAAATTTTGTTTGTAGGAAAAGGATCATCAATCTTTGTATCTGATATAAGAAAAATATTGATGTTTCTTTTTATTATATCGGTTATTGTATCAAATTTGTCCCATTAAGACTTTTTTGGTGTTTTTACTCTTGCCAATGTCAATTCTTTTTTGGTATTTTTATTTCTTTGTTCAATATTTTCAATTGTTGAAAGATTCCCATACTGAAAAGTTCTACTTTTATCTCTATAATTTTTATGCTAAGTTAACCCGGGTTAGTTTTTGATTGCAGTGTAAGCATCTGAGATGAAACAGGGTCAATAACAGCACGCATGGTCAGTAGTAGATTCATCAAAGTAAAATATGGCGGACAAAGCAAATAATCAACTTTTAGGCACGCACTTTTGTCGAAGTATTTTTATGCTGTGGCTCTGCCAGTGCAATATTTTTTTAAAAGAAGAACTATAAGGAGAAGAAGATGGAGAGACAGACAGAGAATTTCTGCTCAGCGACGTATTAGTAGTTATCTGACATCGAGGGCAAGACTTGTTAAATGTACGATTAACAAATTAACTTTTGAGTTTTCGAGACCTCAAGAAATATCAAGATCTGTTTGGGTAAAACCCAGAAGCAATAATTGGTGGGATCTTATTGTGGAACAGACCTTCAATGATGAAGACTGGAAAAAAACTTTAGAATGGGGAAATCAACATTCAACTTTCTCTATCAAAAGCTTTCCCCATTCATGAGCAAAGAAGACATTCATCTAAGGCAAGTTTGGCTCTTTGGAGACGAGCAACAAATTCAGATTACCGAACTATTGATCATCTGTTGGCATATCCGACGCAAGTGTGTGTCACATCAAAGAAGAATTCTTTTCTTCAGTTGTGAATAATATGCTTGAATATAAAAAATATAAAAAATCCCTGTTGGTGAAGAGCTTGACAAAGAGGTTGCAGAATTTAAACACAAGTAGGGCTTTCCACAATGTGTTGGTGCAATTGATGGCTGACACATTCCTGTCAAAGCCCCGATAGAATTCCATGCTGATTACTACAACCGCAAGGGCGGGTATTCTATAATTCTTCAAGAAGTTGTTGACAGCAGATACAGGTTCATTGATATAAATGTGGGATGGCCTGGTAAAGATCATGATGCCAGAGTTGTTTCAAACTCTTCTATTTTCACAAAAGGTCAAAATAAAACTTTATTTCCAAAGGAACAATTTGCTGACATAGATGGTGTTAAAGTACCATTGTTCATCACTGCAGATGCTGCATATCCGCTTTTACCATGGGTGATGAAACCTTTCTCTGATAATGGTAGTCTTGGGTTAGAGAAAATGCATTTCAATTACAGATTAAGTAGGGCCAGAATGGTTGTGAAAAACACCTTTGGCAGGCTAAAGGTAAGATGGAGATGTTAGTTAAAACAAAATGAAGTGAAAATTGAAAAGATGAATACAATAGTGTTTACTTGTTGTATGTTACATAACATCTGTGAGCTTTTCAACGAAGAAATTGATACTGATTTGTACCAAAGGAATCCTCAACTCAACCAACTGCCGGTAATGACAGTAGAAGCCATTCATCACAGGATGCTGATTCTATCAGGAATGCACTGGTAAAATATTGTCAAGAAGTGGATTTGTAGTAAACTCTTTTATGAAAAACAACTTTTGTATATTTGCTAATAAGACTTTTTTATCTAAAAAAAAGTTTTAAACATAACTAACATAACAACTTTATGTATCAACTAACATTAGAACTTTTATCTATTAAAAACTTTAAAATATAAAGAGCACAACAACTTTTCTTTATTAAAAAACATAAGAACAACAAACATCATTTTATGGATTACAATGGTTATATATACATATATATATACAGTACATTGATAATATGTAGTTTTTTGTGTTTATTCTACAACGAAGTGTAATGCATTCCATCAGATGGAAGTTCTTGAGTACTGGTAGAAGCAGGATTAGGATATTGGTTTCTCTGTTGTTGCTGAATATGTTGAAAACCTGGCATTTGTTGCTGGTAGACAAAATTTGGACCACAATTAAAACTTTCAGCCACTCTCATAAACATATTCCCCATCATCTGCATCATATAGACTTTGCGTTGCTGTTCCTCTTTTCTTCTCTTCTCCTCTCTTTCATATTCACAACATTCATATTCTCTTCTTCCATTTTAAAATTTTCACATTCCTCCTGTTTTAATTACTATTTATATTATTCTGTTTTTCTTTACCTATACACACGTCGTACACCCTCTATTATACTCCGTTCCTAGATTCAAAGATAACAAGGAGTGGCAAGACGGCCAGCACAATGTCCTCTCTGATGGCTACCATAACAGCTGTCATAACATCGACCATTGCTACTTTTACCAGCAGCGGCTCACAAGAGCGGGTTGCTGTGAACGAGACAGAAATTGAGGAATGGGGTGACATAACCCTAGATGAGCGACGCCTAACAAAAGGCACAAAATCCCAAAACAAAGTGGGACTATCAAAAACAAGGGCCCCCAGTAAAGTGGGTCACAATCTATCTAAGAACATACCATATTATACATCGCTATCAGCCACAAATGCAACATTCACTACATGCACCAATACCACCAATAATATATCCACAACCACAACCCCCACTTCAGTCTTCACAACTCCAGTCTTCACCACACATACTCGTCCACATACACGTACACCATCTCCACTTCATCATATTGGTGAGGGGACTTCGGGAGCTGGTATGGGTGAACTGCACATACGTGCACGTTCCCTTGTCCGCTCTACGAGTCCCTATCATTCAATGAACACAAAGTAAAAATTTTACATACTTCATCAACTCAACCCATTATCCAAAATTCACATCAATAAGCTATGGAAAAAGTGATGATGTCTTTGCTGACCTCTCATCAAACCAAAGGCAAGAAATACAAAAGGCCTCTTACATGGTTCAAAATGTAATTTGCCAACAACATCTTCAGAAATTTCAGGAGCTGTTGGAGAGAGATAGAGAGAAACTACAACAGCTTCTGGAATCAACAACTAATTTGTTTGGAGCTGAGGTTGCTACAGACATGTCTCTAAGGGCCAAGAGAGAGGCTCATGAAAACACACAGAAGAAGATAACGAACAAAAGGGGCCAGAAGAGGGGACGTGAAAGATAGACAACAACCTTAGACTTTTTTAATTTCACCCTTACACTTATTCTTCTGTTCCTGTTTATACTTTATTTAATTAGCATAAAAAAGTTCTTTAGTTCTGTTGTTATCTTACACCTATTATAATAATTTTTTCTTTATCATGCATCTTCGAGTTACACAAATTTCCTCTCCTTTTCTTTGTTCAATATCTCTAGGAGATCATGAGGCTAGCAATGCTTGTAGCAAAACTAGAAGCAAGAACAATATTCCATATTTGCGCAAACTTCTAAAAACAAAGCCAAAGCAACATATGATCAGAAAAAGCAAAAATGCCACAAAAAATATCTAGCGAAACGACTTCGCAACTCTCTACCTATTGATAACTTGATCAATTTGGGTGATTACCAACTCACTGATTATGAGATAAAACTACTGAATAAGGGGCTTTCATTTGTTCCTACACCCGCAAGGGTCAAAATATTTGACATACAAAAATCGTTTGCTGACTTTAGGAGACGTATGGAAATACAATATTTTTTCAGGGACAGCAATAGTGCTGGCAAAAAGACCCCTTTTTCTACACCCTCTGTCTGGATGCCACCGGGCACAGATAATATTCATTTGATAAATTACCTTATGTCCATATCATATGACCTATATAGGTTAAGCCGCAACATTATTGGTGAAAACCACAATAATCTAACCAAAGATGAACTCACTGCCTATAATAGTCTTATGACAAGAAAGGAATTTATTATCAAGCCTGCAGATAAGGGTGGAAAAGTGGTACTTTGGCCCACAGACATGTACATGCAGGAGGCCCACAGGCAGCTCCTAGACAACAGTTATTATTTAAAACAATCTGTGGATCACACCACAAGACTTGCTTTTGAGATCCAAACATTCATAACACACCTCCTTTGCAGGGGTCTGATTGATAAACAATGCTTTGATTTTCTTACATTAAACTCTAATATCCGAACACCACAGTTTTATCTACTCCCTAAAATACACAAAGATAATATTCCAGGTAGACCTATCATCTCTGGATGTGGTGGTCCTACTGAGAAACTATCCAGGTTTCTGGACTTTTACCTTAGACCGATAGCTGAAAGTAGTCCTTCATTCATTAAGGACACTACACATTTTTACAAACTATCCTCAGTATAGATAATATACCAGAAGATTCAATTCTTGCAACATGGGATGTCAAATCCCTATATACCAACATACCCCAAGATGAAGGGATAGAAATCTGCCTTGATGCTATCACAAATTTTTACCCTGCTGGGTATCCTCTCAGCAGGCAAAATCATAAAGCTATCTTTGACTTCATACTGAAAAACAATTATTTTGAATTCAATGGGGAATATTTTCTCCAAATACATGGTACAGCGATGGGGTCCTCCTTTGCCCCAAATTTTGCAAATGTGTTTATGACACAAATTGAAAACACAATAATATCAAATGCACCTAGGGGCCTTTGCCCTCTAATCTGGAAAAGATATATTGATGACATATTCATAATTTGGCCTCATGATGAGGAATCTTATAAGGTTTTCTACGAATATGCTAACAGCACACATGGAAACATCCATTTTGTTGCTACAAATTCAAAGTCAAAAGTTGATTTCCTAGATACCACAATATACTTTAACGAGAATAACAGGCTGGAAAGTACATTATTTATTAAACCAACAGATATTTGCACTTTGTTGCACAATGACTCCCATCACCCGCCACTATGCAAACTTGGCATTATGTACAGTCAAGCCCTTAGATATAGGCGTATTATTACAAATGATCAAGAATTGGAAGCAAACCTCGAGAAATTGAGAGTCAATCTGCTTAGACGTGGCTATAAATTGAACACGATAAATGATCAGTTCTCTAAGATAGGGGGCCTAACTCAACACCAACTACTTTTCCCGCCAAAATCAAGGAATAATCGTCAAACAAAAAAAACAACAAACATCACAACAACAGCAACCGATATGGACCCCACTGGGAGAGGCGATGCAAATACAAATTCGCGACTCCTGCCATTTATCATTCCCTATCACAGAGATACAATGAAAATAAACTCTATTCTGAAAAAGCACTGGCACATTATTGAGAAAGATAGTACATTAAAGGCAATATGGCCTAGACCTCCCTTCACATCTTTGCAAAGAAGTGAAAATCTGAAAGATAATCTGGTGAGCACAAAACTGAACATTAAAAATGATAATTAGCTGAGAGATATATATCCAAACTCTATAATTATGAACTCCATTTATACACATATGGAAGCAGCTATTTGGCTGTTGGGGTGCCCATGGCATTAGGGACATACTGATCTGAAAACCCCGAAATTTCCTGCCTGGGTGGTCAGCTGTTGAGCCGTGTATTCTAAAGGAGTCTTTCTGGACTATTTGCAAATATACTCTTGAGGGGACACTACTTCTGCTGTTTTGCTACAGATATACAAATATAAATTGCACTTGGACGTCAAAAATATAATTTACATGGATATCACATGATAGCTTTACTACTGGAGAGAGTGAAAGTAACAAAATGATTTGAAAACTCTTCGAATGTATATCGACGCAATGATGGCTTTGATAGAGAGTAGCAGATATTGCAATATATGACATTGGGCAACATACTACGTTGGTTACCTCCTTCTAGGAGCTATTAGCCGCAGGGGATATACAAATATAAATTGCACTTGGATGTCAAAAATATAATTTACATGGATATCACATGATAGCTTTACTACTGGAGAGAGTGAAGTAACAAAATGATTTGAAAACTCTTCGAATGTATATCGACGCAATGATGGCTTTGTTAGAAAGTAGCAGATATTGCAATATATGACATTGGGCAACATACTACGTTGGTTACCTCCTTCTAGGAGCTATTAGCCGGAGGGGGTAAGTCTACATCTAGAGTTGGTATTACTCTTACCATTTTTATTTTAATATTTTTTTTATTTTAATATTAATTTTAATATCATTACTTGCCTTATGGATAATATTATTATTGTTTTTATTGTTTCTGGACCCGGAAAAAACAATGCTTCTTTTTTTACTTTTTCCTCTTCTTGAGCAAAGAATTTTCTCCTTATTGACAGGACCTTGCTGATCTTCATTGGGCACTGTAGATGGCTTAGGTAAGGGTGGAGTTCCGTTGCCTGAGGTAGCTGTAGCTGCTGGTGAAGGAGCTGATGATGATGTTGTAGTTAATGAGCTCTCTATCTTATCCTGCTCAACCAAAGAGGCATTATTATCAAAATCAGGCTCCTCAGGGTCTTCCAGGGTCTTGAATAAACTTTGAGGCCTAGTTATGGGCCTATCTCCCATAACCCTATCCATTTGGTCGAAATGCTTAAAAGTTTTTTGTGACTTTCCGGATAAGTTGTTATTGTCTTTAACTTATTATATGCTTTCTTTAGTTGTTTTATTTTTTCGTTGACTTGCAGGTACGAGTGGGTAAATCAGCCTTCACTTTCAGCTTCCAACCTGTTCGCAATCTTCTCAAAGACTGACCTCTTTCGAGGACAATTGTCCAGCTGTTGCTGTATTTTTTGTCCGCCTATATACTTATCAACATTGAAACCTCATCAGAGGCCCAAGTCGATCCTCGAGAATTATTTCCTGAACTCATTTTCTCAATTTAAACTGCAAAAACCTGTAATGTCCTGACTGTATCGACTGTCCAGTGAAAACAAGAGAGAGAGCCTTGCTTGGTGCCATTTTTGTTTTAAATGCGAGTGCGCATGTTCATTACAGAAACTAACCCGGGTTCGCCCCAGTTCCCTGCTTAGACTACACTTTTGAAAACTAACCCAGGTTACTTTTAAAACTAACCCACCTCGAGAGTTACTTAACAACCCGGGTTACTTGCATTTACGCTACGAAAAACTAACCCAGGTAAACTTAACCCGGATAAGTTGTTGATATCCATTGATGATATAGAGAATCTACAGTGTTTGTGACATCTTTTGTTAGGTGGTTTGTTCAACCATGAATGATTACTTCATCAGGGATCTACTTCAATATTGGTTTTATATGATGTTGAAAAGCTGATGTTATTGCTCCTGAGATGCTATGAATGGTTACTTTCTTTCTCCTTGAGATAAAGTGTCCCTTAAAACTTTTTACCATTGAATCACAAAGTATGAATACTTTGTTTTTTTTTTATTTCTAGGAGAATTTTCATGAGGTGTAGTATTATTGTAGTTAGATGGATTGGAAAGGTTGTGATTTCTTAGATTTGCTCTGGTTTTTTGTTGAATTGAGGTTTGCTGTGAGGTTGAGAACGAGCAATTAGTTGTAGGAATTCAGTAGTTTTGTGTTTGGGTAGTGTTTTTGTTCTTAAATTTTCTAGTTGACTGTGCAAAATTTCAATCTCTTGTAATGGAAATTAGGAAGCAATTCTAATGTGAGTTAAAGCAGGAGTGAGCATTCTGGTTTCCCTGTATGGGTTTCTGTGCACTCATGTGTGATGTATAAAGGGCTGAAAAATTTAATATTTTTAAACATGAGATACATACTGCTGTTCCCAGCTTTCCGGAATTATTTTCATGCTCAATTAGCTTTTAGCTGCCTTGAAATGTGGTAATTTGTGTGCTGCTTATTGCAGCACCTATTCTGAGTAGCTGCATTTTTTTAGCCTGTATATCCACAATCCTGGACAAACTTTTTGCAAGATGCTAGCAATTTTTGAAACCTCCTGTAATAAGGTGCACATGTTGACAGAGGACTCCCTTTCCCCCATTTCAATGTTGTTTTTACAGAACGTTGAAGTATTTGGGGTAAAATTTTTATATTGTCAACAAAAACAACATTGATATGCGGGTGTGGGGGTTATTTTCTTACCAACTATTAAAAAAGCTGAATGAAATCTGTATTGTTTTGTCCAGGAATACAGTTTACGACTTCTATTCGTGGAGTATTTTCCCGAATTATGAAGAGTGAACTTGATTCTTTACCTTTTCATGTTTTTATGCCCCATGCATGTCTACTTTTTGAATTAATTGCTTTTTACAGTGTATTTGCTGGACTGTGTTCTGTCAATGGGCCATTGGTTGGTGGCTGGGTGGGGGAGAGCACTTCATGTTCTTGTGGCGGGAAAAAACTGGTTTTCCTCACCAAACCCCATCCTTTGGGCTAAAATTTGGATTATTTGCAATTGGGCCTGTGTACATTTGCCCAACTTGCTCCTATGATGACAGAACACAGGCAATCATGCTAACTTATTATGTTAGACATAAGGCTCAACAGCTGTGAGGAAGGAGACTGGCCAAATTAATGGTGGTTCAGAATTTTAGGGTTTGTGCTTGGAAACAACCAAGCTTTAATGAATTTTCTGTTTCCTTTGTTTCCTTTAATTTTTCATTTCATAACTTCACAATTTTTTTCCATTTCTTACATTTCAGTCTCAATGGTAGATAATGCTTCCCAGATTTCATTTTCTGTTTTGTGCTTCACTTTTGTTCTGCCAAGTCTGGCTTGTCCCGAGTTCCTAATTTGTTCATCAGTATTCAATGCAAGACTAGTCAGAAGATCATCCTGCTTTTTGTCTTGGAGTAGGGTTTGGGTCAACTCACATTGACCTAGGCAAGTAATTGTTATGCAGGATGTGGATTTTGTATAAACACTGTTACCCAGGGACTTGTAGATTTAACATTTTTCTTTTCAATTTCGATTTCTATTTTATCATTTTCTCCTATTTCGTTTTTTCCTAGCTCTATTCAGTAGACAGAAGTCATCTGTTTCTTCCATACCAATATTTATGGATGATTGTCGGTGCTGCATGCATTGACAGACTTCTGCCAAAAATCAGCATTAAAACTTCTCCACAGATCGAATGCAGGGAGCAGGTTATGAAGCCTAAATTATTCCTTTCACAAGTGAAATTTTGCCTTTCAAAATTTATACACTGGGGTCCTAATAAGGTCCAGGTTGGTGGTGAAAAGCTTTTAAAATACTTGAATTCTCCGAAAAACAGGTTGATAATGATGCAATTCCTGTGATAAGTTTTTCTTGAAAACAGCCCTTCCTTTCTGCCATTTGTGTTGCCCTTACCACAAGATCATTACGTTCATCAATAGGAATAGCTTTAATCACTTCTGCTTTAGATGCACTGCCTGTTTTATGTCTTGAGTTGTGTCTTCCTTACACACTTTTCCACACTGACTGCATGTTTTCTTCCCACTTATGGCCTTAAATTTGAAATAAAACAAAACATAAAACTTCCTCGAGCTTCTATTAAAAGACCAACAAAATGTAAAAACTAGCATTGAAGTCGACGAAACACAAAAAGAGCCAGAATCTGTGGAATGTCTAAATTTAGCTTGATAGCTGTTAATGAGCTTGTTTATGTTAAGTTGCAATTAGCATAAACAAGCTCAGTAATGTTTATGTTTAGTTGCAAACAGTTGTAATGCTAACAGATGTAAAATTATAATTAATCATTCTTGTAATTGATGATGCGTGATAAACACAGACTATATAACAAAATCTAGACAGTAGAGGTGCAGGGACAAAAAATATTACAAACTTTAGTAGAATGCATCAATACAGACTTTAAAAATAGGAAATGATTGTCAGGTAGCCTTGTCATTCCTTTGTTTACATCCCATGACTGCACACAAAGTTGAAATATATAATGAAGAAACTAAAAATTACAAAGTGATTGACTTATTGAAAGACAGAGTCTGTGCAGCAGCTACACCAGCTGAAGAAAGAATAACAAATGTGGAAATCAATAACATCAATATGTTACTGCTTATTAAGGATAAGTTCAATATTTCTAACAGTGCATACTACAAAATTGCATCAGCACGTGAACAACTCCAAAGGGGATGTAATTTGATTAAAAATGGCCGAAGTCAATAAGAAATGGAACATTTTTCCACCTGCTGGTGGCTACAGAGTTTGGCAAAGAATCACAAACCAACTTCCTTTAAGAATCAAGCCTCTCAGAAAACAGCAGCCTGAAAATCCTTGCCACAGCTCAAGAAGAATAAGGGTTAAATCAAAAAGGGGTGGGACTTATATTTGCAAAAGACTAAATGTAGTTATTATAGCATTCACTGTAATTGATGAAGGTGCTGCAGCTATGATGTCAGAAGGCAATTATGCGCTGCAATCTTGAAAATGACTGAAAATTATGAGAACTTGCAACTAGAGCTACGTGATATAGTGAATGATATAATAAACACATCTAAAAATATCAAAATTAATGAAGTGAGCTATGAAATTGAATGGTTCTTAGCTCGGGATTGGAAATTCCTAGCTCTTGTAGTAGGTATTGGAGGAGCAATTGGAACCTATCCATGTGTCTGGTGAAAGTATGCCATGACATTAAAATTTATTTTGCAACATTACATAGGGTGCATGGTTTAAAAAAGAGATCAACGACTTGTCCCAAAGAAAAAGAACTTGGTTGAAAAAACAGGCCCATTTTTCACTCTATTCCTATTGACCATGTCAGTATTGACACTCTTCGCCTCTTCCTGCGTAATACAGACAATTTCCAGACCTTGCTCATACTTGGTCTTTGCATGGCAGATGCAATTGAGAAGAAGAAAGTTTTTAACAATGCTGGTCCTCAAAAATAAAGACTATTTAGTGATATCGATATCCCAAATCTACTTCCAAAAGATGAAAATGAACCCAAGATACAGCAAATTTGGGTTGATTATTTAACTATCTTTAAGAGAACAACAAATGGCAAAGATGATATTGAAATCGGGAAATGGATGAGTCTGTTTCTTTCAGTCTACGTAACAAAGCATTTAACACCATACATGCATGCATTTTTGCACAACAATCCAGAGATTTTAAAGGTATATCAAAACATTAACCTGTTCAATCAACAAGGCTTTGAGAAGTTGAAACATGATTCAACAAAGTCCTTTTCAGTGCAACAAATCATAGATCAATTGAAGCCCTTACTAAATTCTCCAAAAAAAAAGAATCATCTGGAATATCTGAAAAAAACTTAAATGCATGCGAGTAAAAGCTGAGCAACTTTGCACCAACTGCACTGAAAAGGCCACAATATCAAGACCTGCTTGAAAGAGTGTAAAGCTTGCAAACATAGGCCATTTTGTGCTCCTTGTCACTAGGTCAAGGTCCCAAATGCAGCTAAATGGAAAGTTTCTGTTCTGCTGTATGACCTTTAGAAATAAGCTTTCCATCATGACCTACAATTTAACTATCATCTTTTCAAGAATCAAACTTTAAGGAACTATTTATCGCAGTAGTTTTGGTTGGTTCATGAGAAAAAATAAAATACTTGAAAATATATTAACTCTTTGTTCTCTGGTAACGGGATGCAGTCTTCTTTCCCTCGTAGCCTAATTGCATACATGCCATCTTCTTGTCTAACAGTATTCTTCTTGAATTCCTTGTTGCATTCTTCAATTGCTTTTGCACTAAAACCTACCGCTTCCAATGCACACATTGTCTTGATTTCCTCATAGTTCGATGTCATAAAGGGTCTTTGTTCAACATCTTTGAATGACGTTTGACCTGTTTAAGCCTGGTACCCACTTGAAGCTTATCATGATTACCCCCATAATAATTAGCTGTAATTGTGATAATCCAAAATGTCGACATGGACTAAATTTTTTATTTTTTGTGATTTCGAAATGGAGAACAAAAGCCTACTATTTGAGGAAAAACTCTCTGAAGCAGTAAGAAAATTCCCCTGTGTTTATGATAAAACGAAATAAGACTACAAGGATATTAATGTTAAAAGAAATGCTTGGAACAGTATTTCCGAAGAATTGAATATTGAAAATGGCAAGAAATGTTGTATTGTTGTATTTTGTATTTCAATTTACACTGTCTTTCTCTCTTTCTCCCATACATTATACCTTAATTGATATCAAGACAGATGCTTATCCTGTCTACATTGTCTGCTTTTAATCATACAGGTGAAAAAGCCAAGCAAATTTTTTAAAAATTAAGAGCATACCTCCCCAGGCATCTTTGATATGCCATTCGGAAATAAAAGGAACTTTGAAAATTGATTGTGTACATGACAATTTAATGTTAAGCATCTTTCAAACACATAGAGCCATCATTATTAGTTTTTTTCAAATTTCCAACAGGAATCCGTAGATTCATATTTGGAAAATGAATTCTAGATGAACCAGAGAAGGTGAACAAAACGAGGATGCCAAAATCATTTTCATTGATAGTGACAAAGAAAATGAAGAAGTTAGCGATAAAGAAATTTCTGATCAGGACAATTGTGAACACAACTTTTCAGAAAGAGATGGAGGAGAAAATCAAGTAAGTCTATCCAAAAACAATATTGAAAGACCCAATTACTGCAGTGACTTCAAGGGCAAATGTTGGCGTTTGACCCAAAGGCTGGTCATGGGTATAGGCCCGCGGGTTGAAACTTAAAAGCATAAATTTTGAACCAATTTGAGTTTCACGATGAAATTTAAAGGACCCAAATTTTCCTAAATATCCAATGCAAAAATTTTTTCTTGAAGATAACTTATATTGATGGCATCATCATTCTTCCTTTTACACTCTTTTTTAAAAAACTAAGCTGGGCCTAGTGGCCTAGGACCTAGTTCTTAAAGTTCCTTATTGCGTGACCTCTTTTGAGACAATTGTAGTTCCAAAAGTCCCTAAATAGTTCCTAAATTTCAACTGCATATCTAGTGCCAAAACTATTACAAAGAAACACTTGTTTGTGAGCAAAACTGGAAAAAACTCAGGCAAATATGTGGAACATAGAATAAACCGGCTTTCTAATTCTTAATTGTTTGTAGTGATGAAAATATTCAACAATGAAAAGTTTCTTGCTGATTTTCTGTTCTTCAATATGGTAGTGTAGCTAAGTTCTTTAAATCTTTGGACCTTCTACACGAGGGTTCCTAATAAAAAGGTTCCTTATAAAAAACAGCACCTCTCAAAAAATATTGACTTCAATACCATGAAGCTTTGTATCATACAGGTACATTGTTTGTTTACATTGCTGCATGCAATAATATATAAACTTCAGAAGTTGATGTGACCTTAACACAACATTTTAATTTTTGCCACGTTTTAGCATGACATAGAAAGTGCTTACACTAACAGAACACAATCACATGACAGCTCAATTTTTATATCGAAGATGCAGAACATGTTTTTGTTTGAGCATGCCATGTTTTAAAGAACTTCAAGCAGGCAACAAAAATTATATGTTCAGGGTATATGATGATAGAAAGTCTTTGTGAAAGAGTTACCTGAACCTGATAACCCAACAAATTGACAGCATACATCCCTACGGCCAGGACCCATTGGCCATAGGAATCATTTTTTTCTGATTCTTCATTTGAAAAGTAGCTAATACATATACATATAGCTAATATCTAAAACAATGATTTGAAAGGAAATTCCCAACACGCTGTTGTCATAAACATTTCATCAAGGTAGCTAAGTTGCGAGTTTTAGTTTTCTTAATTAGTTTTCTCGTATTTTTGAGAAGTACAGCTACTTGATTTGTGATCTGCTGGCAAGTACTCTAGCTTTTTAGCATTGTTTGTATTTCCCGCTGCTTTTTCCACCTGCATTTATAATAGCTCCCTTGGTTAACCCTATTTGGTATGGGCTATTTTTTGCCTCTTTAAGTATAAGCGTTTTCTTCTAGTTATCTCAGCTGCTTTTTGTCTGATTGAGATGAAACTTAGTAGACATGTGCAAGTACCCAATTGCAACTAATTAACACTATTGTTTGCTAATTAGTCATGTGACACGTTGCCTAGCGACCGTTTAGAGTGTGAAATTATGACTATTTCATCTACGTTGCCGAAAATCAAGCTAAATCGGACTAAAATAGGTAAAAGGCACTGTAAATGTTAAAATCTCGATAGAAAGTAAACCTTTTCTATCATTTAAGGTAATTATCAGCTAATTGCTGTTTCTTGTCAACTTTTATAAGCGTTTATGACGAGGAAAAAATTTTTTGCTTACTCAGCATTTTGGAAAACGTATATAACAAGCTTTATTTTCAGTAAAAATCTTCAAAAGCATAGTTTACACTGCGTTATGCATGACTTGATCCAAAAATTTAAAAAAATTGCCAATTAGGCTAATTAACAACATTAATTAAATTGATCACGTGACAAGTGACAAAATTTGCCAACAATATAAAAAATATTCAAATGATATATCAAATGATAGCTCTCGCCAAGAGAAGTCCAACCATATATATTTCTTTTATATGTGATAATTATTGACAGAGATATAGCCGATTGAAGGGTAATTTGCATTACCTGCTTCCAAATATAGACATTTGCTGGTCACGTGACTAAGTCCCCAACACTATAACCCATACTACAAGGTTCCTTGATAAATTCTACGAAAAGTCAGACCCTTACCAAAGCTACTAAGGAATTCTTGCAGATGATACACGAGCAAAAGTAGGAGGGGGGGGCGAAAAACGCCCCCCCCCCATACTTAATAGGGTTAAACTAAGCTGTCCATTCTAAACTCAGCTATCCATCCTTCCGAGATTGATAAATGAGTACACAGGGTATTCTCTCTAGAATATCAGTCTTGGGGCACGCTGCAGGTCTTCATGAGCTACATAGCTGCCAGAACACCCAGCCTGCTTTAACAAATAAATATTGCTTGCTTGCTTGCTATTAATTTAAAGACTTGAAACTGCTTCAGTAATTAGAAGCCGTGGTGGAAATTTGTTTGAGTTTTTTAACATGATCTTTTCAGAGGCGGGCATAGGCTTGTTCATTAAAGATATTTTCACTGCTTTGAAACCCAGAAACCCTGATGACCATTTTTTGAGGATTAAACAGGGTATTCTCGGTTGCTTGTACAGTATACTATAATTTCATCATTTGTAGGAACAGCAACGTTCCAGACGAGGAAGGCAAGTTTACTTGCCCTTGCACTACAGATGAATAAATTCTTTCTGAGTGAGTTAATGTTGCTTCAAAAATTAGTAAGACATTTTGACACCTAAGACATTTCTACAGAAATAACACCCAAAACATTATAAATAAACTTTGAAATTTTCCTAATATGGTTTGTACCCAGGGAAGGGTTCTTGAGTTCTTGATAGGGACTTGCCGCCAAAGAAAAGGGAATGCATTTGAAAATGAAACTTCATCATGCCAAGGTTTTGGGGCAGTGCAACCCAGGCTGAATTCCATGTACTTAGGCCCAAAGATCTTCGGCGTGCACATCGGATTTTTTCAGCGTGTCGGCGTGACAAACGTAAAATAACAATAGAAGCTGGCGTGATAGTGTCTAAAATAACAATTCCTATTGTTTTCTGGCGTAGATTTCCAGAACATTGGCGTACCTTCGGCGTAATGTTTACATGGAATGCACCCTGGAGTGCAAGCAGCCAATTTTCGGGACTAAGACCTAAATCTTTTCGAAAAAATAGAAGTTCAATTCAATTCATTTATTTAGCAATAAAATAACAATTTAACGCTGACCCATTAATAAATTTAAGAAATATTCCTCTACTTTGAAAAACACGGAAAGGATATTTTATATACAGCTTTGTTGCCAGTGCCCTATTCACATTAACCTACCACATGAATATATTTTTGATAACAGTAACAATGACAATGAACCATCAATAACAATGATATTAATTAGAATGGTATGAAAAAAGGAAAATAGGAGAAAAAATGAAAGAAAGAGACAAAAATAATAGCACAACAAGAAGGAAAAGTAAAATAAGAAAAAAGTAGGTTGGGCACAGCAATGAAAGTACCTAATTATAAAGAGATGGGAGATATTGGTTTGTTTTGGGGTTAGCTACAATGAGTAGCTTTGATGTATTGACAAATTATGGAAAGCTGACCTTACATCCCCATAGTTCTGTAGTAAGCATTTACAAACGTGATTGTCAAGAAGCCCTTTAGTCCGGATGCTGTCAGGTATACTGTTCCTGACCTTAAGGCCTTTGACAGTGAAAGCATTTTTCTCTATATAAATTCATCAATTAAGACCCATTTCCACTTTGTAAATTTGGACTGTTCTCTCAAGTTTATTTTAAGAGCAAAGTGGCAAACCAAAGGATCACAATTACACATAATTATTACATGAACCATCGAAAATCACACATACATTCTCATACTGGTTGGAAATGAGGCATAATAGAATTAAATTCGTTCTAAATGTTTTGCAGTATACTGTAAAAGCAATTTTATTTTTCCCTGGATTACGTACATATACAGCAGAACAGTAAAGGTAAATTCTATGTCCTAAACAAATATGATTTCAGAGAAAGCCTGAACTTCCCTTGCAGTGGAAATCGAAACTCTGGAATTCACACTTATTTGCTCTGCACCCTGCCGTGTAAGAAAGATTTCCAGTCACAGTGTATATGGGCCCTAACATTAGATCTATCATTTATTTAGTTTACTTTAGTATATCATGGGTGATAGGAAACATGTATGTTTAGTTTTTTATTCTTTACTCTTGTTCAGTCAATCAACATCAGACCTACCTCTGTGTATTATATTCTGTGGTGAATTTCTCCCTTGTCTTGTTTTCCTACTTTCAAATTCTCAAAGCAAAGGCCGTTTTGGTTTGGTTTCCATTATGTAAGGGTCAGACAACTGGTCAAGTTCAAAGTTGCTGCTTGTTGTTGCCAAAAGTTGCTCCTTCGGGGGGGTAGAGTTTTGTCGCAGCAGTTTACTGAGAAAAAGAAAAAGAGAATGGGAGTGCAGAGATATCAGTTCTTTTGACCTGCATTGTTAGAGTCTCGTCACATTCCAAAACTCAAAAAAAGGAATTGTATGGTTCTGACGTCAGGACAGTGACACATCTGTTATTGCTGTTGTTTGAAGAAGGGGGGGGCACCTATTATTGTTTACCTCAATTCAGAAGACTAAACAAGGGCCTTCAAAAAAGCGTGCTTTTTAAAAGGTTAATTTTGCAACGAAGGAATGGGGGAGGCATCATTATTTCCATTTTCGTATGGGTGAGTATGATTTTACAAGATTGTGATATTTATGGCCTTCTTGCTTTTTGATTTAATTTACTGGGTAAAGATGTTTAGTCTACTTGAAAAAGAAGTATGACATGGGCAGTTGTTATGATAATTGCACACAAACCACTATAACTTTTCATCCATAGAATATGTAGGCCTGAGCTGGAATATTTCTTGTAGTCACTGTATTTTTATCATGTGCTGTGATATCATATCAAATCCTTAACAGATATTGAAAAGGTTTTTAAGGCTCAATCATATGATGAAAAATTTCATCCTATTTTTTCCATTCTTTTTTTATGTTCAGGAATATGTTTGTATTTATTGCAATGAGCATATCAGAACTGTTGGGGAACTTTTTGAGCCAGATCCTGGTGGATGTGTGTCTGTTGAAAGTGCCTACAAAATATACAGGGAGAGAGTTGCCAGCCGAGGACTTGAATCTGTGCAGGAAACATATTTGGAAAACTAATTCACCATATATTCTCTGATCAGATTGTCAAAAAAGCGAAAGCTTTATAATGATGAAGCTAAGAGAACAAGTAAGTGAGCAAAAGCAAGTTTGCTGGCAATCTGGCCAAGCAAAGGACCATTCACCGATGGACAGACCAAACGGGGGCTTTTATAAATGTAGCTGCAACAGAAACTTGTTGATTCTCTGGCTGAAAAAATGTTCTTTTTTCAGAAAATTCAGATTGTGTCTCCCTGATTTGATACAGTTCCACTCCTTTTTCCCCTTTGCTGCATCGGAGCTGTGGATTACATCGTGTTGAGAAGCTGTGCCAATTGAGAGATTCCAAAGAACAATAGAAGCTATTGTCCCCATTCCCTTCAATACACTCCCTCTTTTCTCTCTTTTGCTCACAGAAATGCTCTCGCTAAACCGCTGCGACAAAACTCTACTCCTCGAAGGAGCTTTTGGCAACAACAAGCAACAACTTTGAATTTGATCAGTTTGTCTGTCCGTTACAAAATAGAGGCCCAACCAAAACGGCCTTTGCTTTGAGAATTTGAAAGTAGGAAACAAGACAAGGGAGAAATTCACCACAGAATATAATACACAAAGATAGGTCTGGTGTTGATTGACTGAACAAGAAAAAAGAATAAAAAAATAAATAAACCATCTATCACACTACATGTTTCCTATCACCCATGAGTATATAGCATACATCAGGTAATTTGGGTCTGTTTCATCCAAATGAAGATAATTCTCTAATGATTTAACACAACTGCTGATCTTCTATAAGCTTGATAACTTTCTTATTCACTGTACAGTGGGATTTCTATGCTCTGTGTGAGCGGTATTTTAAGAAGTACGCTCAAATGGTTGAAGATCAGGTATCGCAAAGGCTGTTTGGCAGCAGGGTTTGGTTTTGCTTAATATTCATGCATAAACTGCGCCTTATAGATGGCACAAGCTTTGGTACAAATGATGGAGCTTTGGCCTCTAAAAATTTCTTGTTTATCGATGAGCCTGTCTTCTTTTTTAACACAATACTCAAATGGTTCTGATTTCATTCTGTACTTGTTATCAATAAAGTCTTTGTCTCCAAAATTCTTAGAGGAGTTTAAGCCATAACTGTCATCGAAATATTCTATATGAACCTTGTCAGCTATAGCTAATTCTTACCAGCATATTCTGGCAAGGACTCATATTTAGTGAGATCATCAGTATTGTCAAGGTTAATGAGTGGATGAGAATAACATGCTTCTCTCTAGATGGTTACCTTGTGACACACATTCCTTTGAATGTTAATGATAAAAGCTTAACTACATTTTTCTTTATCTAAAGTTGCTTAATATTGTAGCTTGCACCTGCTGGTGTGTGATGGCCTTGTTGCAAATAAGGCATTCTCCATATGCCTCCAGGGGTGTTGAAACTATATCCATTTGTCTAGGTTCGTAATGTTGTTGGATTTGGGTTGTCATTGGCTGTGCATATAAGCCTTCTTGCATTAGTGCTCCTGTTTGGGCTTTGAACAGTATCTCACTGATCTTATGCCGTGCAAGGTGTTGAACTTGTGCCTCAAGTTCTGACAATGATTGTGTCACATGTTTACAAAAATATGACATGTGATCACTGGCTAGTTTTTTGGTTTTTGGCTTCTTTTGCCTCTTTTCACTTGACTGTGCCAAGCCCTGTATAATTTTATTGTTGACCAGGGTTCTTTTGTTGACCATCGGGTGTCATCTAGGGCTGTTATCTCATCATCATTTAGATCTTCATCAAACAAAGAACCAATATCACCCATGTCCAAATTTGGTGTTGGACATGACTCCTGCAACTTAAGAATAAAAAAATATGATTTGTTGATTATTTGCAATTTTATCAATTTTGCATTTCAGACCCCATCAGCAGCAAGTGAATGGCGTGAAATTGCGACAGAATTTGAGACAAAGTGGAATTATCCTTGCCATGACACTATTGATGGCAAGCAGATATCAATCCAGCAACCAAGTTACAGTGGCTCAGAATTTTTAATTATAAGCATTTTTTTAGTGTTCTCCTGGTAGCATTGGTAGATGAAAATTATAAATTCATCTGTGTTGATGTTGGAGCTGCAGGATGAGCAGGTGATGCAGGGGTTTACAGTGAATCAACCTTAAAAAAGGCTATCAGTTGAAATTTGTTGGATGTTCCACCTCCTATTTGTCTGCAAGGAAATAAGGAATTCAAAGTCAACTACCATATGGTTGGTAATGATGCTTTTCTTTTATCAAAAAACATGATAAAACCGTTCCCTCGTCAAAATTTGGAATATCAAAAACGCATTTTCAATTATAGATTATCACACGCAAGACAGGTAGTTGAGAATGGTTTTGGAATTCTAGCTCACAGATGGAGAGTTTTTCTCACCACTTTAAAAAGTCTCCAGAAAAAATTAGATAATGTTATATTTGCTAGTTGCTGTCTGCACAACTTCTTGGTAGACAAAAACAAGGCTCATACATATCTGCTGCAGAATAACAGTAGGGAAATGTTTGACAGAGGGAATTTGTCTTCTGCAGCTAAATTAAAGAAGCTCTTGATGTCTTCAACAACGCCAGCTTTGGTCAGTGCTGGCAGGGCAGCTGCTAGAACATCGAATATGGATACATCATTCGTTTGATAATCATCATTTTCATCATCACTAGATGCGATGGGAGAAAGACCAGAAACATCAAAATGAAACAGAGCCCTACGTACATGTTCCTCTCGCTGATCTTCAATCGCATTTGAAACTGTATTTTCTGATTGTCCCGGCGTTGAGTTGAAATTCAGAAATTGATCATAGGTACTGGATGGACTCCTTGATCTCTTAGTAGGAGCTAGTTGCAGAAAAGAATGAAATCTAGCCTCCATTTGTGCTTCGTGATCATTCTCAAATGTTGGTCACATCTTGAAAATGCGCAGTCATGAGAAACAATCATTGATATGTGTTCCAGATATAGCACAAAGGTTTCACAATAAGGATTTTAAAGTATTTGTTAAGTAAAACTTGTCATTAACAACAACAAAAAGATTGATCCCATGTGCAAGCAACCACTTGCCTGATCACCTGTTAAACTAACACAATGTCACGAACGTGATGTATACTTATACTTTAAATTTCTGTGGCAAGTCATATTTCAAAGTGAAGCAAAAATTGAGATAGGAACAGATAAAGTGATGTCGAAGCGAACAAGTACAAAATCGAGAGCGAAGAATCTTTTTGAAAGCCCTGGACCAGGGTTCAGACTTATGTCTGCCAATCAACATCAATGGGACGATAGTTCTTCTTCTTCACTGAGCAGTGCTTCACTAAACTTACCAAAACCAGGAAGGTTTCATAATAACAACGAAAAAGGACCAACAATTACAGAACCTCTGGAGCAGGAAGAATATTTAGAATATGCACAGGAGGATGATACATATAGTGAGTATAAGACATACACGAAATTGAAAAGGCGTGTAGAAACAAATGACAGTGATTTAACGTTTTTCTCTCATTCGACCACGAATTGTTCAACTCTATCTGCTGGATCAACACATGCCAATACGTCTCAGGACCAAGCATCATCATATAATGGAGCTTTTGAATCTCTCACAAAAAGCTCAGAAAAAGCAAGTGAAGATCAGAGAGATGCGTTGCTCTGCAAAGTCGATGGGTGCCAAAAGAGGTTTAAGAGAAACGATGCTCTAAAAAGGCATGTTGATTTTTGCCATGGCGGAAAAAGAATTGCCTGTTCAGCCTGTATTAGAGTTTTTAGAGACAGGGCTGACCTCAGAAGACACTTCACAGCTGCTCATGAAAATCGTGAAATTTCATGCACAGTAGAAGGCTGCGAAAAAAAGTTCTCATCAAACGAGTACATGCTGTCGCACAAACGAAATTTTCATAAGAAAGGCAAACGTTACACGTGCAATTTTCCAAATTGCTCAAAAATATTCGCACAGAAATACTTGTTTGAAGGGCACTTGGCAAGCCACACTGGCAACAAAAATTTCAAATGCTCAATTTGCAACAAAGATTTTGCTTTCAACCACAACCTCAAAAAACATTTTCAAAAATGCAAAGAAAGCCACGATAAGGGGAAAGTGAAGCCTTTCACATGCGCTGCTAATGGTTGCAACAAAAGGTTTGTGGACAATCGCAGCTTACAACAAAATTTTGCTGCAAGTCATGAAAATGTCAAGTATCAGTGCACCAGGTGCAAGGCATACTTCTGATATGCATCCGGGTTGACAAGACATAATACTGCATGCCCGAAGAAACAATAAGCATAGAAAAATACAGCTCTAAGCCCAGTATAGAATAACTTTTAGTGCTTCAGTTTCTGTTTTGTTTCTGTTCTGTTTGGTTCTGTTTGACAGTGATTGGTCATTTCGATAAATAAATTTTTTTGCAAATAAATAGTACACGTTTTTTTTTTATAAGAACACTGAAATTGAAGAAAGCCATGCAATGTTCTTAATTTTTCCGATTTGAAGGCTAAAAATGTTCTTAACATGTTCTTAATTTTCTTGCTTTTTAAAAACTGTTGTTTTTCAAATTAGGTGGTAATTGCTACGAAAAGGGACGCACATGTAAAAATGTCACATAGTCACAATTATTCATAGTTCACCTGTTTTCTAGAGATGAGAACAGGATAGCGCCATTTAAGAAAGTAGATTTTATTTTGTTTCTAGCTTCACAAAGCCTTGTACTGTTCTTAGCATGTTCTTAACTTTTCAGCCTCTGAAGCCTTATGTTCTTATATACTTTGTTCTTATAAAAAAAAAACGTGTATATCATTATCAATAGTATATCATTATCATTTATCATTTTTCGGTTTTATCAGTTGTGTTGTAGAAACATTTATTTTTTGGTATGATAAACCTTTGGTTAAAAGTTTTTAATATTTATTACTCACTTTGTTTTCCTTTCGGGTGATTTGTTTGTTATGTTGTAAATAGAGCGCTTAAATTAATTCTGTGATCATGCTGCAAAAAATCCTATTTACGTGATGGCGGAAATGTGGTTTAGCTTTGTTTACAAAAGCAACGCAAGAGAAAGCTCAAAACTTTGCATCTCACTTGACCCCTTGCCCTTGCCATCGATGCAATGATAAAACTCTTTTCAAATCGGGTTCTCGTGTTGTGTATTTCAATTAAAACAGTTGACTCGGGTTGTTTTACGGAAGAACAATCATATTTTTGTAGTTGCATTGCATGGCCTTTTTCATTGTTGCATCAATGCAAAATTTCCGAGCATCAGTTAGCAAAGTCAATCGTACTGAAGGTCTGCGTTTCACATTTTGGCGTATGTACAGTATTCTAATAAGTAAATACGATTTATCACATCGACCATTTCTTCGAATACAGTACAAACAGAGTTTTCGTGACTATTAGAATAGGCCATATCCTCTCTAACTTCCATGCAATTTCCATGCAACATTTCAGTATTCGTCACAACCCTCCACTTACATAATGATAACCCTCCACGTTGTATTGGCACCCTCCACTTACATGATGATATCCCTCCACGTTAAAAATGATATCCCTCCACTTGCATGATGATAACCCTCCACGATACTCCGCATCCTCCACTTACATGATGATAACCCTCCACGTTGTATTGGCACCCTCCACTTACACGATGGTATCCCTCCACATTAAATATGATATCCTCCACTTACATGATGATAACCTCCATGATACTCCGCATCCTCCACTTACATGATGGTATCCTCCACGTTAAAAATGATATCCTCCACTTACATGATGATAACCTCCACGATACTCCGCATCCTCCACTTACATGATGATAACCCTCCACGTTGTATTGGCACCTCCACTTACATGATGGTATCCCTCCACGTTAAATATGATATCCCTCCACTTACATGATGATAACCCTCCACGATACTCCGCATCCTCCACTTACATGATGGTATCCCTCCACGTTAAATATGATATCCCTCCACTTACATGATGATAACCCTCCACGATAATCCGCATCCTCCACTTACATGATGATAACCCTCCACGTTGTATTGGCACCCTCCACTTACATGATGGTATCCCTCCACCTTGTATTGGCACCCTCCACTATACTGCACATCCTCCACGTTACTGCACACCACGTTGTACGTGGTGAGTAAATTTGATCTCTTAGTTGATGAGTTCTTGTTTCTGAAGGCACATAACAGAGAACATATATTGCCAAAGCAAAGTAATCTGTCACTTGCACAATGGTCAATTCAGCCTGGTGCCACATACATCATAGAGGAGGACGTTGACGGCTATTACGGTCTTCAACCACTCCTAAATGAGCAATCGCCTGAGGATCCCGAAATTACATTATGCCCAATTTTGAATCAGCAAGAGTTTCAGTTGAACAGAATAACCGCATTCAGTGCTATGACCACAACACAGCAGTTACTTTTGCGACGGCAATTTATTGTTGAAGATGCGATTCAGCAATATCAGGATATCAACATTCTTCACCACAAACTTTTCGTCAAGTTTGATGGTGAAATAGGTGAAGATCTTGAAGGCCTGACAAGAGAATTCTTCTCTCAGTTCTGGGAGGAGTGGGCAAAAAAGCTTGTTGGAAGTAACAAACTCTACCTTAGCCTGACTCCCACCAAAATCATCGGTGCAAGGGAATTACAAGCAGTTGGCAGATTCTCATGCATGGCTTTCATTTATGTGGGTATATGCTGTACTTCATGAATGCCAGTGTTTCGTTTTGGTTGCTTGTTGGTTGTGAGCCATCTTCAGAAATGCTTTTGACAGAATTTTCGGAAAGCTTGGATGAAGGTGACAAGCATGTAATAAATACGTCACTGGGTGGAAATACTGAATTACGAGAGGAAGTGAAAATTCGTCTTGGGGCGTTTCTGGCGAAATATGACTAATGGTGTGATCCCCAACAAGGAGACACTCATGGAAACACTCCAGTCGCTCTCCAGATATACAACCCTTGTAAAGCCATATTTCTATTTGCATGCAATACGAGAACCAATCAAGGAGATTGCTTTGAAAATCTTTTGTCAACCGTTGGAAGATGATTTCAAAGATTTTCTCAAGAGTTTAATACCAACTGCAATCGACGTTGTCTCCAGGCTGAGATTCAAATACTCAGAAGTTGAAAGTGAATTTCGAGTACCAATGGAGGAGAGAGTGGCAGATTTTTTACAGACATTTCTTGTGTCACTGAATCAAAGAGACATTCTATCCTTTGTCCGTTTCGTTTTTGGGTGTGAGGTGTTACCACAATCAGTATGTGTAGAGCTCAACGGCGAATCAAAGGAAGAAATGATGGTCCCATCAGCCCATACTTGTTCCATTATTCTATTTCTCGTTATTTTTCGACTTGCGAAAGTCTGGAATCAATTTTCAGGAGCCTTCTGTCACACACAATGCTGTGGTCTGTCTTTGATACCATTTAAACTTAGAAAATAATAAAATTGATAATTATAAAATATTGTTATGTTAAGGAGAAAAAAAATTAATATCCTTGATTATTATAATAGTTATAAGTTTAAAAATAGAGAGGTAGTGGATAGACAGGCGGCGAAGAGGACAAGGTTAAAATTGGTTAGCGGTCAGTGGTCCTGTTAAGTCCGTGAGGTGCCAGAGTGTTAGCTAGGCCAATGAAGTATTGTTCTTTGGCTCTTCTAACACTCTCTCGTTTGTTGTGTAGTTGTAGTATCGGTAAAATTTGTAAATCAACAACTGTGTGTTCGGGTTTACAGAAGTGATCTGCAACCCCGGATTTGTCATGTCTTTTGTTGATAATGTCCCTACGGTGCTCGTTGAGTCGGTCTTGTAGTCGTCTTCCTGTCTGTCCGATGTACTGGCAGTTATTGTCCCTGTTCTGTAGGCACCGCAGGCATTGTATTACGTAAATTACGTTATTAGAGTTGCAGTCCAGTCGCTGTTTGATGTTAAATGTTTTATCTGTGTTAGTGAATGTAACAGTTGTTGACCCCTACAGTATGTGTGTACATGTGTTGCAGTTGCGTTTAGACGAGCATTTGTGTACGCCCTGGGAATCGTTGATCACGTCATTTTTTAGTTTAGCACGTACCAGGTGATCCCTAAGGCTTTTCGTCCTTCTGTAGCTGAGTACCGGTGGTTGGGGGAAAGCTTCCTTGCAGTTGTCAGAGTTCTGTAGTATGCTGTAGTGTTTAGTTAGTATTTGACCCAATTGAGGTAACCCTGGGTGGTAGGTTACCACAAAAGGAGTCCTGTTGTTCTGTCGCTTGTTCTTTGTCCTTAAGCTGTCTTGTCTTGTTATAAGAGAAGCTTTCCGTATTTCGTTATGTACATGTTTACGTCTGTAGCCTCTGTTAGTAGGGTATGTTAGCAGTTCAGTCGTTCGTTTAGTAAAGGTTGTGTCATCTGAACAGTCCGCCAAGGGCAGTGCAAACCACGCACCTTCTTTTGTATCATAGGAGCATGCTTTTCTACAGATTTGGTGACTATAGATTCAAAATTATCATATGCCGTGTCTAAGTTGGGTGCATTGTAGACCTCTTCCCAAGCAGCATTCTTTCAGGTCTCTATCAAATTGTGCACTATTGTAGGACTTATAATTTCTGCAGCTTATTACACGAGGTTTTAATCGTAGGCTATTCAATTTTCCCACAGTTCCTATCAAACAGTGATTGCTGAGCCCAGATTCAAAGGCAATAGTTCTTGTTATATTATGCGGCAAGTTAGACAAAACAAGATCAATTTGGCTTGCAGTCTCCTGGGTGATTCTCGTAGGAGAAGTCACCATTTGGGAGAAACCTGAACGTGAAATTATTGATTTTAAGGCGTTGTTGTTTCGTTCTTTTAAATAATCACAGTTAAGGTCTCCCAACAATAAAGCTTCTATTTTCCAACATTGTTTCAAACTTTACATTGAAGTCCACTGGGAGATAGTCTGACGTATCTGGAGGCCGGTATGCATGCCCCACAAGCAGGGACTTTGACTTCTTGAATAGAACTCCCCTCCAGATATATTCCAGGCCATCTGCTACCAGATCAAATCTCCTGTGGGATGTTAATGTTTTTGTGATGTAAACAACGATGCCTCCTCCTTTTCCATAGGCCGATCTTTTCTTTGCATGTCAAAACCTTCGATTTCGATTTCACCATAAAAATATGCGGATTTAAATGTGTTTCACTGATGCCGATGATATGGGCCTCTTTACAGCCTTGGCGACTTTAGAACTCCTCTAGGCTTGCTTTGTGAGCAGGAAGATCACAAATGTTTTGGTGGAGAACCTTTAGGCCCTTGCTGATTGTCAAACATTGTAAATCATCGATACTGCCGGGACTCTGATATGGTCCTGGGTTCATAGAAATGTCACCGGTCAAAAGAATGATCATGATTAACAGGTATGTATTGATGTAACAGCTATGCCCAGCCATTTTTGTTTGCCTTCGAATTGCTGCCCTATTTTCGGACGAAAATAGGCCCTGTGAGAGAATTTCCAACACAGTCATCTTTCCTAGAAATTTTGTCTCAAACAAGCATCGTTCAGAGGTAAATCGGCCATCAAATCCTGTACTATAGTTACTCTCATGATTCTCATAAAAATTTGGCCAGCTCAGCTTCATAAAACACGAGCTACTTGAAGATTTTATAACGCAGATGTACGCAGCGACTAAAACACCTCCAAACGCCATCTTGACTTGCCAAGTTAAGATAATATCTTTATATCTTTATAATATCTTTTATATCTTTATATAAAAGTCTCCTGAACGATTCACTAGCTTTGTTTTTAGTGAATAAGAAATTTAATTCAATGATGGAGACTTTTAATCTGTAGAAAAACCTTGAATACCAACTAATCCCTTAATTTTCTTTCTAGTGTTGCGATACATCATTGAACAACGCAGCATTCAAAGGAGACCTGGAGTATTTAACAGAGTATTTAAAAAAATCTGCTTCAAGTGATTTCTTGGACTGGATGAACCAAGTGAGTGATTTTCAATTAAATTAATGCAGAAAAGAAATATATTGAAAAAAGCCAAAATTTTGTCTTTGGCAATGTATCTTGGTTGTCTCCCATTGAACTCGGTGTAAATTGCTCTTGAAAGTTCAGTTTGGGTTAATTTACGACAGAATGACGTTTGACCTGTTAACGCCTGGTACCCACTTGAAGCTTATCACGATTACCCCCATAATAATCAGCTGTAATCATGATAATCCATAATGTCAACATGGACTAAATTTTTTATTTCTTGTGATTTTGAAATGGAGAACAAAAACCTACTATTTCTCGAAAAACTCTCTGAAGCAGTAAGAAAATTCCCCTGTGTTTATGATAAAAAGGGAAATGGAATCAAATTATTTGCACAATTTATTTGCACAATTTTGAAAAGAGTAAAGAACACAATGGAAATCATTGTGACAAAGGAAACCAAGAGCAAACGAAAGCAAATGGAAGATATTGTGGATGTACAGATATCCATAGGGCTGATGGAGTGGAGTGAAAAGGATGACAAGGTCAAGCCAAAACGTGGCAGAAGGATAACCCTGGTAATTTCCAATTCTGCAAACTATGTACAAATTTGTGAGAAGGCTATAGAAAAATGGCGTGCCTTCCATAGTGACTGCTACAAGCAGACATCTGCTTTATGAAAATAGTAACAAAGCACAATTTTTGCCAGGTCCTAACAATGAATTTTTCTCACTAAAGAGGTATAAAGAAGAGCTGGGGAAGGAATACAATAGAATCTGCTTGTTCCTTTGTACTAAAGATTATTATTACGCATCTATGAACTTGACACCAATTGATATTAATGGTGGTTTTGAAAATGCTAGATTTGCCGTCAATAAAAGAGCCAGATTAGAATGGGACCTTTTGCCACTCAGTGAACAATATCCTGTAACATCAGACAAAGTGCAAAACATAGAAAGCTTCTGTAAGGAGGAAGATCTTTTCCAGAAGGGCAATGAAGCCATTGCAAGACAGTTACAACTAGAACTGCTTGAAACCAATAGACCTCCTGAGAAAAATGATACACATGTATTATTGCTGTTGCTGTTTTTGAATAGTCATTTAGACTTATTACCTGAGCCCCACTTATCGCTTATGGCACCAAGGCTAATATTAAAATTGTTTCAAACCCGTTTTTACGCACAACCTTATTTGCATCTACAAGACAGAAATTCTTGCCAAATTCATGTGCAGTGATCATAAATGGAATATTGAAGCCAGAAGACATAAAGGAATACCCGAAAATGAGAGAATCTGTAAGTTCTGCAATCTGCAATGTGTAGAAAGTGAAAACATTTTCTATTGGAATGTAGTACATATCTCGAGCCTCGTGAAAAGCTTTTGCAAGTTTTTAGCTTTAAAGTCCCAAATTTCGTTAAACTAGATACTGATAAGAAATTTGTTTTCATTTTGTCTACTGAGGATATTAGTTTGTTAAGAGAGTTGTGTGCTTCCCTGAGAAACTCTTTTCTATTGCACGAGCAGCTAAAGGATTCATTGTAGTAATTTGGTATCTATTTCTTGTTTTTTACAGTAAGTAGTGTTGTAGTGGATGATACTCTGTAATAGTAGCAATCCTTATAAATGAAATGAAATGAATAAAATGATCTAGTTGAATGCATGCAATGCCTGAAAATGATTGACATTGATTTGATGGAAGAACACATAGCAGTGACGCATGTACAACAGGAAACAAGACATAGTTAATTTAGAACAACATGTATATTGGAAAAGTGTGTTGCAGACTACATATATTTTTTGTAAGAAACTAACAGGGTGTTCTTCTGAAGGAATATTTTTTTGGTAGACTTCATTTTTTGGAATGTGTGCTTTCCGGTGACAAAGGAACAAGTTGAATAATTTCGTTCACGAATGAAAATTTCCTCTATCTTTGCGCTGAATTGAATCAGCAAGCTTACAATAGCTCCCCAAAGTGCAGGTGTTACAGTGGGCGTTTCAGTGTTATTGGTGGAGTGCAAAGAGAAAATGTCAGAACAACAGAGCGACATGATTACCGAAATGTTTCTGGAAGACAAAATTGCCGAAATTTGGCCCGAATATCCGTGCTTGTATGACATGAAAATGCCAGAATTCAAAAACCGGGATATGAGAGACAATGCTTGTAAAGAAATGGCAGAAAAGCTGCAAAATTCAGGTAAGAATTACAAGTTAAATAAATAAATGTGGCTTTGTTTTTGAATATCATGATGAGTTTCAACTGAAAAGAATTATGTAATATGTTCTCTCTATCCAAAGGGGGATGGGGAGTAGTTGAAATATCCAGACATGGGTGCTCGATCGAAGCAAAAGTACAGTACCTAAGTACTGCGAAATGCTCTTGCTCTTGCTTTTCAAATCCAAAAAAAAGACTCTAAAAAACATGGTGGTCACACGGCCACTGCCAGCAGGAAGGTTCATTTAGAACAAAGAGCAATATTATGCCACACCTATGAATTACTGGTTTTCCATAGCAAAGTATGGAAGGTTACCACTCAGGTATTTTGTGCCTGGAGGAAGGTTGAACACTGTTCTGGACTCACCCAAATAATTAATTAAATTTCAAAGCTCAACAAAATACACCTTGCTGTACATCAAAAAGTGCTACAATAGAAACTACAGACTTTTTAACTGATATAAATTTGTATTCTCTTGAAGTCGAATGGGTCAAAGCCAAACTGAAGGTCCTGCTAAATAGTTATACCAAAGCAAAGAAACCTAGTGCCAGTGGGAGTTTCAGAAAAAAACCCCAGTAAACGTGCTTCCTGGCTGTTAGAGAAGTTGCAGTTTTTGGCACTACATGTTGCAACAACACTCTCTATGTCAAACATAGATTTAGTGGGTGTATATTGAAAAAAGGGAACAAATATATATGTGTATATAACAAAGCTATAACATACACACAAAAAGTATAATATATATAAACAATATAAACATGCATCTGTAAATAACAAAATTTTTAATGAACTATCATATTGTTCTGCCCTGGCACAGATCCAGCATTATTGAAATATGTCTTAACATTTCTTGTTGGGCTTTTGCATTTCTTCGCAGATTTTGAGTCAAGCTGCTCTGCACGCCTGGGAGCATTTTATCAATTCTCCATACTCCCGCAGAAACATTATGATCTGCACGTTCAGAATCTGCAGCAGATATGTATGAGCTTTGTTTTTGTCTACCAAGAAGTTGTGCAGACAGCAAGTAGCAAATATAACATTTTCTAATTTTTTCTGGAGACTTTTTATATTGGTGAGAAAAACTCTCCATCTGTGAGCTAGAATTCCAAAAGCATTCTCAACTACCTGTCTTGTATGTGATAATCTATAATTGAAAATGCGTTTTTGATATTCCAAATTTTGATGAGGGAACAGTTTTATCATGTTTTTTGATAAAAGAAAGGCATCATTACCAACCATATGGTAGTTGACTTTGAATTCCTTATTTCCTTGCAGACAAATAGGAGGTGGAACATCCAACAAATTTCAACTGATAGCCTTTTTTAAGGTTGATTCACTGTAAACCCCTGCATCACCTGCTCATCCTGCAGCTCCAACATCAACACAGATGAATTTATAATTTTCATCTGTGTTGATGTTCATTTTCATTTATAATTTTCATAATCTACCAATGCTACCAGGAGAACACTAAAAAATGCTTATAATTAAAAATTCTGAGCCACTGTAACTTGGTTGCTGGATTGCTATGTGCTTGCCATCAATAGTGTCATGGCAAGGATAATTCCACTTTGTCTCAAATTCTGTTGCAATTTCACGCCATTCACTTGCTGCTGATGGGGTCTGAAATGCAAAATTGATAAAATTGCAAATAATCAACAAATCATATTTTCTTATTCTTAAGTTGCAGGAGTCATGTCCAACACCAAATTTGGACATGGGTGATATTGGTTCTTTGTTTGATGAAGATCTAAATGATGATGAGATAACAGCCCTAGATGACACCCGATGGTCAACAAAAGAACCTCTACGGCCAAGACCAGCAGAAAAAGACAGGCTGAAGAAGAGTATAAAATTATACAGGGCTTGGCACAGTCAAGTGAAAAGAGGCAAAAGAAGCCAAAAACCAAAAAACTAGCCAGTGATCACATGTCATATTTTTGTAAACATGTGACACAATCATTGTCAGAACTTGAGGCACAAGTTCAACACCTTGCACGGCATAAGATCAGTGAGATACTGTTCAAAGCCCAAACAGGAGCACTAATGCAAGAAGGCCCATATGCACAGCCAATGACAACCCAAATCCAACAACATTACCAACCTAGACCAATGGATATAGTTTCAATACGCCTGGAGGCATATGGAGAATGCCTTATTTGCAACAAGGCCATCACACACCAGCAGGTGCAAGCTACAATATTAAGCAACTTTAAATAAAGAAAAATGTAGTTAAGCTTTTATCATTAACTTCTCTTTTGTGATTTTTATAATCAACTGCTTTTGTGTTTTGATAAAATGAAAATCATTCAATAAACCTTTAAATGTTGTTCCTTGAATGTTATATAAAGTGTTTGGCAGGTTTCTTCAACAAAAGAGGAAATAGTTCTTTCTCCCATTCTGTATTGGAGTGACAGGCTCCTGAAAGTCTTGCGTAATTGAGAAATATATTTCATATCAGACCAGGATTAATGCTAAGATAAAATCAAACCATTGCCAGTATTTCATGAAAGCTTTCTCTGTCCATTCAATGAAATTGTCGGAATCCCTCGGGGTTTTCAGCACTTAATTCACGAGCCAGATTCCCATGTGCACCTTGAGCATCTCTTATCAAGATCCATGGTGTTGACCATTGCTTTTGATTAGAAGCTCGTACACGTCTACAAGATCTTTGGATTAACAAAAGAAAAAGGAGGGCTGTTGTTCGGCCATTTTGTATTTGCACTCCTCCAATAACACTGAAACGGCCACTTTAACGCATATGCTTTGGAGAGCTATTGAAAGCTTGCTGCTTCAATTCATCACACAGACAGAGGAAATCTTCATTCGTGGCCGAAATTATTCAACTTGTTGAATATTGGTGTTATCTGCCACTAATGATTAATTTCCCCAAAAGTGTTTGGCGCACACTAGAGATTTCCCCTAAGCACATCGCCACAAATGACACTTTGCACAGCAGCAAACTCTAGTGTGCGCCGGGCTTAAGGCTGTACAGAATGCGGACAGATTCTTAGCATTTCTTATATCTGTTGGAAGCTTATAAAAGTATTTGCTTGCCTTATCTTGGAAAGTTCCATTAATAAAAGATGTCTGAAGTTTTAATTCATTGTTGTTACATAATGCTCTACCCGTTGTTTTGATCTCCCGTTTATTTATATTTAGCCAGTTATCAGTGTGAATAGCTTTTTGTGTTAGCTTCAGATAATTGCATTCTCTCCTTTCTTTAATTGGTAGCCAGTTCAGTATTACAATATCATCTCTTGAACAATATCTATCAAGTACGAAGCTACTTTTTGCAGACATTGTAGACTATTTGCACATTGGTTAATGACAAATAAAAGTAATTATTGAAGTCTGTTTTTGAATATTTAAGGGGCTCTATTAGCTGTTTCCGAAGCCTTAATGTTGTAAAGTTTTGCGGTTTTCTTTAGACGGCTATTTTTCCATAGCAACTTTATAGCAACTTTTTTAAATGGCTCGTCCAATCTAGATTCTTGTCTATGTGAACTCCAAGGAGTCATGAGTTTTCATCCAAAATAAGGTTGTTGTTCCCTAATAGCAATGAAATGGATATTTCGTTCAGCTTCTGTCTGTGATGTTCTATCATTGTTGAACAGATTATTTTTTGCTGTGCCATGGAACATTCAAAGGAATGTGTGTCACAAGTTAACCATCTAGAGAGAAGCATGTTATTCTCATCCACTCATTAACCTTGACAATACTAATGATCTCACTAAATATGAGTCCTTGCCAGAATATGCTGGTAAAAATTAGCTATAGCTTACAAGATTCATATAGAATATTTCGATGACAGTTATGGCTTAAACTCCTCTAAGAATTTTGGAGACAAAGACTTTATTGATAACAAGTGCAGAATGAAATCAGAACCATTTGAGTATTGCGTTAAAAAAGAAGACAGGCTCATCGATAAACAAGAAATTTTTAGAGGCCAAAGCTCCATCATTTGTACCAAAGCTTGTGCCATCTATAAGGCACAGTTATGCATGAAAATTAAGCAACACCAAACCCTGCTGCCAAACAGCCTTTGCAATACCTGATCTTCAACCATTTGAGCGTACTTCTTAAAATACCGCTCACACAGAGCATAGAAATCCCACTGTACAGTGAATAAGAAAGTTATCAAGCTTATAGAAGATCGGCAGTTGTGTTAAATCATTAGAGAATTATCTTCATTTCGATGAAACAGACCCAAATTACCTGATGTATGCTATATACTCATGGGTGATAGGAAACATGTAGTGTGATAGATGGTTTATTTATTTTTTTATTCTTTTTTCTTGTTCAGTCAATCAACACCAGACCTATCTTTGTGTATTATATTCTGTGGTGAATTTCTCCCTTGTCTTGTTTTCCTACTTTCAAATTCTCAAAGCAAAGGCCGTTTTGGTTGGGCCTCCATTTTGTAAGGGACAGACAAACTGATCAAATTCAAAGTTGTTGCTTGTTGTTGCCAAAAGCTCCTTCGAGGAGTAGAGTTTTGTCGCAGCAGTTTAGCGAGAGCATTTCTGTGAGCAAAAGAGAGAAAAGAGGGTAAATCCTGATTTAAATCTGAAATAACGTTGAAACTTACAATTAATGCTAATGTTGTTGTTTATCACCACATGCAATAATGTGAATCTCAAACTTTATCATCATCTTAATTCATCTTCATACTCTTAGATACCAAATAAACGTCCCCCCGTTTATTAATTTTGAGTTTTTCCCCCACCTGCAAGGCCTTATTAGGACCCTCTATTTATTAATTTTCGAAGAAACAATTCCACTCGTGAAAGGGTGAAACTAAACTTAATATTTTTCCCCCAACCCCGGACCTTATAAGGACTCCTTGTTTTTTAAAATTTTGAAAGAAATTCTCAGTCCCCCCATCGATTAGGACCACCTGTTTATTTGGTACCTAAAAGTATTGGCCTTAATGTTAATATTAGTAAAAGTGAAATTAGTCTTTAATTTAAAATAAATGTCAATATTATTCTAATCTTCAAATAAACGTCCTCCCGTTTATTAATTTTGACTTTTTCCCCCACCCGCAGGGCCTTATTGGGACCCCCCATTTATTAATTTTCAAAGAAACAATTTCACTTGTGAAAGGATGAAACTACGCTCATTATTTTTCCCCCAACCCCGTACCTTATAAGGACCCCTTGTTTTTTAAAATTTCGAAAGACATTCCCAGCCCCCCCCCCCCCATCGAATAGGACCCTCTGTTTATTTGGTACTTAATGGCCTTAATGTTAAAAATTGCGATGAACAGTGGAATCATTTTCGGGCATACTTAAAAGCTTTTTTCATCTGACACTCTTCAGAGTATGAACGTCAGAAACAGACTGAAACAATAGACTAAGGCAGAATTTATACCCACATGTGGCTTGAAATGTACCAATCAGAAAGAACAAAAAGCTGAATTGGCATTGTGTTTTAAACACCAATCAGCTGGTCGGATACAGGGGAAGACCAATGAATTATTTGAAGAGTCCAAGTGAGAAAACGAACTCTTTCTGTCTACACAGAACCGGCCTTTTGTTTTTGATGTAGACAGATTGCAAAACCCCTAAGTGAAACAAAGAACTTGCTTTGCCAATGATTCTGAAAAATCCTCGCTGTAATTTTCCGCACAAATCGGGTTATCGAGTAGATGTTGTCCTATGGCAGAATCATGTTTAAGACTAGGTTGTTGTTTAGACCCACGGGGTGGTTGCTCTCTTGGCCGAAAATTATGCAGACGAATGTTAATAGGGACATGCTGCTTTATCCTATCACCTAATCTCTGGGAAGTACGACCTACGTACCTGGCATCACACCGGCACAAAAATTCATAAATTACCAAACTTTTTTGTGTGGTAGGTACACAATCCTTTTGAATGGATGGTAGAACTTTCCGAGTGCCAACAACTAACCGAGGGTTGGCAGCAGCGAAGCACTTAGTAATGGCCTTTTTAATTTGACTTTCGAATCGCAATGAGACGTTTCCTATCCAAGGCATTTTTAGGTAAACAAGGCACTTTTGCAGACCATACTTTTTATCAGCCGAAAAACTTGCGATCTTCTTGCGAAAACAATCCAAAATGACGTCCTCAGGGTAACCTGACTCTACAAACTCTGCTTATTCTGGGACACATGAATGGTATAAATATAGTTGATTTTAAGAATATCATAAGATGTGAATGCATAAATGCTTTCTTTTTCCAATTTTGCATGATTCAGAAGCAGCATAGAAGATGCCAGCTAGCATTAGTGATTGGAAAAACAATGCAAAAACAATTTTAAAAAAATAGCCAAACCATAACTAAACATCACAAATAATGTATTGAACCTTGACAGATGTTCACATTGCACAACATTTATAACTAAACAGGGAAGTCATAGCTACTAACCTGATTCATATTTATCGTCATCAACATTGATTGTCTGCCTGGCTACTGCCTTTTCATATCCAGCCCCACATCGTCTCTTCTTTCGCTTGTTTGGCTTTTCTTCAGGACGTGGCTTGGGAACTGTTCTCAATCGCTCCTTGCTGGGTCTTCTGTTCAACTTATTTTTCTTGTTTACAAGGTCTGCCTCAAGAAATAATCCATTGTCTTTGTCTACAGTTACCTTCAAGTCTTCAAATATGATAATCAAAGCATCATAATCATCAAAAGTAACGTAAGAAAGAGTAATTAGTAGCTACCTCTCCAATGATGTGGTTGTGTGAAGAAGGTTTCGCCAGTTCAATAAGAAATTCACATTCGAATTCTTAGCCTCCTTCTTGTATCTTCTCACGTATCTTTTTTCATGCGATCTTTTTTTCGTTTTTCATTATTATTTTCCAGCTGTTAATAAATGTTGAAATTTTAGGATCTGCTGTAGTAATTACAAGTGCGCAGACGTGCCAAAGTGCCAGTTCTTCCCAATGCGAAAAACTTAGTCAATTCCCACCAACCGTATTTTCCTATTTATCAAAGAAGTGAAACCCAGAGGGCAGTTTTCCATAATAGTGTTAGCTGAAGTAGAGGAAATAGGTTGCCCCCCTTGTATTGCTGTATTGGCGTCGTTTCAGATTTGAATTAGACGTCTAAAACTATCCACATACTGATTCGCAAACATATACGCTTTTTAGAATAAGGTAATGCTATGCTAGGTTGGTTTATTTTCCTTTTTTTCATGTTCCACCTATATAAGTGCTGTTCCACCTGTGAAATCAGTACTTATGAAAAATTGTTTATATTCGTTTACTGTACTTACCTTTGGCCCCCATTTACTCGACTCTAGTTGTACTCCTTAGCAATGACCCTTAGTTGAAATTCCTTTTGAAAATATGTATGTAGCTTGCGTTGACTATTTGAGGTATTCTGACATCATATTTTTAGCGTAATAATCATTATCTCCGTCTTTGAAGTTAGTTTAGTAATAGAACAAACCTTGAACTTGTAAAACATCGCCACTTCTTGCAATTTGATTCGTGCTTTGCAATCCAGTTTATTCGTTTTTTGAACTTTTTTGTACTTTTTTTTGGCACCATGCTCATTCTGAAAAATTATGAGGTGAGGGGTAATTCTCATTTTTGCTTCAATGTTTCAGGTCAGACTGGGGAAATGAGGCCAAACTTACTTTATGACGTAGAAATGTCTTATTTCATTACGTAATAATATGTTCATGTTTGAGATTGAAGAATATTAAGATAGTAGCAAATTTAGATATTATGTGGGAGATTTCTATGATATTCCCACAGTACTAAGAGTACATTTACACTTCTTATAAGAAACTGTACAGTAAACTCCTGATACCTCGAGCCCCTTATAAGCCGAACATTCGCTATGATTTTTAATTCCCCTAGAACCTTCCGAAATTTTTCACATAGAAATACTACAGACAACTTGAACCCTTGATAACTCGAACATTTGCTGTTTTCAACCAACCAATCAATTCAATTTTTTTTTTAATTTAGGAACTTTCTAACTATTTCTCTCTACATTGAACAAAACATTTCCCAATGATCTAAAAGACTGTATGGGATTCAAGTTGAAAATCAAGAAACAGATTAGAAAAATCCAGATCTGATAAAATGTTGAATAAAGCACCACTCTTACCTCTGGTTCCTCTTTCTTGTGTTTATGCTGAACTTTCCCATGCTGACATAAATAGAATTTCACATTCAATAGTATAGACGGTATATTGCCTTCCCATAGCACATTGAACTTGTCCTCTCTTGAAATATCTGAAGAAAAAATTTGCGTCGGGTGGTAATCTGTGTCGTTATGTATATTTTTGTACAGGCCCACTGGTTCAGTAGAAATTTACATTTAAGGATAACACGTCAATTCCAGGAAAACAGAGGCAACTTCTATGTACTTGTACTTACCGGAACTCCTGAAGCCTTTTTTCTCAGTTTTTGCAAAGGAAAACTCCCGTATCATTTCGTCCCCTGTCTTCAAATTTGAATGACGCCATTGTAGATCAAAGTTTTGTCTTTAAAAGAATGTGACCAACTAGATGATTCTGATTGTACATTGTCTCCCATCATTGACTGCTTCGAATCTCGCTTCTTAACAACACTTAGAACCTTGCTCTGATAAGGAAGCTGATCAAGTGAAATGCCCAGATAGCTGAGGTTTATTTATATGATGCAAGCAAATAACTGAAAATAGGTGTGGTTAGCCGAAACAACATGGAAATGGGTGCATTTGACGCAATCTTTCTGCACATGATGCATTCGTTATTTAGGGCTTGGTCTTAAGCTAATGACGTAGTTTTTACTGTTGTTATCTTTCATTTTGAGGAAGTTCCTTGTGATAATTGTTTCTATATGTATGATTGTTAGTTTTTCCATATTTCTCCGATCTTTTTATGTCATTAGTTCCTTGCGTCAGCATGCCAGACCTTGTTATTATTATTCGCGTTATTCCGCTTTACTTTTGTTGTATTACACTTAAGAGTTTTTAGGGGCCATTTTTTAAGTATTTTTCACACCAAAAATTGTCATTTGCTAAAAACTCTGACACTGGTAAAGAAGCTTTTTGACAGCCATCTATACTGAGCTGCCATAGACCAAAATAACCTAAGGGATTATTTGTGTGAGCAAAGAGACAAATTTCAAGCACAGATAAGGCCAAAAATGTGATGAATGTAACTTGACACATGACTGCATCACTTGCTACCACATAAACAAGAGTACTACAGTGTCTACATTTTCAAATATAAACAAAAAATATGAACCCAACATAGGCTTGACTGCAATACACCCAACATTCCTTACATGCTACAATGCAAGTGATGTTTACATACTAAAAACTGTCAGGACATTAAACAAACAAGGAGGCGGTTGCAAGACAGAAATACCAAAGGTGAGACATGTCAACAAGAGGCATGACAAATCTGGGGTTGTAGAACACTTCACACAATAAGCCTGACATTACATGACTTACAAGTTATGCCTTTGCTGCAAATACATGACAAACTAGAGAGTATTGGTAGAGCCAGAGAATAATACTTCATTGGCTTGGCCTACCCTCTTGCACTGCACTGACTTAACAGGACAAATGCTAACCTAGTTTCCTTTACTAATATTTGTTTACATTTAACCTCATAATCAGCATTTATTGCGCATATCTGTACATAATGTTTGTTACATCATTCACATCTATTTTATTTATTTCCTACATATTTCAGCTATTTTGTCAATCTCCTTTCATCTAAGCCTTCAACAACTTCAGCTATTACATCACATACACATCACCCACTAGGCTCTACCAATCACATTTTTCCTGTTATGAAGTTCTGAATGCTTGGGTGAAATATTAATATTTTAATGTAGTCTTCTGTGCTTCATCTTTCCATTCCTTTGCAGCATTACTGTGTCAGTCTTTTTTTGCACTATTTGCTGCACTAATTAAAAGATCTGATGAGGCAGATGGTGAGTCTTTTTCGTTTCTCTCAACCAATAGAGCATTGTCTACTGAAGTCCTTTTCATCAAGATCCTGTTTAAACCCACCAAGTCACATATATGAACAAACCTCCTTCCACTGCCTCCAAAATAAAGCAAAATCCTGGACACACAACTCTAAAATGCATATGAGTAGCTTCTTTCATTTCTGCCTGTCCGGACAATGAACCAAATTACACTGCCATTGCCTTAATGTTTACAAAATCAATCATCATCACACACCATATCGTAGTTTTTCCAACATTGTTGTTCTCACATTTGTTCCGATTTGCTCGCATTTGCTGTCTAATAAGAAGCTGGAAGTGGCTCCTAAGAATAGTTCTGAAAGACATGACACCCAAAAAGGTTTGTACGTGATTTTCATGTGTCCAGTGGTCTTCTACATAATATCTGTTGGCTTTTGCAGCACATCTGATGCTTTGACTTTCAGACAAGCCTTGCATAAGTGAATCCTATTGCCAACTGTCTGCAAAAGTCTGCAAAAATGGCAAATCCTATCTCTTACACTGTGAATCAAGTTATCTTCTCTGCTAAATATGCTTGCTTTCCAACTCATACTACTGCAAGAATCAGGAGAAACATTTTTGGACATACTTAAAAGCTTTTTTCGTCTAAAACTCCTCAGAGTATAAATGTCAGACCCAGACTGAAACAATTGATAAGGGTGGAATTTACACCAAGATGCGGAAAGTGAAGCTGAATTGGCATTGCGTTTTAACACCACTCAGCTTGCCAGATACAGTAGGAAAGTCAATGGAATTATTGGAGAGTCCTTTATTTTCTAAATTTTGGATGCTAAATTTTCTTAAATTTTGGATGCTTTATATGATTTTGCTTTATATGCTTTATATGATACCAAATCACCCTACTTAAATCTACAACAATATCCCAGGTTATACATTCTGGATCTATTATTATTATTTATTATTATTATTATCGGATTGCTATGGTGGTAGGACAACTGACCAGTATATTTGCAAAAATTCAGGGTTTTATAAACTCCTAGAATAGGGTGATCAAATTATGGCTGACAGAGGTTTTCAGATCAAAGAGGTCCTGCTACATTATTACTGCACCCTACATGCCCCTCCTGGAGCTGGAGCAAAAGCTCAAATGATGAAAGAAGAATGCCAGAAAACAAAAGAAGATGCAAATGCTCATATTCACATGGAGCTTGCAATAAATAGATTGAAAACTTTTAGAATTTTGAAAGGGACACTATCCCTTACACTTCTCCCACTGGCTGATGATATAGTCATGGTTTGTGCTTCTCTTTCTAATGTGCTGACCCCTCTAATAAAGTCGGTAGAAAACTAAGAAATATTGCTAAACAAAACTACAAAAACTGCATAGAAGAGTTTTACTTATTTACATAATATGTTTCAGGACCTTCATTCTTGTGATTAATTCAAAATAGAGTTGTTTATTACAAAACAAAATAATAAAAAAATGTTCTCTTTTTGTTATTTATCCTTGATGAAAATGGCTGTTACATAAAAGAAAAAAGGTTCACTCAATTACAATCATTAAAGTCTTTTTGAATAAATAAAGGCAGCTTTATTTAGTTCCCATAGGCTTTCATCAAAGTTGATTTCTTCCAAGTGAGAACCGTGGCTTGTCCAAACAAAAATGGGCATTTAGCAATTTTGGTTGTAGCCATTTGTATTTGACACTGTGTGTAGTATTTGTGTGCTTTTGTAAGTCTAAGTTCATTACCATTGTCATATCTCAAATAGGGTAGCTTCACATCAGGATCATTTGGAGTTGTGTGGTGGATTGAGTATAGGCATTTCACTTCAAGAGAAGAGATTCCACAGCAGTCACAGGAAATGATACAATCTTGGCTTCCTCCAAAGAACAGCATTTCATCAAGGACGAATATCCCACATTGAGTCACCCTCACATTTTTATCTAGTTTGGAATAAATCTCTGCAAATGATACAACTGCATCACCTTCCATTGATCTTCCAAATTTTAGTGCTGGCAAATCTGCACAAGGTCCCTTATTTCCTGCCATTTTTGAAAAAATGTTTTCAAAACTTGTGTTATGGACAACTAATATTGATGCTGTTGCCATCCTAGTTTTATTTTCATGTGCTTTTGAGGCTGTGATAGCATGTTTCCTTACAGAAAACCACAAGGGGTTTTCATTTTGTCCTCTAGTTGCTTTTCCTATTTCATCAATTTCTTTGGCTATGTGATTCAAATTTGCACGGAAAGTATCTGCATCTTTAGAAGATGATTTGATACTCTCAATTGTTGGTAGAGCTGTTTTTGCATTTTTCAGCTTGTTCGATACTTTCTTGTGTTCTGCAGAAAATATAATGGAGTCACTTTCATTTGCAATACATTTTATTGCATCTATCACTTCCAAGAGGGACACGCTTTCTGTTATTTGTGCAGCTGGATCCTATCTTTTCTTGGGTGGAGACATCAACTCTTTACTTTTCTTTCCTTTGCGACCAAGCGCACCATGTCCTAACTTCATTACCTTGACTTTAACTGGTTTTATTTTTCTGAAGTTTTAGTTTTCTTAATTAGTTTTCTCGTATTTTTGAGAAGTACAGCTAGTTGATTTGTGATCTGCTGGCAAGTACTCTAGCTTTTTAACATCGTTTGTATTTCCTGCTGCTTTTTCACCCCCATTTATAATAGCTCCCGTGCTTAAACCTTTAGAAACTCTCTTCCTGTCCAATTCCTCTCTATAGGTGCCTACATCTTGGGGCGTTTCCCTTTCAAGAACAGCGTAAATATTTATACACGAGGGAAAACTGTCATTAAAAAGGAAGTTAGGTACAATAATTATTTCATCTTACAACTTTCTTCACACTGCAGGTTTCTAATTCAGCAATGTCATTCTTGTAAACAATGAAAATGTTGTAAATGTAAATGAAGCATGCTGTATGTTGAGGGGAAACATTAAGTTAACTTTCGCAGTTAAAATAGATGCAGATAATTATCATATACTAGTTATATAAGATTTCATTCTCTCAACAGCATGGCACCTGTTAAACTTTACATTCATTATGTAAATCCTCCCTATTTTGTTGCATGGTGCAGTATGTTCGTACTTGTGTAGTGTTGCCTTGTACTGACTATTCAGCTATTCCTCCACAAAAGCATTTCAGGGCTGAGTTGTCTTGTACCCTAAAAGGGTGTCTTGCAACCTAAAAACTGACTAAGTTGTGTCCATACTGCATATTATTTCCCTTTAGAGGTTGGAACATTTATGTTTGTAGTTATGATAATGATGATGATGATAATGATGATGACAAGGATGATGATGATGACAGTCATCACCATACTAGGTTCTTGTTGTTGTAAAAAGATTGCCTACACTTTTATGAGATTATTATTTGCCCATGGTTTGAGCCATCTCTTGGCAAAATTTGCCAGTATGCTCTCCGGGATCCAGGCACACCAATCTAGTCAGCCTGTTTGCAGCTTCACTTTGAACCAAAAGCTACATAGCCCTCTCATTTTTGTAATCAAGATGTAATTTTTACGACCAGTGCCAGTGTTACAACTAACTTAATTAAGTAGACCAGTTCAGATAGAAGGTACTAGTAATGAGCCTCGAATGGGTGCAATATCTTCATATTGATGCATGCTTTGAAGGATTGGCATGACTGAGGAACCTCTCTTTAGTTGCTGAGTCATATCTTCTTCGCACATGCACATTACGAATTCCTTATCATGTAACTAGGAAGATTGCCAAACAAAAGATGCAAGCCCCTTTATCGAGAAAGGGCGGGCCTAAAAATCCATCTTTGTTTGAAATGAGAAAAATTTTGAACTTTCAATAACTATCACAAGACTTAGCAATTTCTACTGCGCCACAATGTCCTTCTTTAATCACATAAAAATATCTTACATGTAAGGAGGACTTCAAGAACCTTCAGATAATAACAACCCCATCGAAAATTGTGTGCAAATATTTTAAAATCAAGAGCAACGTTTTATAATATTGTTGTCTTACCTGTTTTGGAAGCCCAACCTAGCCAGCTTTTTTGGTTAGAAAGTCACAGCGTCAAATTTGTATTCATGAAAATGTTAGGATGTTCCTGCATAGAGGATCGAACATATAAAAGCATATCATTCCATTGTGCTACACTAATATTTGTTGGTAATTGGTTGTGTTTGGCATGCAATTCATTTTGTTAATGATGCCCACTTACAACAGCAAGTTCAAATATTACTTCCTCATATAAGTGGTTTTTCTTTTGTTACGATTTTGGCAAGAAAAAGCGTCTATGTGTCTTTTCACATGTGTTCTGCAAAAACTCTCATATGTCCGTTGGACATAAAAACATGTATCTTTGTTACCCTTGTGGCAAGAAAAAACGTCTTTTTGAGCATTTTTCTACCAATCTATCTATTTTTGCATAATCCTTGCATACCTCCCCAGGCATCTTTGATATGCCATTCGGAAATAAAAGGAACTTTGAAAATTGATTGTGTACATGACAATTTAATGTTAAGCATCTTTCAAACACATAGAGCCATCATTATTAGTTTTTTTCAAATTTCCAACAGGAATCCGTAGATTCATATTTGGAAGAACTCAAAAAGCAAATGAATTCTGGACGAAACAGAGAAGGTGAACAAAACGAGGATGCCAAAATCGTTTTCATTGATAGCGACAAAGAAAATGAAGAAGTTAGCAATAAAGAAATTTATGATCAGGACAATTGTGAAGACAATTTTTCAGAAAGAGATGGAGGAGAAAATCAAGTAAGTCTATCCAAAAACAATATTGAAAGACCCAATTACTGTAGTTACTTCAAGGACCAATGTTGGCATTTAATGCAAAGGCTGGGCATGGGTATAGGCCTGCGGGTGGAAACTTAAAAGCATAAATTTTGAACCAATTTGAGTTTCTCAATGAAATTTAAAGGACTCAAATTTTCCTAAATATCCAATGCAAAAATTTCTTCTTGAAAAGAACTTATATTGATGGCATCATCATTCTCCCTTTTACACTCTTTTTTATAAAACTAAGCTGGGCCTAGTGGCCTAGGGCCTAGTTCTTAAAGATCCTTATTTCGTGACCTCTTTTGAGACAATTGTAGTTCCAAAAGTCCCTTAATAGTTCCTAAATTTCAACTGCATATCTAGTGCCATAACTATTACAAAGAAACACTTGTTTGCGAGCAAAACTGGAAAAAACTCAGGGAAATATGCGAAACATACAATTAATGTGATTTCGGACGCCAAATGAACAGGGAATCGGCTTTAATTCTCGATTGTTTGTAGTGATGAAAATATTCAACAATGAAAAGTTTCTTGCTGATTTTCTGTTCTGTAATATGGTAGTGTAGCTAAGTTCTTTAAATCTTTGGACTTTCTACACGAGGGTTCCTAATAAAAAGGTTCCTTATAAAAAACAGCGCTTCTCAAAAAATATTGATCTTGAATACCATGAAGCTTTCTATGATACAGGTACATTGTTTGTTTACATTTCTGCATGCAATAATATATAAACTTTAGAAGTTGATGTGACCTTAACACAACGTTTTAATTTTTGCCACGTTTTAGCATGACATAGAAAGTGCTTACACTAACAGAACACAATCACATGACAGCTCAATTTATATATCAAAGATGCAGAACATGATTTTGTTTGAGCATGCCATGTTTTAAAGAACTTCAAGCAGGCAACAAAAATTATATGTTCAGGGTATATGATGATAGAAAGTCTTTGTGAAAGAGTTAACTGGACCTGATGACCCAACAAATTGACAGCATACATCCCTACAGCCAGGACCCATTGGCCATAGGAATAATTTTCTTCTGATTCTTCATTTGAAAAGTAGCTAATAGATATACATATAGCTAATATCTAAAACAATGATTCGAAAGGAAATTCCCAACACGCTGTTGTCATAAACTTTCCATCAAGGTAGCTAAGTTGCAAGTTTTAGTTTTCTTAATTAGTTTTCTCGTATTTTTGAGAAGTACAGCTAGTTGATTTGTGATCTGCTGGCAAGTACTCTAGCTTTTTAACATCGTTTGTATTTCCTGCTGCTTTTTCACCCCCATTTATAATAGCTCCCGTGCTTAAACTCAGCTGTTCATTCTAAACTCAGCTATCCATCCTTCCGAGATCGGTAAATGAGTACACAGGGTATTCTTTCTAGAATATCAGCCTTGGGCACAAGCTGCAGGTCCTCATGAGCTACTTAGCTGCCAGAACACTCAGCCTGCTTTAACAAATAAATAGTGCTTGCTGGCTTGCTTGCTTGCTATTAATTTAAAGACTTGAGACTGCTTCGGTAATCAGAAGCCCTGGTGGAAATTTGTTTGAGTTTTTTAACATGATCTTTTCAGAGGCAAGCATAGGCTTGTTCATTAAAGATTTTTTCACTGCTTTGATAACCAGAAACCCTGATGACCATTTTTTGAGGATTAAACAGGGTATTCTCGGTTGCTTGTACAGTATTCTATACTTTCACTATTTGTAGGAACAGCAATGTTCCAGACGAGGAAGACAAGTTTACTTGCCTTTGCACTTCAGATGAATAAATTCTTTCTGAGTGAGTTAATGTTGCTTCAAAATTAGTAAGACATTTTGATACCTAAGACATTTTTGCAGAAGTACATCTCCAAATAACACCCAAAACATTATAAATAAACTTTGAAATTTTACTAATGTGGTTTGTACCCAGGGAAGGGTTCTTGAGTTATTGATGGGGAAATGCCGCCAAAGAAAAGGGGGAATGCATTTGAACATGAAACTAGATCATGCCTAGGTCTTGGGGCAGCGCCACCAGACAATTTTCGGGACTAAGACCTAAATTTTTTCGAAAAATAGAAGTTCAATTCAATTCATTTATTTAGCAATAAAATAACAATTTAACGTTGACCCACTAATATAAATTTAAGAAATACTCTTCTTTACCTTAAGGCCTTTGACAGTCAAAGCATTTTTCTCTATATAAATTCATAAATAAAGACCCATTTCCACTTTGTATATTTGGACTGTTCTATCAAGTTTATTTTAAGAGCAAAGTGGCAAACCAAAGGATCACAATTACACATACTTATTACATGAACCATTGAAAGTCACACATACATTCTCATACTGGTTGGAAATGAGGCATAATAGAATTAAATTCGTTCTAAATGTTTTGCAGTATACTGTAAAAGTAATTTTGTTTTTCCCTGGATTACTTACATATACAGCAGAACAGTAAAGGTAAATTCTATGTCCTAAACAAGTATGATTTCAGAGAAAGCTTGAACTTCCCTTGCAGTGGAAATCGAAACTCTGGAATTCACACTTATTTGCTCTGCACCCTTCCGTGTAAGAAAGATTTCCAGTCGCAGTGTATATGGGCCCTAACATTAGATCTATCATTTATTTAGTTTACTTCAGTATATCATGGGTGATAGGAAACATGTAGTGTGATGGATAGTTAATTTAGTTTTTTTTTCTTTACTCTTGTTCAGTCAATCAACATCAGACCTACCTTTGTGTATTATATTCTGTGGTGAATTTCTCCCTTGTCTTGTTTTCCTACTTTCAAATTCTCAAAGCAAAGGCCGTTTTGGTTTGGTTTCCATTATGTAACGGTCAGACAAACCGATCAAATTCAAAGTTGCTGCTTGTTGTTGCCGAATGGGAGTGCAGAGAAATCAGTTCTTTTGACCTGCATTGTTCGAGGCTCGTCACATTCCATCGACTCAAAGAAAAGGAATGGTATGGTTCTGACGTCAGAACAGTGACACATCTTTTATTGCTGTTGCTTGAAAGAAGGGGGGCCACCTATTAGTATTGGCCTCAATTCAGAAGACTAAACAAGGGCCTTCAAAAAAGCGTGCTTTTTAAAAGGTTAATTTTACACCGAAGAAATGGGGAGGCATCATTATTTCCATTTTCGTATAGGTGAGTATGATTTTAGATGATTGTGATATTTATGGCCTTGTTGCTTTTTGATTTAATTTACTGGGTAAAGATGTTTAGTCTACTTAAAAAAGAAGTAGGACATGGGCAGTTGTTATGATAATTGCATACACAGCAAGGCACACTTCCTGGATACCGAGATCCTCCCCGTATTGGGTGATAATCCACCGATCGAGGGATTGAAGTCACGGACAGATAGGGTGATTATCCACCGATCGAGGGATTGAAATCGACAAATTGAGCCAGCGGCAAAAACGACCCCCACTTCGGTGGATTTTCTCTGCAGAAATGAATTCAGCGTCCAAAAAAACAGGGGGTTACCCGTTAGTGTGAAAGTTTTTACCGTTCAGATTCGACAGAAATTGGAGAAAACTGAAGTGAAACTTCATTTGTGTATATGATATACTAAATAAAACGTACAAATGATAAGCATATAATTTTTATAACTTGTAAAAGAATAGATATTTTATGTATAGATCTATAAAGACATATTTCATGTTGTGCACAATGATGATGATGATGATATTAGTGATAATGATCATGATAATGATCATGATGTTGTAATGAAGATGATTACAATGGTGATACAGCATAACGTTGTTGGCGATGATTATGATTTAGGATGATTATGATATTGTTGACAATGATTAACATTATTATGATTATGTTTGTTGAGATGATGATGATGATGCTCAGTTATTATGATTATGATGATGTTGATGATCATGATGATGATGATGGTTTGTGATGATGATGTTTATGGTGATGATATTGATGATGCATATGATGAATGAAGATGAAGCAAATGATTATAATGATTATCAATATTATAGTCATACAGATAATGATGATGATGATAATTATGATTATGATGACAATGATGCACATCTTGATGACAATGATAATGATGATCATGACTTGACCCTGTTGATGGTATTATGATAATGATACTGATGCTGATTATGATTCATTTCACTCCTTGGAAATCTCGTACAACATAGGTGGACATTCTATTGCTGTCATGGAAATCCCTTGGAAATCCTTTTGTTTTTAATGAAATCTCGTATGCTTTTTCAAACAGTGGAATGCCTTTCGATGATGATCATGGATTATGATCATTATCGTAGTGATGATGATAATGACAATGATGATGCTGCTGATGATAATGACGATGATGATGATGAGGATTATAATGATGATGATGATGATAATATTTCATTATTGAGGTTGTAGCTATAAATTGATGTTGGTTGTAACAAAGTGGTTGTAGCAATAATTTGGGGATGTTTAGATTACTGAATTTGAAAGGTTTTGAATTCCAGAAACTCTCCTACCCTTCTTAAGGTATGAGGACGTTAATGACCGTTTATTGTTGCCCACCACTATTGAATTCTACATTGAATACTTGCTCACAGTTCCAATAATTTAGCCGAAAATGAGGTGTGAAATTATTGTCAATGATTCTCATTACTGTAATTACCTTGTCTCAATATTTTTCTCCATTCATTCAATCCAACAGTGGAAATTGCGTGATTAGATATTTCCCAGATAAAGACACGTACTAACTTTTGTGAATCAGTTCATCATACAAAACAACCAAATTATCAAAATCTATATCAGGATATTTTTTCTACTGTTATCAAACGTAACCATTAAAGCTAACAAAAAGAGGAAATTCTATACAAATTGAAATTAACGGAAGCTAAACCATCTATAAATTGTTAACACATTTCTTTGACCTTTCAGAACCGTTTGACCTTTTTACAGTAGAAACACAGTAGAAACCATGGAATCAAATCAGTCAAACAGTATGTATAACAACATGTATGACAACCAAGTGGTTGATGCTGTTGATGGAATAATGTCATTCCTTAGTTATTCGAGCCAATCAAGTAGAGAAGAGCAAGAGATGCAAAGGCAGTTAAATGTGCTTTCTGGCGATCCGGATCCGAGAACTAGCACACCAGTGCGGGAATTTTTAGAGACGACGTTTGAGACAACTACGACTACAACTACTTCTACGACAACAAGTACGACTACAATGACATTTGCTTCAGCGATGTTCACAATGAATTGCTCGTTATCAGGATCTGAGTGGCCCGCCTCTTTGCCAAGTCCGTCTTATTATGTTCTACCAAAATTGTCGCAATGCCAACCATTGAGGGTTTTCCTACGTCATATGGGACTGTCATGGAAGAAAATTCTAGTTTACACCAGCGAGAGCAAGTGGTTCATATTGACACGAATACAGAGGGAGGCACTGCGAGACGCTCTCCAGATACAGCTTTAGTTACTAGTCGTTAGATTAATATAAATCGAAAATTGTAACATACCATGATTCTATATCAGATTAACTATGTAGCTACTTATTGTGTATCGAGCTAGCATCAATGAGAATAGAAAAATTTGAAACGTAAACAAAAGTTTTGGAACTAAACTATTATCAGTTGACGGTACAGTTCCTAAATTATGCCTATACATTAAGACATGTTAGATATATTCAGATATTTGATGCTATTTCTAGCAAAGCGTCGTCATCATAGAGGACCGATGCCCACAGAATTCATTGAAGACAAAACTGAGAGGATAAATTGGTTCAGGAGAAGAAATCTGACACTCCAAAACAGCGTAAGACTTTATTTATATCTACATCCTTATAAAGGGTTATATAGAAAACAACAATTCTGCAAATGATGGTGTTCGTAATTCAGAATCCAAGAGATCTTGCAGTTAAGAAAATCGATATATACAGCTTTTGAGCGTTTTTTAACGGTTTTGTTGAATCGTTCTTCAAGTAGAAGTGATTGTTCTTCTTTCAGCTGATCAAGAATTAGAAAAATTTTTTTTGGTTATCGCAGCTATTGATAAATGCTGAATGAGGTCTCTTTGCTCTCTTTCTTCAGCGGTGACACATATCATATCCTTCACCACTTGATCATTTATACGCAAAAAGTCTCCTTTCTCAAATCGTTCAAAAAACTGTTTATTATAGTTCTCCTTCAACTTCATTGTTTTAATACTAAAATCCTCGATATCTTTTGTTAGAGGTTTACCTTCCATGCTCATTGGGGCGTTTCCTGTCATGGGATTTAAAAGATACTCATTTCGTCTGAAAAGCGCCCGTACCTTAGCGATTTCTCTGTAGTCAAGTGATACTTCTTCCCATGATGCTTGGTTGGAGATGTCTCCCGAATCTTTTAAGTGTTTCTCACACAACTAAGGATGAAAATGAAATCGATAATTCATTATTTACAAGCTTGACTATATCACTAAGAATACAAGTGTTGTATAGAAATTTATAGCAAAAAATAAGATGAAGTGTAATTATTTCAGGTAAAAGATATCGTTAGCCGAACAGGGTGTTACGCATCATTGATCTTGCGATCCTTGGATAACCCAAAGCGGCAGATCACGTATTATTCAACACCAAGAAGAACTGTGTGGGTGCAATCTGTGGATAGCCACATAGAGTGGCCTCGATCAAGTGATGCAATGGCTAGCTTTTCTGCAAGAGAAACGGCTACTCACACCCCCACAAGGAAGAGAAGACCCCAACAAGTATCCAGTGAGGCATCTTCGGAAGCAATAAGGAACCTGCCAGGAAAATCACGAAAACAGCTCTCTTCAGCTGCTAGGAAATCTCCGCAGACAAATAAATGTGGGTTCTGCAAAGTGAATTTTGGTAGCAGAGAGGATCTTGCTTTGGAGAAGCGATTTGGAAGAACCAACACCTGGATGGGCTGTGATGAAGAAGGCTGTAGCTACTGGGCTCATGCAAGGTGTGAGAAAATAAGCTTGCCACGCCACAAAAAGATCGAGGAAATATCTTTCAAATGTTCAAAGCATGTGTGATTGCTACTTCTCGTATTTTGCATTAATATAACAGACTACACTAACCCAGTGTTACTTTGTATTGTTCTGTTATTGTTGATTCAAGAATGTATTTTTATTCTACTAACCTCTTCAAGCTTGTCCATATTACGAAAGGTTTTCTGCCACAGCTCATTAGTTGGTACGCCACTCCCTGGGATCCAAGTTTTCCCCAGCTTATTGATCTCTTTAAGACACGCATCACCACCCTGATAGTGACCAACATTGCCTGTTCTGCTTAACACTTTGGACATGTCAGAAACAGCTTTCAGTTCTTTTGGCATCATTGTTTCTTGAAGGTGATCAAAGCAGAGGATCCTCTGGTAATTTGGGTGATTTCGGGCGTAAAACAAGGTAGCCAGTCTTGCTTTTCCAATTCTCATCGCTCTTGGATAATTATTTAGCACACTGTTTCGAAAAAGCATAATTGCATGCAAGAATGTAAACACCATTTGCTGCATGTAGCAATAGTTTGGGTCTTATATGCTTTCATTAAATTTCCAGTAGTTATTTACAGAGGGTTTTATACCATTTTCAAGGCTATATCAGACATAAGGAACTAAAAGCTCTTCATTGATAGCTATATATATAATTTGGAGTAACTGCCAGGCTTTATGATGGTCAAAACAGTTCTGAATATAGTGTTGTGCTTTCACAGTACAAAATCCAAGTTCTCTGGCAACAGCAGAAACAAAAATTTCCCAGTTTACTTTCACAAAGGCTTTAGTAGCATTCATCTCTATATGAAGTATTCCAGGCCAAAGAATAATCCAGTCGAATTCCCGATCAAGTGTTGACTTTTCAAGAATAGCACAATGATGGCTTTTGAAATTATCCTCCCCGTAAAAGCTTACTTTGCAAGAGGAATAGTGAAAAACATTCGCAATCAGTTGCTCTGCAATCAGGTATATTGTTCCATAAACCTCAAGAAACAGTCATTCTCTGTCGTTACCACCATACCTTTTTATCCCAGCCCTGTTCCCATGTTTTGTAGAATTTTCGATATTGTTTCGAAGCTGTTAGGGTTTAGAAAATCAGGTTCCCCAACTTTGATTGTCAGATTATTGGTTCTGGTTTCAAGAAAATCTTCAAAATTCTTAAGCGGTTTGACATCGTCTTTTCCTTTGTACAAATCTGATGAATCCTGTTTCTCATGGATGAGAGAACCATCACATTCTGGTACCCTGCAGATCCGATACGCTGCATCGTTTGGTGCACCACACCTTATGCACAGTTTCTCCCCAAGCTACACTGCTCTTTTGTTACTATAGCATCCACAAAGTCACTTACATTTGATTATTTATGTTCATTAACCACAGCTGAAAACCTTGCCTTAATAAGTTCATTGCTTGTTTTGCTGAAAAGAGTTTTATCGCTACTTTCTACATTAAAGAAAGGATTTTTCTGTTCGACACTTGGCTTGTTGAAAAGCCACTTCGTTACACAGTATTGGCTATCTTCCTGCATATCACTTTCAGGATCGATAGATATATGAGCATGAGTTGTGATACCGCTAAGCGGTACCTTGTTGTCGTCTTTAATGAGCCTGGTCTATCCAATCACTTGCTCATTATCCATAAGATTTCTAGTCATACCTGTAGGAACCTGCAGTTCAGATGACGCTTGCTCAGAGAGCCATTGCATCAAATCGCTATAGCCCCCGCAAGCCGCTGTTCTACCATTGTATCTTAGAAGTTGTTTGCAGTGGGTAAGCTTATGAGTGAATAAATTCTCTCTAAAAGAGACTGGTAATACTAGTCGCTTATTGAGTAGACTGTACATTTGCTCAATAAGTTTCACCATTTTCAACCTAACTAAACTATTCTCTGCATAGTCGGGATCTTGAATGTTACAAATATGCCTTATGAGAGTGACAAGTTCGGCAGGTCTTTGATCGAGCCAAGCCATACAATCGTATTGCATCAAAGACTCAATGTTTGTCTCTGATTTATCTTTATAGAGACTAGAAGCATCAAGCTTGACAAGTTTTGCTAAATCCGACCCAACTAAAGCGCAAGACTTCAGTAAATTTTTTCCTGGATGTTGCTAAGATTTTCACATTTATCTTCCATTTCTTCCATATCATCGCTCATAGTTTTAGCCTCTTCATCCCTTGATGCTTCACATTTGTCATTAAACTGAGACTCACCTTCATTCTCGTTCTTCTTAGACTTCTTTGCCTTATTAAGACAATCTGTACAAATGTACTTTGATGTGTGTTTGAACAACCCCTAGTTTAAAAGCCATACTAATCTTTCTTTTCCAATCTTCCTGCTGTATTTTTTAATGCAAAGCAGTTTGCTTGATGATGATGTCTGCTCATGCAGTAAAGATCCACAAACTTTTATCAAACTTTCTCTTTTCTCTCTTGTTTACAAATATTTTATTACGTTTCGGAGCCATGACTAACTTTAAGTAGATTATCTGTAAACTATATCATCTTCTCGAACATGTGCTTTATTGTATGCCCAATCGATGGAATATTGTGGTCGAAAACTTCCCTTTCTCATTATTGGAAGTGAAAAACACTTCCCTTCAAGTTTCAAAAAGAAAAGAAGCTATGGCTACATGTAAGCAGCAAACCAGAAAAATCAGTATTTCATGGATCATCAAAGGCTACCATATATTTAAACGCAGACCCAGCCCTAACATCTTGATATATTTCGAAGCTGATAAAGATAATGAGAAGGATCCTTGAGCATTAAATGTTTTGATGCCTGGCATTGAGAAAATTCCTGACAATTTTCACAATGAGGTGACACGCAAGGCAGATGAACACAGACGTACACCTCAGTTAGTGAAAGATATTGCTGGGAAACAGATTGGAAGGGTTCCGGCAAATCTTTGCAAGGCATTTTCATCTATCATGGGTGAAGATCTACTGAAGGAAGACATAAGGTGTCAGTATAAGGGAAGCACACACCCAACTACAAGGCCGCCATCAAAAAGGAAATATCAGCGAGCATTTGGGGCATCAACCCACGATATAGAAGGAGGAGGGGCTGCTAAGGAAATCTCATATTTTTTCACTGTTAAAAATAGTGCAGCAGAAGAGAGGGTGAGGAAGACTCGCTGCCTCAAGACAAAATGCAGAGAATAAAATGCGAATGGGAAGAAGAATCAAGCAAATGAACTGCAAACTGATTTTCGGGGTTAAATTTATTATTTTTGGCGATATATGATGTGAGTTAATTCAAGAATATATAATCCTAATAATAATGTTAAACTTGCGTATAAGTATTTTTCATTTATTTTTGTACATTTCAGACTGCCTTCATCTTGTTTCTCGCAACCCGATCGGGTGAATTCTTAAAAATATGGGAAAATCACCCGATCGGGTGAAATCCACCGATCAGTCCATAATGGCAGCTAGCTGATGCCCGATCGGTGGATTATTACCCGATATGCGGAGGATCTCGATATCCGGGAAGTGTGCCTTGCTGACACAAACCACTCTTCGAATAACTTTTTCATCAATAGAATATGTAGGCCTGAGCTGGAATATTTCATGTAATTGCTGTATTTTTATCATTTGCTGTGATATCATATCAAATCCTTAACAGATATTGAAAAGGTTTTCAGGCTAAATCATATGATGCAAAATTTCATCCTATTTTTTCCATCCTATTTTTTGTATTCAGCAATATGTTTGTATTTATTGCAGTGAGCATATCAGAACTGTTGAGGAACTTTTTGAGCCAGATCCTGGTGGATGTGTTTCTGTTGAAAGTGCCTACAAAATATTCAGGGAGAGAGTTGCCAGCCGAGGACTTGAATCTGTGCAGGAAAACATATTTGGAAAACTAATTCACCATATAATCTCTGATCAGATTGTCAAAAAAAGCGAAAGCTTTATAATGATGAAGCTAAGAGAATATGTAAGTTAGCAAAAGCAACTTTCTTTTAAATTATATATAGTCTTAGTCACACTTATTTTTTTTATTAGAAACCGACTATAGGAGCTATATATTCCTTTTTCCTAAAAATCAAGAAACTCCTCTTTATTGACTAAGAGGTAAGCAATGAACTATGAAAACATTTCCGCTTTTAAATGCAGCACTCCATTTTATTTACTGAAGTGCTTTGTGTAATGTTTACGTAAAAATAATCCATGAAAGCTATCAAAGTTAGGGTCAGTTTCAGAAAAATGTCCACATCTTGACTGCTAAGATTATGATTATCCACATGAAACCCTCATTTAACAAAATTTTCACAATTTTAATTTTAAATTACAGAAACTCTGCAAGAAACTTTTACTATAGTACCTTTTGTGCTCAAAGTTAAAAAACCCTACTACAATACTGATTAGCTCAAAAAAGTTCCATCAATCAATAGTATAATTAAAGGGAAAAGATCTTAGGGAGCATGAGAATGTTCAAATTGAAATGGGTTTAACTGTGTGGTAAGGTTAGTATTTGCAACTTAAAATAGTCTAAAAATGACTTGTCTAGTTTTGGAGAATCAGATTGGTGCTAAACAAACAAAGAACATATTTGATTCATATGAAACATATAATTTAATGGAAACTCAATTTTAATTGAATTCAAACAAGAACAACCAGCTGCCACATCATTCTTTTTCAAAGCTCAACAAATATTAATCAAGCCTTGAAAGCTTTCATTACAAATTAATTTGGCAATTTTACTTTCTGTTTCAGATTCTATTTCAAGGAACTTAGGGTGGGGTCAAGCTGTTAATTAAGCAAAAAAGAACAATGTCCTGTTCCTTAGAAAATAAGGGTGTCATGGTGTTTTGAGGGCTGAAGGTATTTTAAAATACTTTTCTCTATTAGAAGATTTTCAAATACATCCTCCATAATTCTGGATGATATTGTAATAAGAGCTTCATTTTAATGCTACATGGGGCAAAGGCAAATGGTAATATCATGAAAAAGCTAGGTGATGGGGGGGTGCAACCCTTCCAGTCATATTGCATTCAGGAAGTAACAAAATTTTGGATACTAAGTCAATGAATAAATCCACTACTTGAGAATAACATTGCACACAATATACGTAAGAATTAATATTTTAACTTCCCCTAGGAGATTAAACACCAAAATATCCAAACAATAGATTAGTATGTACTGTCATGAATTCTATGTAAAGAACTTTGGCTCATCCAGGCTCTCTGTATTAAAGTCTGCAAAATGATAGTAATTTCAAATAGTATATACTCATTCCTTCTAAATTGATGGTATATGTTTCATTTCATCAAATTTTACGCATAATCAAGTTTTAGAAGGGAAACAGCATCCTTTCCTTCTCTGGCTGATGTCTTCTTGTGGCTTTTCATTGCCCAAATAAATCTTCAGTCCATCCCAACGCACTTGAAGTATCTGTTCCTTGACATTTATCTACATTTCTCAAACTTATGTGTTGAAGTTTGCTGGCAATCTGGCCAAACAAAAGGACCATTTACTGATGGACAGACCAAATGGGGGCTTTTATAAATGTAGCTGCAACAGAAACTTGTTGATTCTCTGGCTGAAAAAATGTTCTTTCCCATTACGAGCAGCCATCTTTTTTTCAGAAAATACAGATTGTGTCCCCCTGATTTGATACAGTTCCACTCCTTTTTTCCCTGTGCTGCATCAGAGCTTTGGATTACATCGTGTTGAGCAGCTGTGCCAATTGAGAGCTTCGAAAGAACAATAGAAGCTATTGTCCCCATTCCCCTCAATGCACTCCCTCTTTTCTCTCTTTTGCTCACAGAAATGCTCTAGCTAAACCGCTGCGACAAAACTCTACTCCTCAAAGGAGCTTTTGGCAACAACAAGCAACAACTTTGAATTTTATCAGTTTGTCTGACCGTTACAAAATGGAGGCCAAACCAAAACGGCCTTTGCTTTGAGAATTTGAAAGTAGGAAAACAAGACAAGGGAGAAATTCACCACAGAATATAATACACAAAGATAGGTCTGGTGTTGATTGACTGAACAAGAATAAAGAATAAAAAACTAAATAAACCATCTATCACACTACATGTTTCCTATCACCCATAAGTATATAGCATACATCAGGTAATTTGTGTCTGTTTTATTCAAATGAAGATATTTCTCTAATGATTTAACACAGCTGCCGATCTTCTATAAGCTTGATAACTTTCTTATTCACTGTACAGTGGGATTTCTATGCTCTTTGTGAGCGGTATTTTAAGAAGTACGCTCAAATGGTTGAAGATCAGGTATTACAAAGGCTGTTTGGCAGCAGGGTTTGGTGTTGCTTAATATTCATCCATAAACTGCGCCTTTTAGATGGCACAAGCTTTGGTACAAATGATGGAGCTTTGGCCTCTAAAAATTTCTTGTTTATCGATGATCTTCTTTTTTAACACAATACTCACATGGTTCTGATTTCATTCTGCACTTGTAATCAATAAAGTCTTTGTCTCAAAAATTCTTAGAGGAGTTTAAGCCATAACTGACATCGAAATATTCTATATGAACCTTGTAAGCTATAGCTAATTCTTACCAGCATATTCTGGCAAGGACTCATATTTAGTGAGATCATCAGTATTGTCAAAGGTTAACAAGTGGATGAGAATAACATGCTTCTCTCTAGATGGTTAACTTGTGAAACACATTCCTTTGAATGTTCCATGGCACAGCAACAAATAAACTGTTCAACAATGATAGAATATAACAGACAGAAGCTGAACGAAAAATCTATTTCATTGCTATTAGGGAACAACAACCTTGTTTTGGATGAAAACCCATGACTCCTTGGAGTTCACATAGACAAGAATCTAGATTGGACGAGCCATTTAAAAAAGTTGCTATAAAGTTGCTATGGAAAAATAGCCGTCTAAAGAAAACCGCAAAACTTTACAACATTAAGGCTTCGGAAACAGCTAATAGAGCCCCTTAAATATTCAAAAACAGACTTCAATAATTACTTTTATTTGTCATTAACCAATGTGCAAATAGTCTACAATGTCTGCACAAAGTAGCTTCGTATTTGATAGATATTGTGCAAGAGATGATATTGTAATACTGAACTGGCTACGAATTAAACAAAGGAGAGAATGCAATTATCTGAAGCTAACACACAAAGCTATTCACACTGATAACTGGCTAAATATAAATATTCATCGAATAGACAGAGAAAGCTTTCATGAAATACTGGCAATGGTTTGATTTTATCTTAGCATTAATCCTGGTCTGATATGAAATATATTTCTGAATTACGCAAGACTTTCAGGAGCCTGTCAATCCAATACAGAATGGGAGAAAGAACTATTTCCTCTTTTGTTGAAGAAACTTGCCAAACAATATATATAACATTCAAGGAACAACATTTAAAGGTTTATTGAATGATTTTCATTTTATCAAAACACAAAAGCAGTTAATTATAAAAATCACAAAAGAGAAGTTAATGATAAAAGCTTAACTACATTTTTCTTTATCTAAAGTTGCTTAATATTGTAGCTTGCATCTGCTGGTGTGTGATGGCCTTGTTGCAAATTAGGCATTCTCCATATGCCTCCAGGGGTATTGAAACTACGTCCATTTGTCTAGGTTGGTAATGTTGTTGGATTTGGGTTTTCATTGGCTGTGCATATGGGCCTTCTTGCATTAGTGCTCCTGTTTGGGCTTTGAACAGTATCTCACTGATCTTATGCTGTGCAAGGTGTTGAACTTGCGACTCAAGTTCTGACAATGATTGTGCCACATATTTACAAAAAGATGACTGGGTAGTTGACTGTGATCACTGGCTAGATTTTTGCCTTCTTTTGCCTCTTTTCACTTATTGACTGTGCCAAGCCCTGTATAATTTTATACTCTTCTTCAGCCTGTCTTTTTCTGCTGGTCTTGGCCGTAGAGGTTCTTTTGTTGACCTTCGGGTGTCATCTAGGGCTGTTATCTCATCATTATTTAGATTTTCATCAAACAAAGAACCAATATCACCCTTTTCACCGATGTCATTGCTAATGTCCAAATTTGGTGTTGGACATGACTCCTGCAACTTAAGAATAAGCAAATATGATTTGTTGATTATTTGCAATTTTATCAATTTTGCATTTCAGACCCCATCAGCAGCAAGCGAATGGCGTGAAATTGCAACAGAATTTGAGACAAAGTGGAATTATCCTTCCTATGACGCTATTGATGGCAAGCACATAGCAATCCAGCAACCAAGTTACAGTGGCTCAGAATTTTTAATAATAAACATTTTTTAGTGTTCTCCTGGTAGCATTGGTAGAGGAAAATTATAAATTCATCTGTGTTGATGTTGGAGCTGCAGGATGAGCAGGTGATGCAGGGGTTTACAGTGAATCAACCTTAAAAAAGGCTATCAGTTGAAATTTGTTGGATGTTCCACCTCCTATTTGTCTGCAAGGAAATAAGGAATTCAAAGTCAACTACCATATGGTTGGTGATGATGCCTTTCTTTTATCAAAAAACATGATCAAACAGTTCCTCATCGAAACTTGGAATATCAGAAACGCATTTTCAATTATAGATTATCACGTGCAAGACGGGTAGTTGAGAATGCTTTTGGAATTCTAGCTCACAGATGGAGAGTTTTTCTCACCACTATAAAATGTCTCCAGAAAAAATTAGGAAATGTAATATTTACTACTTGCTGTCTGCACAACTTCTTGGTAGACAAAAGCAAGGCTCATACACATCTGATGCAGATTCTGAACGTGCAGATCATAAAGTTTCTGCGGGAGTATAGAGAATTGATAAAATGCTCCCAGGCGTGCAGAGCAGCTTGACTCGAAATCTGCCAAGAAATGCAAAAGCCCAACAAGAAATGTTAACAACATATTTCAATAATGCTGGATCTGTGCCACGGCAGAACAATATGATAGTTCATTAAAAATTTTGCTATTTACAAATGCATTTTTATATTGTTTATATATATTATACATTTTTGTGTGTATGTTATAGCTTTGTTATATGTACACAAATATATTTGTTCCCTTTTTTCAATATATACCCACCAAATCTATGTTTGACATATAGAGTCTTGTTGCAAATGTAGTGCCAAAAACTGCAACTTCTCTAACAGCCAGGAAGCACGTTTACTGGGGTTTTTTCTGAAACTCCCACTGGCACTAGGTTTCTTTGCTTTGTTATAACTATTTAGCACGACCTTCAGTTTGGCTTTGACCCATTCGACTTCAAGAGAATACAAATTTCTATAAGTTAAAAAGTCTGTAGTGTCTATTGTAGCACTTTTTGATGTACAGCAAGGTGTATTTTGTTGAGCTTTGAAATTTAATTAATTATTTGGGTGAGTCCAGAACAGTGTTCAACCTTCCTCCAGGCACAAAATACCTGAGTGGTAACCTTCCATACTTTGCTATGGAAAATCGGTGATTCATAGGTGTGGCATAATATTGCTCTTTGTTCTAAATGAACCTTCCTCCTGGCAGTGGCCGTGTGACCACCATGTTTTTTAGAGTTTTTTTTTTGGATTTGAAAAGCAAGAGCAAGAGCAAGAGCTTTTGCTTAGATCGAGCACCCATGTCTGGATATTTCAATTACTCCCCATCCCCCTTTGGATAGAGAGAACAAAGTACATAATTCTTTTCACTTGCAACTCATCATGATATTCTGTCAAAACAAAGCCACATTTATTTTTTTAACTCGTAATTCTTACCTGATTCTTGCAGCTTTTCTGCCATTTCTTTAAAAGCCTTGTCTCTCATATCCCGGTCTTTGAATTCTGGCGTTTTCATGTCATACAAGCATGGATATTCAGGCCAAATTTCGGCAATTTTGTCTTCCAGTATCATTTCGGTAACGATGTCGCTCTGTTGTTCTGACATTTTCTCTTTGCACTCCACCAATAACACTGAAACGCCCACTGTAACACATGCACTTTGGGGAGCTATTTGACGTGAGTATTTTCCATTTGACGTGAGTATTTTCTATTTGATGTGTTTTTTATTTGACGTGGGTGTTTTCTATTTGATGTGGACCTTTTTATTTGATGTGCACTACAGGGCCACCGTACGTACCAGATAGACTCTCGGTTTAATTTGTGCAAGCATATAAAACACACGACAGGGCATTGACAGTGTTTGACGTGGACCTTTTTATTTGATGTGCACTACAGGGCCACCGTACGTACCAGATAGACTCTCGGTTTAATTTGTGCAAGCATATAAAACACACGACAGGGCATTGACAGTGATGTTAGTATTTAATACCCTATATCAGAATCAGTTGTTGTTTTCTATTATAAACTAATTGAACTCTTGATGAACTTAAGTTTGTTTCAAATATGAAAATGAGAATGTAATAAAAAACATTGCATCAGGTTGAAAATGCAGACAGCTGAATTAAATGGAAGTAATTTGTTTATCTGCCTCATGAGTCAAGAAGACCCACAATGCTTAACAAAATGTGCACAGTTCATAAAACAGGGTTTTAAGAAAAGCAACAAATTCTTCCACTCTGGACAAGTCAATAAATACAGTATCAAAATAAAGTATCAAGTATGATACTTTTTGTCCTTTAGTTAGCTTATTGTCAATTTCTGTATTTTAACACGTTGTTATTTCCACTATTTAATTTTAGACCATGTAAGTAGGTTAAAAGCCATCTCAGCCTTGATACCTTGAATATAAAAAAGTTACTGGCTGAACCGATGATGATGACATTTTGCAAAGAAAAGGGAAAGGCCTAGGTATGCATAGAAGACTAATTTTATCTTTGGAAGTCAAGATATTAGTCACAATTCCTTTTTCGAAATGCTAAATGTGTCTCTGACAATATCAATTATATCTATACTTAACATTCTATCCATACACGGTCAATTTAATCAAGATTCATTCCAACCTTGCCAGCAGAGAATAGCTATAGACTAACAGAGGGAATGAGTGTGCAGTAATGGCAACTGATTCACAAGTTGCTGATGTAAAGACTTAATCAATCAATATCATCTCAAGCAGAAGCAATTAACAGTTACTTTAATGTAGAGGAACAAAAATTTTTGTGCTTGTCAAATCTGACAAATAAAACATTACTGTTGAAAACCTGGCAGTTTACTGTTGCATCATCCATGCAATGTCAAAAACAAATACAACCATGTTGCAAGTTGCAAGAAAATGGTTTGAAAATATAAGCTAGCCTCAAACATGATTGATTCGCCCATTGGATACCACCTACTCAATAGCCCAATTTGTGACGCAAATTACAGCAAAGATTGTTTTAAAATCATTGGTAATGCGAGACCATTTCTTGCTTATTTGGAATTTGTCCACATCAAAACCAAAAGGCCAGTTCTCTGCAGACAAAAAGAGTTCTTTTTTTCACTTTGACTCTTTGATTAATCATGAAAATTAAAGTCTTGCACTATTTGTGGCTTTAAACATCATACATCACTCTGTGAAAAGAGAGCCACAACTATAGATAACGGAACGAAGGGAGTTTTGGCTGTTGCTTGTGACAAGAGCACATTACATCCAAGAGTGGTTGCAGAAGCTAATGTACAAGCAGTACGCATTTTACTGGACAGTGGAGCAGGAGCTCTTACGTCAACACAAAGCTGTTATCACTTCTGAAGTTAAAGCCAGTGCACAGAGAGAGAACTGGTTCATCATTTGCTGAAATGCAACACAATTCATTAATTCTATCGACCTGAACTAAGTGGTTCCTTTTTGATGCTTTTAGTAACTGGTTCATCATTTACTGAAATGCAACACAATTCGTTAATTCTATCAACCTGAGCTAAGTGGTTCCTTTTTGATGCTTTTAGTAACTGGTTCATCATTTACTGAAATGCAACACAATTCGTTAATTCTATCGACCTGAACTAAATGGTTCCTTTTTGATGCTTTTAGTAACTGGTTCATCATTTACTGAAATGCAACACAATTCGTTAATTCTATCAACCTGAGCTAAGTGGTTCCTTTTTGATGCTTTTAGTAACTGGTTCATCATTTACTGAAATGCAACACAATTCGTTAATTCTATCGACCTGAACTAAATGGTTCCTTTTTGATGCTTTTAGTAACTGGTTCATCATTTACTGAAATGCAACACAATTCATTAATTCTATCGACCTGAACTAAGTGGTTCCTTTTTGATGCTTTTAGTAACTGGTTCATCATTTACTGAATCAAAAAAATGATGATGAATCAAAAAAATGTATGGGACAATTCACAAAAGATTGGATATTTACAGGCTGAAACTGTCACCATGTTAAATTAAAGATTTTTTAATTGAAGTTTATTGTATCAGTTCAGAGAAAGAAACACCAACTTCCTTCCCTGACCCATGAATCAAGGAATTGAAGATATCGCCATCTGAGACCCTTGAAGTTGTGTAGGACATGCAGAAAATAAAAACAGATTCTGTTCAAGATAAGAAACCAGGTGCTGAGTTGACAAAACTTTGGTGCATTCTAAAGCCTGGTACTCAGATGAGGTTTACCACAAATTACCCCAATTACGATTACCCTGACTAAATTTCTTGACAGCAGGGGGGCTTAAATTTAGACATGTACTCACCTGCAACTGGTTTTTAATTGTCACAAGGAAATGGCCGTTCATAGAAATAAAAAACTTCTGGCAATGATGGGTACTGTCTATATCTTCCAAAAACGTAGAGAGAGATGAGAAAAACAGAAAGAACTACAATACCAAAAACAAAGATTCTGCGTGGGGGAAAGTTTCAGAAAAAAGACTTCAAGTGAATCTCATGGACTTGTTCAAGAGCTGTGGTTGAACAATCGTGACTTCTACTACAGATATCTGTGAATGTCGAAGGACAATTTAATCATTATGCCAAATATAGTTTTACTATGGTACATGTTGGTCAGTACAGTAGCAACAATGGCAGTGGGGTTCTGCTCAATTCTGAAATGGGACAGAGATTTGATGAAGAGACCCTTTCAATTCCACCTTTTGAATAGCTACCCGGCTGTGACTTAGAATTGCCCTATTACCTTGTTGGTGAAGAGATTGACCCCCTTAGATTTGGTTGATGTGCCCATATCCTGTAAAGCTCAGTGAGGTACAGCGGATTTATAATTACCGAGTTTCAAGAGCGAGTAAAGTAATTGAAAATGCCTTTGGTATTTTGGTTGCTCCTTAGAGGTTATTTTGTAGTCTCATTCATGCAACAAAGGAGAACAATGCTCGCTTTGTCTTGGCTGCCATTTGCTTCCATACTTATTTACGCGAAACAGAGAATAAAACGTATTGCCCTTCAGGCTTCATTGACTTGGAATTGCAGCATGAAGAATAGAGGAGGTTAGTGGCATCGGACAGCAGATTTTATAAAAGTATTATTTCTAGAGCTAGGGCCTAATGATAGGCTAAAACTGACACCAAATATAGGCAGCAGATACAAAGTGTGTGAACATTGACTCTGTTGCTTGGCAGTTAAAGCATGCGAAGAGTACTGGGGAAAAAGAGCGATTCCAAGGAGAATAAATAATATTAAGAGACAATTATAGCATGTTATAACATAAGGTATTATCATTATATTAATGAAATCTATTCTTCATCTGTTTTTTACTAATTTTGTTGGGCATTATTGTTTGAGGTCTGATAGTTATATATGTTCTTGAGAGATATGAGAGAAAGCATTCAGAGTGGATTGGTTAAGAGAAGTATCTGGATAGGGTGATACAGGACGATATATAGGAGCTGGAAGGTTGAAGGCAGAAGATGGCTGGATAGAGCCACAGGGATTCATTGAAGAGCTAGGTTGATGGAAAGCAGCAGATTGTTGTAAAGAAGCAGACGAGTTGAGTGAAGGTGCACTGTTATCTTTATCTTCTTGCTACATTTGCATTGTAAACAGCAAATGTTTTATTTGATATCTTGCAACACGCTGCTCTCTATGCCCGAGTTTGCGCAATTCTGTGGATACAAGCATGCCAAAGAGATCATTATCATCCTTCTTGGGCTTCCCTTGTGGACCTTCAGAAGCTTTGTTTTTAGAACACGGACCTCCTCTCTGTCAAGATCAGAGCATTGTCAAGAACATTGTAAAAATCAGATCTCTTCTCTGTCAGAACATTGTCAAGATCTGGTTTCTTTTTGGACCATTTTCACTGCCCTAGCTCTTCTGATGTATCATCTGCACATGGTCTTCTTCTTGAATTTTTAGGCCTCTACACGCAGTTCTTGTACTATTCTTCAGAGAGTTGCTCCACCCTGGTAGCCTCATTAAAAAAACTGGAATCATCACTATCATACTCGTCACCAATTAAACCTGTCTCCAGGATAGGAGTTGGACTTGGTGTTGCTTTTTCATTGGTTGGTGGTGGCAAACTTGTCTTTGTTGCTCACAGTTTTATAAACAGTATCAACCACAGCAGATGAATACTTCCTCATGCTCTCCTTTGTGTTCTCTACCCTGCTTGCCAATGTTCCAGACCTTTCTGCCCTTTTCAGATCGTTTCTCATTTTACTGAATCTTATTCTTAAATTTTAAAAAACTTGCTTGGCTTTATCACCTGTAAGATTAAAAGCAGACAATGTAGATAGGTTAAGCATCTGTCTTGATATCAATTAAGGTATAATGTAAGGGAGAAAGAGAGAAAGACAGTGTAGAGTGAGATACAAAATACAACAATACAACATTTCTTGCCATTTTCAATATTCAATTCTTCAGAAATACTGTTCCAAGCATTTCTTTTAACATTAACATCCTTGTAATCTTATTCCGTTTTATCACGAACACAGGGAATTTTCTTACTGCTTCAGATAGTTTTTCGTCAAATAGTAGGCTTTTGTTCTCCATTTCAAAATCAGAAGAAATAAAAAATTTAGTCCATGTCAACGTTATAGATTATCACGATTACAGCTAATTATTATGGGGGTAATCATAAAAAGCTTCAAGTGGGTACCATGCTTTAACAGGTCAAACGTCATTCAAAGATGTTGAACAAAGACCCTTTATGACATGGAACTATGAGGAAATCAAGACAATGTGGGCATTGGAAGCGGTAGGTTTTAGTGCAAAAGCAATTGAAGAATGCAACAAAGAATTCAAGAAGAATACTGCTAGACAAGCAGATGGCATGTATTCAACTAGGCTAGGATGGAAAGAAGACTGCATCCCATTACCAGAGAACAAAGAGTTAATATATTTTCAAGTATTTTAATTTTTCTCATGAACCAACCAAAACTACTGCCATAAATAGTTCTTTAAAGTTTGATTCTTGAAAAGATGATAGTTAAATTGTAGGTCATGATGGAAAGCTTATTTCTAAAGGTCATTCAGCAGAACAGAAACTTTCCATTTACCCTGCATTTGGGACCTTGACCAAGTGACAAGAAGCACAAAATGGCCTATGTTTGCAAGCTTTACACTCTTTCAAGCAGGTCTTGATATTGTGGCCTTTTTCACTGTAGTTGGTGCAAAGTTGATCAGCTTTTACTTGCATGCATTTAAGTTTTTTTCAGATATTCCAGATGATTCTTTTTTTGGAGAATTTAGTGAGGGCTTCAATTGATCTATGATTTGTTGCACAAAAAAGGACTTTGTTGAATCATGGTTCAACTTCTCAAAGCCTTGTTAATTGAATAGGTTAATGTTTCCATATACCTCTAAAATCTCTGGATCATTATGCAAAAATGCATGCATGTATGGTGTTATATGCTTTGTTACATAGACTGAAAGAAACAGACTCATCCATTTCCCGATTTCAATATCATCTTTGCAATTTGTTGTTCTCTTAAAGATAGTTAAATAATCAACCCAAATTATCTGTATCTTGGGTTTATTTTCATCTTTTGGAAGTAGATTTGGGATATCAATATTACTAAATAGTCTTAATTTTTGAGGACCAGCATTGTTAAAACTTTCTTCTTCTCAATTGCATCTGCCATGCAAAGACCTAGTATGAGCAAGGTCTGGAAATTGTCTGTAATACGCAGGAAGAGGTGAAGAGTGTCAATACTGACATGGTCAATAGGAAAAGAGTGAAAAACGGGCCTGTTTTTTCAACCGAGTTCTTTTTATTTGGGAAAAGTCGTTGATCTCCTTTTTTTTAAACCATGCACCCTATGTAATGTTGCAAAATAAATTTAATGTCATGGCATACTTTCACCAGACACATGAATAGGTTCCAATTGCTCCTCCAATACCTACTACAAGAGCTAGGAATTTCCAATCCCGACCTAAGAACCATTCAATTTCATAGCTCACTTCATTAATTTTCATATTTTTAGATGTGTTTATTTCATTCACTATATCACGTAGCTCTAGTTGCAGGTTCTCATAATTCTCAGTCATTTTCAAGATTGCAAGTGCATAATTGCCTCCTGACTTCATAGCTGCAGCACCTTCATCAATTACAGTGAATGCTATAATATCTACATGTTGTCTTTTGCAAATGTAAGTCCCACCCCCTTTTGATTTAACCCTTATTCTTCTTGAGCTGTGGCAAGAATTTTCAGGCTGCTGTTTTCTGAAAGGTTTGATTCTTAAAGGGAGTTGGTTTCTGATTCTTTCCCAAACTCTGTAGCCACCAGCAGGTGGAAAAATGTTCCATTTCTTATTGACTGCAGCCATTTATAATCAAATTACATCCTCTTTGGAGTTGTTCACGTGCTGAGGCAATTTCGTAGTATCCACTGTTAGAAATATTGAACTAATCCTTAATTAGCAGTAACATATTGATGTTATTGATTTCCACATTTGTTATTCTTTCTTAAGCTGGTGTAGCTGCTGCACAGACTCTGTCTTTCAATAAGTCAATCACTTTGTAATTTTTAGTTTCTTCATTATATATTTCAACTTTGTGTGCAGTCATGGGATGTAAACAAAGGAATGACAAGGCTACCTGACAATCATTTCCTATTTTTAAAGTCTGTATTGATGCATTCTACTAAAGTTTGTAATATTTTTTGTCCCTGCACCTCTACTGTCTAGATTTTGTTATATAGTCTGTGTTTATTACGCAGCGTCAATTAGAAGAATGATTAATTATAATTTTACATCTGTTAGCATTACGACTGTTTGCAACTAAACATAAACATTACTGAGCTTGTTTATGCTAATTGCAACTTAACATAAACAAGCTCATTAACAGCTATCAAGCTAAATTTAGACATTCCACAGATTCTGGCTCTTTTTGTGTTTTGTCGACTTCAATGCTAGTTTTTGCATTTTATTGGTCTCTTAATAGAAGGTCGAGGAAGTTTTATGTTTTGTTTTATTTTAAATTCAAGGCCACAAGTGAGAAGAAAACATGCAGTCAGTGTGGAAAAGTGTGTAAGGAAGACAAAACTCAAGACATAAAACAGGCAGTGCATCTAAAGCAGAAGTGATTAAAGCTATTCCTATTGATGAACTTAATGATCTTGTGGAAAGGGCAACATAAATGGCAGAAAGGAAGGGCTGTTTTCAAGAAAAACTTATCACAGGAATTGCATTATTATCGACCTGTTTTTCGGTTAATTCAAGTATTTTAAAAGAATTTGGCCTCATTTTTTGGTATATTCAAAGAAAGGTACTCTGAAGTGCCAAATAAATGCCACCCGGTTTCTCAATTTTAGCTTTTCACCACCAGCCTGGACCTTATTAGGACCCCAGTGTATAAATTTTGAAGGGCAAAATTTCACTAGTGAAATGAATAATTTAGGCTTCATAACCTGCTCCCTGCATTCAATCTGTGGAGAAGTTTTAATGCTGATTTTTGGCAGAAGTCTGTCGATGCATGCACACCCCATGTAATGTCTGTGCAGTACGGTGGGGGATGTGCAGTACGGTGGCGGATGTTCAGTACGGTGGGGGGATACCATAATTGCCGTGGGGAGGCATCTTGCAGTACGGTGGGGGATGTTCAGTATGGTGGGGGGATACCATGATTGCCGTGGGGAGGCATCATGATTGCTGTGGCGGATATTCAGTACGGTGGGGATGCCATGATGACTGTGGGGGGATACCATGATTGCCGTGGGGAGGCATCTCGGAGTACGGTGGGGGATGTTCAGTACAGTGGGGGGATACCATGATTGCCGTGGTGGATATTCAGTACGGTGGGGGGATACCATGATGCCTGTGGGGGGATACCAAAAAGCAATGCAAAAAGAGTATTCACTTCACTACAAAAGCTTGCGTTCTCGTATCTATGATGTCCATGGTAATCTACTATCATTGAACAAGGTTCAGTTCGGAGGGAAGTTTCTGCACGATTGTCAGTCATTTATTTCTGAACAAAGAAATACCGCCCTTGCTCAAGAAAAGATCACTGGAGTTCAGCAACGGTGTCTTCTCTTCCTTATTGAAGCAACAGAGCAAGTCGATAAGCGCTTACCAAGCTCATTAGATCTATTCAAAGGAGTGAGCTTGTTGCATCCAAAGAAGATCTTAAGTGCAACATCAAGAAGCCCTCTGCATCAGCTCCCATTTGCCAGCCTTCGACAAGATAAGGAAAGTAACATCGAAGACCAATACAGGAAAATTCTTCACAGAAATTGGCAAGAAGAACCTGTTTTCAATGGCAAAGTACCTGATGATACGGCTACATTCTGGGCAGGAATTATCAAATTCAAAAATATGATGGGGCAACATCCATTCAAAGAGCTTGCCACATATGCACTTGCATGTCTCACCACTCCAGTCAGTAACGCTGTAGTTGAACATATATTTTCACGAGTAACAGCAGTGAAGACAAAAATACGAAACAGAATAGGAGTCGACTTGCTCAATGCCCAGGTACGTATTCGTAGTAAGTTACGCTTCGAGGGAAAGTGTTGTCGAGACATGGTGGTTACGAAGAGAATGCTGGAGCTGTTTGATTCTAAGATGTACGAACCATTAAAGCCCCAGCAAACAAGTGCCACATGCAGTAACATTGACGTGGAAATACTGGAAAATTCTTCCGCTTCAGACAGTGACAGTGATTTTTGATTTCTATTTTTGGACAATGTTTGAAAAGTAAATTTTAATATTGTGTTGATTTGGCATTTTTTGGCGTTTTATGATAAAATTTTGGAAATTTGGCTTATTTTTGTCTTTCTTTTACACTAAATGAGTTGGCTTTTTTTGGCTTTTTTCTCGTATTGTTTGGCTTCAAGCATGCGCAGTCATATACCAACCCTGGTTTTTTGCACATGCCATAATTGCATCCCCTGGGAGAGCGTGTATTTTCATTCAATCTTTGTAAAGTTATAACACCAGCATTCAATATCACACATCATTTGCTTACCCTTTTCATCAGAATAAACTGTCTGTACTCAGCCACTAACAAACTTCTTATAAGCTTCTAAGCATGTTCGCTTTTTTTAATTGTTTCTCTTGAGTAAATTGGCTGCTGATGAGATATTGCTGACCTCTGACCATTCCACTTCAAGCAATTTTGAAAGATCCTCTGACCAGGCATCCGCTAGCAACTGATAAATGCAAACTAGCATGTTAATCAAAACGAGTTTCTCGAAATAACGCTTTTGAGCAGCTGGATCAACATCAGCTATATTGCAGGAAGCCATTTTGGTTATGAAAATAACTTTTTTGTCAAGAATTCTGTTAAAAATTTATGTTTTCATTTGAGAAATTTGCCTCCTGCACCATTTCCTCTGCATGTAAATAAAAAGAAACGCCCCGGGGCAAAATTAGCTCGAGGAAAATTTATGTTTTTCCTAGGTCAACCTAGGTGTATCTCTCAAGGAAAACCTAAAAACGAACCTTAGTTTCCTTGAGCCAATCCTTGAGAAAACCTAGGTTTTCCTAGGTTTTAAATTGGAACAACGTAGCTGTATAAAAAATAAAAAACAGTTAAAGGGAAACCTAGGTCTGCTAAAAGTTTCCATGTATGGGAATTTTTTAAATGAAACCGATACCTACGTGTAATATAGGTTTTCCTTTAGGTTCATTTGACCTTATCAATGGAAAACCTAGGTTTTTCCTTCATAAACCTAGGATAGGTATGAAATTAACAAAAAGAAAATCCTGAAATTCTTCTATAAATTGTAAAATTCTTCTGAACGAAATCAAGTATAAATAATATAAATAAGAATAAGTATTAATTTATGAATTTCCAAATGTATGAAATAATATGTATGAAATCATTTTATTCTTCCTTCATCAACACTCTGAAATCTACTAAATCAAAACATACAATACAAATGAAAATATAAACATTCTCATGAGAGCTCTTGGAGATTTGGACACACTGTGAAAATTGCTAATTGCAATATTCCTTCCCTAACCAAGTTAAAAATTGCTTAAATCCCATTCTCACCTTTGCTAACTATTTATTTAGAAGTCTTACTTCCATAATAAGATTGCTAATGGACTCAAGCATGCTGTACTGTTGCCTTTCAAGCTGGAAGACACGATCAGTAACACCTGTGTCCATGACATCTTGATGTGGATGACTGTCTGTTTGCAAGTCAATACCGCATCTCAAGTCAGCAGCAAAGTCACGGTGAACATTTGTAGTCGCCGGGGAAGAGCAAGAAATTAGCAGAGAATGTTCAGATGTTTCAAAAGAAGATGTTCAGATGTTCAGATGTAAAATGCGTTGAAGAATGTGATTTCGATTTGTCAGTCGAAAGAGCAGGGTAATAAAGACAAGATAGAAAAGTTGCAGGTTTTGAGTTTGAATGGGTTAAATACGCAAGGCTGCTGGCTGGCAGTGAGACAGTGGTAGATTAACTTACTACTAATGACTGGCTGACAAATTTAGCCTGCTAATTTGCCAGGGAATCTGAAAACAAAAACATAAATTAATTCATTATAATTAATTATACTCAGTTCATACCCACAAAACTGCAAAAGTGCATCATTTATTATTTGAACCCCAATATTTTGTTGATCAGCCTAAGTGGGAGTCCTTGACTAACCATTGTTTTGGCATATCAGAAAAAAATCAAAAAATAAACCTGAGGTGTTCCAACAATTGTAGATGTGCTGTATTCAACAAGAACTGCTGTTTTTTCAGCAAAGTGTTAAGCATAAAGTTATCATCACCATGATAACTTGTTGATGATGATGGCACTTCTTTTTGTAACTTTATTTTGATATTTTCATTGACTAAAAAAGTTATAATAGACCAGAGGCCAGAGGGGGAGCATTATCACCCGAGCTGGGAATTTACCAGACCAACTTTTTCTAACTCACTTTTTTGCGTAGATAACGAACCCGGATGTTGCTTGGGCGTTTAGGGGGGCTTTTTCCAGATATAGGGGGTCGAAGTCCAAAAAATGTGAAGTGACCTAATTTGACTGTATTCTGACATTGCACTTCAAAAAAGGTTTACTTTTGTTAATACATGATGATGTAGTTAACTTCATGACCAATTTTGCCTTTCCCAAGATTTGGGGGAGTAAAAATTCCAGGGGAAGAACTTCGTTCACCAGCAATCGACATACGAAAAATGGGTCCTGAACAGGCCGTTCCAGGCAAAAATCGTAGAGTCACTACAATCTCTTGCAGATGTCGACAAAGCTGCAACAAATCCTCGCAAATGTTTGAGAGTTAAACAAGTGGAAAAGTCAGAGGAACGTGTCAAGGAAGTCATGAAAGTCATGAAAGAAGCTTTTATTAACCCATTTAGCGAGGAGTTGAATAAAGATAAACTTTTCAACCTTGCTTCTGGAAAGCCATTATCTGATGAGATTTCTGCGTCGTTGCTGTCAGTTGAAGAACGCGGTATGAACTTGCTTGATAAATTCAATAAACGGCTTGATGCCAGCAAAGAGGAGGATCTGCGTCTATTTGACCCGATCAGATGAGTACCTTGGAAAGGTTTCAATGATGAAGCAAGAAAAGTTAAAGTAACAGCTGGTGGTAAGACGAAAGATGTTGCAGTACAGAGAGACATTCTTGGACTCTTATTGACAACATCGTTCAAAGAAGGGGAATCGGTTGATATCGATAAAGCTCTTACTTATGCTCTTGCTCCGGTGCCGCTTGCCCTCGCAACAAGTGATGGATACAGACGAAAAACAGCCAAGAGCAAGCTACTGCATACTGCATTAGAATCAATCATGTCTGACGAAGAATCACCAGAAAATGCAAGCTGCTATATTATTGACCTTGCAGCATCTCGTAGGAGCATAGTAAACATGCCTGACACATTTAGAGAGCTTGCAAAGAAGATTTTGCGAGAAATACCACGTCAGTACCAACAGATATATGTTGCCTGTGATTCGTATGCTGCCAGCTCTATAAAAGGCTCAGAGAGGGACTTGCGAGAAAATGCTGAAGAATTTGTAATTCGAAATGCAGATATTAGAATGCCCGCAAACTTTAAAAACTTCATGAGTAACGGCAAAAACAAGGAAAGGCTTTTTGAGCTAATCGAGCACGTTTGGGTTGAAGGTGCAAGCAGTCTCAACAATCCAACCATTTATTTTGCAAGAAAAGATTCATGCGTCAAGATAAGCAGCCAAGGTATAGTTCCGGAACGAGATTTGAGCACAAACCACGAGGAGGCTGATACCAAGATCTGCTACCTACTCCAACATGCCCTTCAGATGAATAATGGGGAGGAGACAGTCTGCATTGTGCGCTCTAGCTCTGGCGATGTCGATATTCCCATCATTCTTTAGCCAACGGCTGAACATTTGCACGTATTCATCGATAACGGAACTGGGAAGCACAGGCGATTGCTCGATCTAAATGCATGTGAGCTATCGCAATTACAGAAGGAAGCGCTCCTTGCCCTGCATGCATTTTCAGGAAATGACTACATTTCGTCCTTCTTGCGGAAAGGCAAACCTGCATTTTGGAAGCTCATGAAAGGCAACGAAGACTTTCAGAAAATTTTCGCAGAGCTTGGCAGGGAAAATCGTGCTAGTGTTAGCTTGCTACTTGGCTTTGAGAGATTTGTCTGTAGCCTATACGGAGAGAAGCGATTGCAATCTGTTAATCAAGCAAGAAGGGCAATATTTTGGCGCATTTTTGAAAAGGAAAACAAAGTTGTTGATTTGTCACTGCTGCCCCCTTGTAAGAGCAGCCTCGAAAAACACATAAGTCGTGCAAACTTTGTCGCAAGAATATGGAAACAGGCATCGAAAAGCATAATTGACATCGAACAACCAGCCAATCACGGCTGGTTAGAAGATTTATCCATTGACTGGCTGACGGAGCCCTATCCTGAGGATATTGCGGAGCTATTGGTAGTGAGGCAAGAAAGAGAAACGGAATCAGAAGAAGAAATCGAGTAAACAAAACGGTATGACAAAATATCTTGATAATGCATTTTCTGTAGCCGAACAAGAGAAGACAAATGATTGAAAATTCTATCCCCCCCCCTGGAATTTTACTCCCCAAATCTTGGGAAAGGCAAAATTGGTCAGAAAGTTAACTACATCATCAGGTATTAACAAAAGTAAACCTTGTTTGAAGTGCAATGTCAGAATACAGTCAAATTAGGTCACTTCACATTTTTTGGATTTCGACCCCCTATATCTGGAAAAAGCCCCCCTAAACGCCCAAGCAACATCCGGGTTCGTTATCTACGCAAAAAGTGAGTTAGAAAAGTTGGTCTGGTAAATTCCCAGCTCGGGTGATAATGCTCCCCTCTGGCCTCTGGTCTATAAAGAATTCAAATATTTCTACTTAGATCTAAGGATTAAAAGTGTACCCGAAAGAAAACAATTGCTGAAAAATATCATTGTTCACAGCTTTCAACATTTGATAATAAAGATTAAAAGCTTTAATCCCCTTTAATGGTAACACTTGCTGTGTCTTCTGGCTGGCAATTTTCAAAATCTGTTGTCCTGGAGTAAAAATTGATTAATTTAGCATGCAGTATTTATTCTGTTAATTATGCATATTTTTCATCCAGGGCTTCTCCAAAAGCAGTTTTCAAGGGGGATGTGACCATCTCAATTTTCCACCTAGACTGAACACAGTTTTGATTCATCAAATGAGCATTGGAGGGTACTTAAATTTGGACAGTAATTAATTTTGATGGTCTTTGAGTGGTAAAAAGCTCAACAAATGTAAGTATCAATTTACTGACCATTGCTTCTTCAATGGAGGTGTTGCACCCAAACACCCCCAATGTAGGGACAACCCTGGTTTCATCTTTTTCCACAGTTTAATGGACAAAGAGCCCCTACCAACCTTCTTTGCTGGATTCATTCTTTAGTTCAAGAGCGAGTTTGATTTGATTTGACTGACCCATGGGACTGACCCAGCCCCTGTGCATACTTTTGGCACTCAAGACCTTAGTTTGTTATTACAACAACAATACCAAGTGCGCTTTAGGCCCTCTACCGCCCCTAAATTGATTTTGAATGATTGATAAAATTATTTTTTGAATCTTATGTCGGTTTTAATCAGTATTAGGTGTTCAGCCTGTTCTTGAGAGTTTTACGGCTTGTTCTTTGGGTGTTCTTGGGTTGTTCAGCCTGATCTTGGGGTGTTCAGTCTTTTAGAAATGACTTCTTGCCCTATGACTAAAATGTATTTGTCCGGATGATAAAACATCCAAGAGACAAACAGACGGACTACTCACACAGAGGCTAAGGGCGGAAACACATCATACATGACATACAAAAGAATGAAATCTTCCAAGCCTTCATGTCATGACAGAAATCAAGACAGTAGAAAAGCAACAGAATGACAGGACACCTTTTGTTGTCACGTACCACTTTAGCCTGTCACAACTGGGTCACATACTAACACAAAATTTTCTACATGAAAAAAATCTGATACTGGTAAAGAAGCTTTCTGACAGCCACCTATACTGAGCTGCCATAGACCAAAATAACCTAAGGGATTATTTGTGTGAGCAAAGAGACAAATTTCAAGCACAGATAAGGCCAAAAATGTGATGAATGTAACTTGACACATGACTGCATCACTTACTACCACATAAACAAGATTACTACTGTGTCTACATTTTCAAATAAAAACGAAAAATATGAACCCAACATCGACTTGACTGCAATACACCCAACATTCTTTACATGCTACAATGCAAAAAATGTTTACTAAAAACTGTCAGGACATTAAACAAACAAGGAGGCGTTTGCAAGACAGATATACCACAGGTGACACATGTAAACAAGAGACATGACAAATCGGGGGTGGTAGAACACTTCACACAACAATCCTGACCTTATATGACTTACAAGTTATGCCTTTCCTGCAAATACATGACAAACTAGAGAGTGTTCGTAGAGCCAGAGAATAATACTTTATTGGCTTGGCCAACCCTCTTGCACTGCACTGACTTAACAGAACAACAGAATGCTTACCTAGTCTTCTTTACTAATATTTGTTTACATTTAACCTCATAATCAGCATTTATTGCGCATATCTGTACATAATGTCTGTTACGCCATTCACATCTATTTCATTTATTTCCTACATATTTCAGCTATTTTGTCAATCTCCTTTCATCTAACCCTTCAACAACTTCAGCTATTACATCACCTACACATTTTTTATTAAAATAATATAAAGCCACAAGGGGCAAACTAAAAAATATAGGAGTATTCGTACTCAACATACGGTTATGGGAGCCACCTAGTAGTTGTAGTCACCGTAAGGCTCGGTCAATAGAAGGCGTATAGAAGGGTTCTAGGGTGTAGAGGAAGATCGAGGTGATGTATGAATAGAGATTATTAGGTACGATTCATCAGCTGTCCACCTGTACTCAGCGTTTCGAGGGTTTAAGGGCAGGACGCTTTGTGAGTACAGGCCCCTCAGCGCCCGTTTAATGAGGCACTATCGTACTTGTAGAAAATTTCCAGAGATTTTGAGTTATCTTGGCTAGTAGATAGTTAGAGAGGTTTTCAGAGATGTTCCGATATATGGTGTTTTATTAGGTATATGCAACATAGGGTGTAGGGGTATATGGGTGTGGTGTCTCATGGTCTAGTTATTATGCCCAATTACCTCGAACACAAAATGACGTTTTATAACTTTTAAGCCATCATATTAACAATATTACTTGTTTTTTTCTTTATTCAAGAGTTTGTTCCAGTTTGGTGTGTACCAGGATATCTCCAAGGTTCTTGTTTCTTTTAAATGCCAAGACTGGTTTCTGTGCAGTGATTCCTTGTAGCTCTTCGTCGTTTTCCAAGTAGTGCCAGTGTCTATGTAGGCTTGGACCTATCTGTGTTGTATTGTTGTTAAATGGTACAATAAATGGTAATTTTGATGTAACTTGTTTCGGTAATGCATTCAGTATAGCATCTTGGGATAATGGTCTAACTTTCTCGAATATTGAATTTATTAAGTTTAGGTTATATCCTCTCTCTACTAGATTTTTTAGAAGTTCGTTCAGTTTTAGTTCGAATTCTTTGTTGTTTGAAATTATTCTCCTATATCGGAGAGCCTGACTGTATATAATTCCCTTTTTACAATTGTTTGGGTGAAAGGATTGTGCATGTAGTAGGGAGCATATGTCCGTTGGCTTTTTGTAAATTGTTGTGCTTATTGAGTCTTTCTTTAGAATTGTCATTGTGTCAAGGAAGGCTATTCTTTCCATTGAGTATGACATCTCGAATTTGATTGTTTCATGTATAGAGTTCATGTGGTTATAGAAATTTTTCAGTTTGTTTATATCATGTGTCCAGATGGCGAAAATGTCATCAATATAGCGTATCCAGAATAGGGGTTTAAGACCCTCTGGTGCTGTAGTAAGGATCTTGCTTTCGATTATGCTCATGAATATATTTGCATAGTTTGGGGCAAAGCATGTTCCCATGGCTGTTCCCATTGTTTGTAAGTAGAATTCATTATTAAATTCAAAGTAGTTTCTCTTTAGTATGAAGTGTAGCATTTGATTTATGTGTCTAATTGGAAGGGGGTTGTTTTCACCATAGTGATCCATTAGAGCATCTAGACAATATTTAATCCCCTCATCGTGTGGGATATTTGTGTATAGTGACTTCACGTCAAAGGTAACCAGTAATGAACCTGGTTTGATCTTTCCATCGTATGTTTTCAGTATTCTTAGGAAATTTGTTGTGTCTTTGATGTAGGAAGGGATTTCCTTCACTATTGGCTTTAGGTAGTGATCGATATATCGGGAGAGTTTGGATGTAGGTGAGTTACATCCTGATATGATAGGTCTCCCTGGATTACCAGGTTTGTGTATTTTTGGCAGCATATAGAATATTGGTGTTCTTGTATTTGCATTCGGGGTTAGAAATTGGAACAGTGTTTCGTCAATTATCTGACGTCTTTTTAGCTCAGTAGTAAATGTTGCGATTTCGCATAAGTCGCCTATTGGATTATGTTGTACTTTTTGGTAGTAGTTCGTGTCATTTAGTTGGCGGTAAGCTTCGTTCATGTAATCTGTGCGGTCGAGGAGGACCAATTTTCCCCCTTTATCAGCCCGCTTCAGGATAACGTCTTGTAAAGACTGGAGTTCGTGAGGGCCTGTCTTTCTCCTTTAGAAAGGTTGTCTTCGTAGACTGCCCTAATTTGAATATTAGATATGTCTCTATGAATATTCATAAGGTAATCTTGTATGTTCTTATTGTTTGCATCGGGAGGTTCCCATGCTGATTTTACGTGGAAGGGGTTTGGAGGTTCTTGGTTGTCTGCATCTTTGAAATGATATTTTAAGTTTATCATTCTTTTGAATTTCTCATATGCAAGTTGTATTTCATGTTCTGGTGTGGGTTTTGGGGTTGGGACAAACGTTAGGCCCTTCGATAGTAGTTGTATTTGTGTTTTAGATAGATTAATTTTGCTTAGGTTAACTATCATTTCTGAGGTGCGTTCTTCATTTACTATTTGTCTCTGGAGTTGTTTTTCAGTGCATTTTTCTTTAGTGTGTTAGATTTTCTTTTCCTTCCCATGCCGGAGATGGACTTCAGTATCGTTAGTTTCCGGAAGTTCGAGGTTTTGTCCTTTTTTGCTGAAATCATATAAGGGTATGTTATTTATAGTTTCTTTTTACTATTTGGGTTTAGTGCCGGTCAGTGTTGTTGTTTAATCTTCTTTATTTGTTAAATTCTTTTCATGGGCAATGCCCACGCAGCCTCGTTTTCGCTTAATAAAAATTGTTGTTGTTGTTGTAATTGTTGTTCTCGTTTATCCTTGCATTGCATAGGTTATCAATATAGAAATGTTTATCTGTTGGGAATCCTGTTGTTGGGACTATTGTCTTAGAATTGATATTATCGATTCTATTGTAGAATTTTGTGCTTCAAAACAGTCGAAAAGCGCTTTTAGGGCTTTAGAACGAAAAGACGAGAAAAATCTGCTAGTATTTGTTATAATATTTCAAGGTAATGAGACCAAGGATTGAGGTACATCATGGTGTAAGCAAAATTGTATCAATAATAATCAGAAGCGAAAATTATTATCATCAAAGTATTAAAATCAGGTACTCAGCATGGCAATTGTTCATATATTCATACAAAAAGGGTTATGTATTGTTCTAACAGAATAGATTGTCAACATTCTTATCTAGAAGTTGTTAAATTCGACACATACGTGTATGTTTCGTAATTTCAAGAAAAATAGCTTATTTGCATCATTAGCATTGGTTCTTTCTCATTCATTAAGTTATCTTGAGTAATATGTTATGATGTGTAATTAGAAAAGAAATTTTTTATCATATCTGATTATTGGAGCAGCGAAAAACTTATATTTTGTTCGTATGGAAAAACTTCTATTTTGTTCGTATGGAGATTGTTTTTATATTCAAAGATGACTGGCCTAAAGATCATTTGTTTATCAATTAATCGATGGTATATTGCAGAATTAGGTATTTTCTAACTAGCTATACGGGATATGATTAACAAGAAGTATAGAGCTATTCACGAGGGCGTTTCTCACCCGATCTACGGTTGCTAATTGATCTAGTTAAATTAGCCGTGTATAACTGCCTGGATTCTTCATTTGATAGTTTATCGATTCTCTCATAAATCGATTCGTCCTTATATAAACGGTTAACATCGTCTAAACGCATTTTGACCATCAGGTCAGCTTTATTGGCTAAATTATTATGGTGAAGGCTTAAAAGTTTACACACATCACGTTGATAGTCTCTATTAATACGTTCTAATTCCGTTTTAAGTTCTGGCGAGAAGTATTTCTGATCTCTCAGAGCAATAACCGGTCTTGTGTATGGCGGGAAGGATGTTTCTGCTGCCGCAATCATTTTGAAGTGACTGGCTAGACCACTATGCGTAAGATGATTTAATTTTTGCTTTACTAAATCTTTAGTGAGTTTCTTTTCCGAGTCTTCTTCCTCGATTTCAAGTAATTTTTTCGCGTATTTCTTTTTAGGTTTTTGTTTTGGTGGTGGTGTTTCGGGTATTGGCTTTGGAGATGCTGGTGGGCTGGGCAGTTTCTCATTAGCAGGTTTCTTACATGGATGTAGTAGAGAGTTTATGATCTCTTCATCGTCCTCCTGGCTTTCAGGTATGAAAGAGTTCTGAGTCAAGAATGTTTCGCTGTCATCATTATCATCATCGTTTTCTGGAGTTATTGTTCTGTACTCATCTTGAGCTGTAGAGACGAACATGGGCTATTTTGACATTGTGTATATAAGAAATGCGTTATAAGGTAATGTGCTCAAAGATTGAGCAATAGTAATTGACATTCAGCTTGCTCTTTTAGCTAGCTATGTGTCTTTGTGTTTTGCTTTTTGAATTTCAGTATAATGAGTAGTGTAAGGTGTTAAGTAAAAGGATAGAGGAAAGTGAAATATTAGATTTTTACTTACAGGCAAATGAGACAGACAATCTTTCTTTTCCAATTTTTTCTTCGTTCTTTCCAGACATTGTCGATTTTAGTTAGAGTGACTTTTTTCGTACAGAGCAACTCAGAGTATGCAATAGTGTAATGAGGTGCGGTAGTAGGTAGGTATGTGTATTTATAGCATATGCCTAGGATTTCCGCATAAGAGGTCTGGTAGCTGTAACTCATGTTAGAGCTCCCAGTGTGACAGAATGGTGACATGCCTAATTAGGCAGCATGGGAGGTAGTCTTTTTTTTAATTATGTGTTGGTTTGCCCTAGTGTATCTCCAGAAGCCGTTTTTGAGGTTTTTACTAGTACAATTTGTGGTTTTGAAAAATAAGTTTTATCCATATGAGGCTGAACATGTATTCAGTTTGAGATCGAGGTTCAGTATTTCATCAGGCGCGAAAGCATTGGCAAATATGCATCTAGGTCGTATTTGACTTAGAGCCGCTTTTATAAGGCTAGTTAATTTGTTAGTTTCAGAATTATTGGCGCTGGGCTCTAATCAAAACCGCATGAAGGGATCCAAAAGGATCTTACTTTCCTCCAGTATCGACATTTTTTATTAAAATAATATAAAGCCACAAGGGGCAAACTAAAAAATATAGGAGTATTCGTACTCAACATACGGTTATGGGAGCCACCTAGTAGTTGTAGTCACCGTAAGGCTCGGTCAATAGAAGGCGTATAGAAGGGTTCTAGGGTGTAGAGGAAGATCGAGGTGATGTATGAATAGAGATTATTAGGTACGATTCATCAGCTGTCCACCTGTACTCAGCGTTTCGAGGGTTTAAGGGCAGGACGCTTTGTGAGTACAGGCCCCTCAGCGCCCGTTTAATGAGGCACTATCGTACTTGTAGAAAATTTCCAGAGATTTTGAGTTATCTTGGCTAGTAGATAGTTAGAGAGGTTTTCAGAGATGTTCCGATATATGGTGTTTTATTAGGTATATGCAACATAGGGTGTAGGGGTATATGGGTGTGGTGTCTCATGGTCTAGTTATTATGCCCAATTACCTCGAACACAAAATGACGTTTTATAACTTTTAAGCCATCATATTAACAATATTACTTGTTTTTTTCTTTATTCAAGAGTTTGTTCCAGTTTGGTGTGTACCAGGATATCTCCAAGGTTCTTGTTTCTTTTAAATGCCAAGACTGGTTTCTGTGCAGTGATTCCTTGTAGCTCTTCGTCGTTTTCCAAGTAGTGCCAGTGTCTATGTAGGCTTGGACCTATCTGTGTTGTATTGTTGTTAAATGGTACAATAAATGGTAATTTTGATGTAACTTGTTTCGGTAATGCATTCAGTATAGCATCTTGGGATAATGGTCTAACTTTCTCGAATATTGAATTTATTAAGTTTAGGTTATATCCTCTCTCTACTAGATTTTTTAGAAGTTCGTTCAGTTTTAGTTCGAATTCTTTGTTGTTTGAAATTATTCTCCTATATCGGAGAGCCTGACTGTATATAATTCCCTTTTTACAATTGTTTGGGTGAAAGGATTGTGCATGTAGTAGGGAGCATATGTCCGTTGGCTTTTTGTAAATTGTTGTGCTTATTGAGTCTTTCTTTAGAATTGTCATTGTGTCAAGGAAGGCTATTCTTTCCATTGAGTATGACATCTCGAATTTGATTGTTTCATGTATAGAGTTCATGTGGTTATAGAAATTTTTCAGTTTGTTTATATCATGTGTCCAGATGGCGAAAATGTCATCAATATAGCGTATCCAGAATAGGGTTTAAGACCCTCTGGTGCTGTAGTAAGGATCTTGCTTTCGATTATGCTCATGAATATATTTGCATAGTTTGGGGCAAAGCATGTTCCCATGGCTGTTCCCATTGTTTGTAAGTAGAATTCATTATTAAATTCAAAGTAGTTTCTCTTTAGTATGAAGTGTAGCATTTGATTTATGTGTCTAATTGGAAGGGGGTTGTTTTCACCATAGTGATCCATTAGAGCATCTAGACAATATTTAATCCCCTCATCGTGTGGGATATTTGTGTATAGTGACTTCACGTCAAAGGTAACCAGTAATGAACCTGGTTTGATCTTTCCATCGTATGTTTTCAGTATTCTTAGGAAATTTGTTGTGTCTTTGATGTAGGAAGGGATTTCCTTCACTATTGGCTTTAGGTAGTGATCGATATATCGGGAGAGTTTGGATGTAGGTGAGTTACATCCTGATATGATAGGTCTCCCTGGATTACCAGGTTTGTGTATTTTGGCAGCATATAGAATATTGGTGTTCTTGTATTTGCATTCGGGGTTAGAAATTGGAACAGTGTTTCGTCAATTATCTGACGTCTTTTTAGCTCAGTAGTAAATGTTGCGATTTCAAGCATAAGTCGCCTATTGGATTATGTTGTACTTTTTGGTAGTAGTTCGTGTCATTTAGTTGGCGGTAAGCTTCGTTCATGTAATCTGTGCGGTCGAGGAGGACCAATTTTCCCCCTTTATCAGCCCGCTTCAGGATAACGTCTTGTAAAGACTGGAGTTCGGTGAGGGCCTGTCTTTCTCCTTTAGAAAGGTTGTCTTCGTAGACTGCCCTAATTTGAATATTAGATATGTCTCTATGAATATTCATAAGGTAATCTTGTATGTTCTTATTGTTTGCATCGGGAGGTTCCCATGCTGATTTTACGTGGAAGGGGTTTGGAGGTTCTTGGTTGTCTGCATCTTTGAAATGATATTTTAAGTTTATCATTCTTTTGAATTTCTCATATGCAAGTTGTATTTCATGTTCTGGTGTGGGTTTTGGGGTTGGGACAAACGTTAGGCCCTTCGATAGTAGTTGTATTTGTGTTTTAGATAGATTAATTTTGCTTAGGTTAACTATCATTTCTGAGGTGCGTTCTTCATTTACTATTTGTCTCTGGAGTTGTTTTTTCAGTGCATTTTTCTTTAGTGTGTTAGATTTTCTTTTCCTTCCCATGCCGGAGATGGACTTCAGTATCGTTAGTTTCCGGAAGTTCGAGGTTTTGTCCCTTTTTTTTGCTGAAATCATATAAGGGTATGTTATTTATAGTTTCTTTTTTTACTATTTGGGTTTAGTGCCGGTCAGTGTTGTTGTTTAATCTTCTTTATTTGTTAAATTCTTTTCATGGGCAATGCCCACGCAGCCTCGTTTTCGCTTAATAAAAAATTGTTGTTGTTGTTGTAATTGTTGTTCTCGTTTATCCTTGCATTGCATAGGTTATCAATATAGAAATGTTTATCTGTTGGGAATCCTGTTGTTGGGACTATTGTCTTAGAATTGATATTATCGATTCTATTGTAGAATTTTTGTGCTTCAAAAACAGTCGAAAAGCGCGTTTTTAGGGCTTTGTAAGGAAAGACGCAGAAAAATCTGCTAGTATTTGTTATAATATTTCAAGGTAATGAGACCAAGGATTGAGGTACATCATGGTGTAAGCAAAATTGTATCAATAATAATCAGAAGCGAAAATTATTATCATCAAAGTATTAAAATCAGGTACTCAGCATGGCAATTGTTCATATATTCATACAAAAAGGGTTATGTATTGTTCTAACAGAATAGATTGTCAACATTCTTATCTAGAAGTTGTTAAATTCGACACATACGTGTATGTTTCGTAATTTCAAGAAAAATAGCTTATTTGCATCATTAGCATTGGTTCTTTCGCATTCATTAAGTTATCTTGAGTAATATGTTATGATGTGTAATTAGAAAAGAAATTTTTTATCATATCTGATTATTGGAGCAGCGAAAACTTATATTTTGTTCGTATGGAAAAACTTCTATTTTGTTCGTATGGAGATTGTTTTATATTCAAAGATGACTGGCCTAAAGATCATTTGTTTATCAATTAATCGATGGTATATTGCAGAATTAGGTATTTTCTAACTAGCTATACGGGATATGATTAACAAGAAGTATAGAGCTATTCACGAGGCGTTTCTCACCCGATCTACGGTTGCTAATTGATCTAGTTAAATTAGCCGTGTATAACTGCCTGGATTCTTCATTTGATAGTTTATCGATTCTCTCATAAATCGATTCGTCCTTATATAAACGGTTAACATCGTCTAAACGCATTTTGACCATCAGGTCAGCTTTATTGGCTAAATTATTATGGTGAAGGCTTAAAAGTTTACACATCACGTTGATAGTCTCTATTAATACGTTCTAATTCCGTTTTAAGTTCTGGCGAAGTATTTCTGATCTCTCAGAGCAATAACCGGTCTTGTGTATGGCGGAAGGATGTTTCTGCTGCAATCATTTTGAAGTGACTGGCTAGACCACTATGCGTAAGATGATTTAATTTTGCTTTACTAAATCTTTAGTGAGTTTCTTTTCCGAGTCTTCTTCCTTGATTTCAAGTAATTTTTTCGTATTTCTTTTTAGGTTTTTGTTTTGGTGGTGGTGTTTCGGGTATTGGCTTTGGAGATGCTGGTGGGCTGGGCAGTTTCTCATTAGCAGGTTTCTTACATGGATGTAGTAGAGTTTATGATCTCTTCATCGTCCTCCTGGCTTTCAGGTATGAAAGATTTCTGAGTCAAGAATGTTTCGCTGTCATCATTATCATCATCGTTTTCTGGAGTTATTGTTCTGTACTCATCTTGAGCTGTAGAGACGAACATGGGCTATTTTGACATTGTGTATATAAGAAATGTGTTATAAGGTAATGTGCTCAAAGATTGAGCAATAGTAATTGACATTCAGCTTGCTCTTTTAGCTAGCTATGTGTCTTTGTGTTTTGCTTTTTGAATTTCAGTATAATGAGTAGTGTAAGGTGTTAAGTAAAAGGATAGAGGAAAGTGAAATATTAGATTTTTACTTACAGGCAAATGAGACAGACAATCTTTCTTTTCCAATTTTTCTTCGTTCTTTCCAGACATTGTCGATTTTAGTTAGAGTGACTTTTTTCGTACAGAGCAACTCAGAGTATGCAATAGTGTAATGAGGTGCGTTAGTAGGTAGGTATGTGTATTTATAGCATATGCCTAGGATTTCATAAGAGGTCTGGTAGCTGTAACTCATGTTAGAGCTCCCAGTGTGACAGAATGGTGACATGCCTAATTAGGCAGCATGGGAGGTAGTCTTTTTAATTATGTGTTGGTTTGCCCTAGTGTATCTCCAGAAGCCGTTTTGAGGTTTTACTAGTACAATTTGTGGTTTTGAAAAATAAGTTTTATCCATATGAGGCTGAACATGTATTCAGTTTGAGATCGAGGTTCAGTATTTCATCAGGCGCGAAAGCATTGGCAAATATGCATCTAGGTCGTATTTGACTTAGAGCCGCTTTTATAAGGCTAGTTAATTTGTTAGTTTCAGAATTATTGGCGCTGGGCTCTAATCAAAACCGCATGAAGGGATATAAAAGGATCTTACTTTCCTCCAGTATCGACATTTTTTATTAAAATAATATAAAGCCACAAGGGGCAAACTAAAAAATATAGGAGTATTCGTACTCAACATACGGTTATGGGAGCCACCTAGTAGTTGTAGTCACCGTAAGGCTCGGTCAATAGAAGGCGTATAGAAGGGTTCTAGGGTGTAGAGGAAGATCGAGGTGATGTATGAATAGAGATTATTAGGTACGATTCATCAGCTGTCCACCTGTACTCAGCGTTTCGAGGGTTTAAGGGCAGGACGCTTTGTGAGTACAGGCCCCTCAGCGCCCGTTTAATGAGGCACTATCGTACTTGTAGAAAATTTTCAGAGATTTTGAGTTATCTTGGCTAGTAGATAGTTAGAGAGGTTTTCAGAGATGTTCCGATATATGGTGTTTTATTAGGTATATGCAACATAGGGTGTAGGGGGTATATGGGTGTGGTGTTTTTTTATTAAAATAATATAAAGCCACAAGGGGCAAACTAAAAAATATAGGAGTATTCGTACTCAACATACGGTTATGGGAGCCACCTAGTAGTTGTAGTCACCGTAAGGCTCGGTCAATAGAAGGCGTATAGAAGGGTTCTAGGGTGTAGAGGAAGATCGAGGTGATGTATGAATAGAGATTATTAGGTACGATTCATCAGCTGTCCACCTGTACTCAGCGTTTCGAGGGTTTAAGGGCAGGACGCTTTGTGAGTACAGGCCCCTCAGCGCCCGTTTAATGAGGCACTATCGTACTTGTAGAAAATTTTCAGAGATTTTGAGTTATCTTGGCTAGTAGATAGTTAGAGAGGTTTTCAGAGATGTTCCGATATATGGTGTTTTATTAGGTATATGCAACATAGGGTGTAGGGGGTATATGGGTGTGGTGTCTCATGGTCTAGTTATTATGCCCAATTACCTCGAACACAAAAATGACGTTTTATAACTTTTAAGCCATCATATTAACAATATTACTTGTTTTTTTCTTTATTCAAGAGTTTGTTCCAGTTTGGTGTGTACCAGGATATCTCCAAGGTTCTTGTTTCTTTTAAATGCCAAGACTGGTTTCTGTGCAGTGATTCCTTGTAGCTCTTCGTCGTTTTCCAAGTAGTGCCAGTGTCTATGTAGGCTTGGACCTATCTGTGTTGTATTGTTGTTAAATGGTACAATAAATGGTAATTTTGATGTAACTTGTTTCGGTAATGCATTCAGTATAGCATCTTGGGATAATGGTCTAACTTTCTCGAATATTGAATTTATTAAGTTTAGGTTATATCCTCTCTCTACTAGATTTTTTAGAAGTTCGTTCAGTTTTAGTTCGAATTCTTTGTTGTTTGAAATTATTCTCCTATATCGGAGAGCCTGACTGTATATAATTCCCTTTTTACAATTGTTTGGGTGAAAGGATTGTGCATGTAGTAGGGAGCATATGTCCGTTGGCTTTTTGTAAATTGTTGTGCTTATTGAGTCTTTCTTTAGAATTGTCATTGTGTCAAGGAAGGCTATTCTTTCCATTGAGTATGACATCTCGAATTTGATTGTTTCATGTATAGAGTTCATGTGGTTATAGAAATTTTTCAGTTTGTTTATATCATGTGTCCAGATGGCGAAAATGTCATCAATATAGCGTATCCAGAATAGGGGTTTAAGACCCTCTGGTGCTGTAGTAAGGATCTTGCTTTCGATTATGCTCATGAATATATTTGCATAGTTTGGGGCAAAGCATGTTCCCATGGCTGTTCCCATTGTTTGTAAGTAGAATTCATTATTAAATTCAAAGTAGTCTCTCTTTAGTATGAAGTGTAGCATTTGATTTATGTGTCTAATTGGAAGGGGGTTGTTTTCACCATAGTGATCCATTAGAGCATCTAGACAATATTTAATCCCCTCATCGTGTGGGATATTTGTGTATAGTGACTTCACGTCAAAGGTAACCAGTAATGAACCTGGTTTGATCTTTCCATCGTATGTTTTCAGTATTCTTAGGAAATTTGTTGTGTCTTTGATGTAGGAAGGGATTTCCTTCACTATTGGCTTTAGGTAGTGATCGATATATCGGGAGAGTTTGGATGTAGGTGAGTTACATCCTGATATGATAGGTCTCCCTGGATTACCAGGTTTGTGTATTTTTGGCAGCATATAGAATATTGGTGTTCTTGTATTTGCATTCGGGTTAGAAATTGGAACAGTGTTTCGTCAATTATCTGACGTCTTTTTAGCTCAGTAGTAAATGTTGCGATTTCAAGCATAAGTCGCCTATTGGATTATGTTGTACTTTTTGGTAGTAGTTCGTGTCATTTAGTTGGCGGTAAGCTTCGTTCATGTAATCTGTGCGGTCGAGGAGGACCAATTTTCCCCCTTTATCAGCCCGCTTCAGGATAACGTCTTGTAAAGACTGGAGTTCGGTGAGGGCCTGTCTTTCTCCTTTAGAAAGGTTGTCTTCGTAGACTGCCCTAATTTGAATATTAGATATGTCTCTATGAATATTCATAAGGTAATCTTGTATGTTCTTATTGTTTGCATCGGGAGGTTCCCATGCTAATTTTACGTGGAAGGGGTTTGGAGGTTCTTGGTTGTCTGCATCTTTGAAATGATATTTTAAGTTTATCATTCTTTTGAATTTCTCATATGCAAGTTGTATTTCATGTTCTGGTGTGGGTTTTGGGGTTGGGACAAACGTTAGGCCCTTCGATAGTAGTTGTATTTGTGTTTTAGATAGATTAATTTTGCTTAGGTTAACTATCATTTCTGAGGTGCGTTCTTCATTTACTATTTGTCTCTGGAGTTGTTTTTCAGTGCATTTTCTTTAGTGTGTTAGATTTTCTTTTCCTTCCCATGCCGGAGATGGACTTCAGTATCGTTAGTTTCCGGAAGTTCGAGGTTTTGTCCCTTTTTTTTGCTGAAATCATATAAGGGTATGTTATTTATAGTTTCTTTTTTTACTATTTGGGTTTAGTGCCGGTCAGTGTTGTTGTTTAATCTTCTTTATTTGTTAAATTCTTTTCATGGGCAATGCCCACGCAGCCTCGTTTTCGCTTAATAAAAAATTGTTGTTGTTGTTGTAATTGTTGTTCTCGTTTATCCTTGCATTGCATAGGTTATCAATATAGAAATGTTTATCTGTTGGGAATCCTGTTGTTGGGACTATTGTCTTAGAATTGATATTATCGATTCTATTGTAGAATTTTTGTGCTTCAAAAACAGTCGAAAAGCGCGTTTTTAGGGCTTTAGAACGAAAGACGAGAAAAATCTGCTAGTATTTGTTATAATATTTCAAGGTAATGAGACCAAGGATTGAGGTACATCATGGTGTAAGCAAAATTGTATCAATAATAATCAGAAGCGAAAATTATTATCATCAAAGTATTAAAATCAGGTACTCAGCATGGCAATTGTTCATATATTCATACAAAAAGGGTTATGTATTGTTCTAACAGAATAGATTGTCAACATTCTTATCTAGAAGTTGTTAAATTCGACACATACGTGTATGTTTCGTAATTTCAAGAAAAATAGCTTATTTGCATCATTAGCATTGGTTCTTTCTCATTCATTAAGTTATCTTGAGTAATATGTTATGATGTGTAATTAGAAAAGAAATTTTTTATCATATCTGATTATTGGAGCAGCGAAAAACTTATATTTTGTTCGTATGGAAAAACTTCTATTTTGTTCGTATGGAGATTGTTTTTATATTCAAAGATGACTGGCCTAAAGATCATTTGTTTATCAATTAATCGATGGTATATTGCAGAATTAGGTATTTTCTAACTAGCTATACGGGATATGATTAACAAGAAGTATAGAGCTATTCACGAGGGCGTTTCTCACCCGATCTACGGTTGCTAATTGATCTAGTTAAATTAGCCGTGTATAACTGCCTGGATTCTTCATTTGATAGTTTATCGATTCTCTCATAAATCGATTCGTCCTTATATAAACGGTTAACATCGTCTAAACGCATTTTGACCATCAGGTCAGCTTTATTGGCTAAATTATTATGGTGAAGGCTTAAAAGTTTACACACATCACGTTGATAGTCTCTATTAATACGTTCTAATTCCGTTTTAAGTTCTGGCGAGAAGTATTTCTGATCTCTCAGAGCAATAACCGGTCTTGTGTATGGCGGGAAGGATGTTTCTGCTGCCGCAATCATTTTGAAGTGACTGGCAAGATGCTATACTGAATGCATTACCGAAACAAGTTACATCAAAATTACCATTTATTGTACCATTTAACAACAATACAACACAGATAGGTCCAAGCCTACATAGACACTGGCACTACTTGGAAAACGACGAAGAGCTACAAGGAATCACTGCACAGAAACCAGTCTTGGCATTTAAAAGAAACAAGAACCTTGGAGATATCCTGGTACACACCAAACTGGAACAAACTCTTGAATAAAGAAAAAAACAAGTAATATTGTTAATATGATGGCTTAAAAGTTATAAAACGTCATTTTTGTGTTCGAGGTAATTGGGCATAATAACTAGACCATGAGACACCACACCCATATACCCCCTACACCCTATGTTGCATATACCTAATAAAACACCATATATCGGAACATCTCTGAAAATCTCTCTAACTATCTACTAGCCAAGATAACTCAAAATCTCTGAAAATTTTCTACAAGTACGATAGTGCCTCATTAAACGGGCGCTGAGGGGCCTGTACTCACAAAGCGTCCTGCCCTTAAACCCTCGAAACGCTGAGTACAGGTGGACAGCTGATGAATCGTACCTAATAATCTCTATTCATACATCACCTCGATCTTCCTCTACACCCTAGAACCCTTCTATACGCCTTCTATTGACCGAGCCTTACGGTGACTACAACTACTAGGTGGCTCCCATAACCGTATGTTGAGTACGAATACTCCTATATTTTTTAGTTTGCCCCTTGTGGCTTTATATTATTTTAATAAAAAATACAGTCAGGCTCTCCGATATAGGAGAATAATTTCAAACAACAAAGAATTCGAACTAAAACTGAACGAACTTCTAAAAAATCTAGTAGAGAGAGGATATAACCTAAACTTAATAAATTCAATATTCGAGAAAGTTAGACCATTATCCCAAGATGCTATACTGAATGCATTACCGAAACAAGTTACATCAAAATTACCATTTATTGTACCATTTAACAACAATACAACACAGATAGGTCCAAGCCTACATAGACACTGGCACTACTTGGAAAACGACGAAGAGCTACAAGGAATCACTGCACAGAAACCAGTCTTGGCATTTAAAAGAAACAAGAACCTTGGAGATATCCTGGTACACACCAAACTGGAACAAACACTTGAATAAAGAAAAAAACAAGTAATATTGTTAATATGATGGCTTAAAAGTTATAAAACGTCATTTTTGTGTTCGAGGTAATTGGGCATAATAACTAGACCATGAGACACCACACCCATATACCCCCTACACCCTATGTTGCATATACCTAATAAAACACCATATATCGGAACATCTCTGAAAACCTCTCTAACTATCTACTAGCCAAGATAACTCAAAATCTCTGAAAATTTTCTACAAGTACGATAGTGCCTCATTAAACGGGCGCTGAGGGGCCTGTACTCACAAAGCGTCCTGCCCTTAAACCCTCGAAACGCTGAGTACAGGTGGACAGCTGATGAATCGTACCTAATAATCTCTATTCATACATCACCTCGATCTTCCTCTACACCCTAGAACCCTTCTATACGCCTTCTATTGTCCGAGCCTTACAGTGACTACAACTACTAGGTGGCTCCCATAACCGTATGTTGAGTACGAATACTCCTATATTTTTTAGTTTGCCCCTTGTGGCTTTATATTATTTTAATAAAAGATGTTGCAGTACAGAGAGACATTCTTGGACTCTTATTGACAACATCGTTCAAAGAAGGGGAATCGGTTGATATCGATAAAGCTCTTACTTATGCTCTTGCTCTGGTGCCGCTTGCCCTCGCAACAAGTGATGGATACAGACGAAAAACAGCCAAGAGCAAGCTACTGCATACTGCATTAGAATCAATCATGTCTGACGAAGAATCACCAGAAAATGCAAGCTGCTATATTATTGACCTTGCAGCATCTCGTAGGAGCATAGTAAACATGCCTGACACATTTAGAGAGCTTGCAAAGAAGATTTTGCGAGAAATACCACGTCAGTACCAACAGATATATGTTGCCTGTGATTCGTATGCTGCCAGCTCTATAAAAGGCTCAGAGAGGGACTTGCGAGAAAATGCTGAAGAATTTGTAATTCGAAATGCAGATATTAGAATGCCCGCAAACTTTAAAAACTTCATGAGTAACGGCAAAAACAAGGAAAGGCTTTTTGAGCTAATCGAGCACGTTTGGGTTGAAGGTGCAAGCAGTCTCAACAATCCAACCATTTATTTTGCAAGAAAAGATTCATGCGTCAAGATAAGCAGCCAAGGTATAGTTCCGGAACGAGATTTGAGCACAAACCACGAGGAGGCTGATACCAAGATCTGCTACCTACTCCAACATGCCCTTCAGATGAATAATGGGGAGGAGACAGTCTGCATTGTGCGCTCTAGCTCTGGCGATGTCGATATTCCCATCATTCTTTTAGCCAACGAAGCTGAACATTTGCACGTATTCATCGATAACGGAACTGGGAAGCACAGGCGATTGCTCGATCTAAATGCATGTGAGCTATCGCAATTACAGAAGGAAGCGCTCCTTGCCCTGCATGCATTTTCAGGAAATGACTACATTTCGTCCTTCTTGCGGAAAGGCAAACCTGCATTTTGGAAGCTCATGAAAGGCAACGAAGACTTTCAGAAAATTTTCGCAGAGCTTGGCAGGGAAAATCGTGCTAGTGTTAGCTTGCTACTTGGCTTTGAGAGATTTGTCTGTAGCCTATACGGAGAGAAGCGATTGCAATCTGTTAATCAAGCAAGAAGGGCAATATTTTGGCGCATTTTTGAAAAGGAAAACAAAGTTGTTGATTTGTCACTGCTGCCCCCTTGTAAGAGCAGCCTCGAAAAACACATAAGTCGTGCAAACTTTGTCGCAAGAATATGGAAACAGGCATCGAAAAGCATAATTGACATCGAACAACCAGCCAATCACGGCTGGTTAGAAGATTTATCCATTGACTGGCTGACGGAGCCCTATCCTGAGGATATTGCGGAGCTATTGGTAGTGAGGCAAGAAAGAGAAACGGAATCAGAAGAAGAAATCGAGTAAACAAAACGGTATGACAAAATATCTTGATAATGCATTTTCTGTAGCCGAACAAGAGAAGACAAATGATTGAAAATTCTATCCCCCTGAATTTTACTCCCCAAATCTTGGGAAAGGCAAAATTGGTCAGAAAGTTAACTACATCATCAGGTATTAACAAAAGTAAACCTTGTTTGAAGTGCAATGTCAGAATACAGTCAAATTAGGTCACTTCACATTTTTTGGATTTCGACCCCCTATATCTGGAAAAAGCCCCCCTAAACGCCCAAGCAACATCCGGGTTCGTTATCTACGCAAAAAAGTGAGTTAGAAAAAGTTGGTCTGGTAAATTCCCAGCTCGGGTGATAATGCTCCCCCTCTGGCCTCTGGTCTATAAAGAATTCAAATATTTCTACTTAGATCTAAGGATTAAAAGTGTACCCGAAAGAAAACAATTGCTGAAAAATATCATTGTTCACAGCTTTCAACATTTGATAATAAAGATTAAAAGCTTTAATCCCCTTTAATGGTAACACTTGCTGTGTCTTCTGGCTGGCAATTTTTCAAAATCTGTTGTCCTGGAGTAAAAATTGATTAATTTAGCATGCAGTATTTATTCTGTTAATTATGCATATTTTTCATCCAGGGCTTCTCCAAAAGCAGTTTTCAAGGGGGATGTGACCATCTCAATTTTCCACCTAGACTGAACACAGTTTTGATTCATCAAATGAGCATTGGAGGGTACTTAAATTTGGACAGTAATTAATTTTGATGGTCTTTGAGTGGTAAAAAGCTCAACAAATGTAAGTATCAATTTACTGACCATTGCTTCTTCAATGGAGGTGTTGCACCCAAACACCCCCAATGTAGGGACAACCCTGGTTTCATCTTTTTCCACAGTTTAATGGACAAAGAGCCCCTACCAACCTTCTTTGCTGGATTCATTCTTTAGTTCAAGAGCGAGTTTGATTTGATTTGACTGACCCATGGGACTGACCCAGCCCCCGTGCATACTTTTGGCACTCAAGACCTTAGTTTGTTATTACAACAACAATACCAAGTGCGCTTTAGGCCCTCTACCGCCCTAAATTGATTTTGAATGATTGATAAAATTATTTTTTGAATCTTATGTCGGTTTTAATCAGTATTAGGTGTTCAGCCTGTTCTTGAGAGTTTTACGGCTTGTTCTTTGGGTGTTCTTGGGTTGTTCAGCCTGATCTTGGGGTGTTCAGTCTTTTAGAAATGACTTCTTGCCCTATGACTAAAATGTATTTGTCCGGATGATAAAACATCCAAGAGACAAACAGACGGACTACTCACACAGAGGCTAAGGGCGGAAACACATCATACATGACATACAAAAGAATGAAATCTTCCAAGCCTTCATGTCATGACAGAAATCAAGACAGTAGAAAAGCAACAGAATGACAGGACACCTTTTGTTGTCACGTACCACTTTAGCCTGTCACAACTGGGTCACATACTAACACAAAATTTTCTACATGAAAAAAATCTGATACTGGTAAAGAAGCTTTCTGACAGCCACCTATACTGAGCTGCCATAGACCAAAATAACCTAAGGGATTATTTGTGTGAGCAAAGAGACAAATTTCAAGCACAGATAAGGCCAAAAATGTGATGAATGTAACTTGACACATGACTGCATCACTTACTACCACATAAACAAGATTACTACTGTGTCTACATTTTCAAATAAAAACGAAAAATATGAACCCAACATCGACTTGACTGCAATACACCCAACATTCTTTACATGCTACAATGCAAAAAATGTTTACTAAAAACTGTCAGGACATTAAACAAACAAGGAGGCGTTTGCAAGACAGATATACCACAGGTGACACATGTAAACAAGAGACATGACAAATCGGGGGTGGTAGAACACTTCACACAACAATCCTGACCTTATATGACTTACAAGTTATGCCTTTCCTGCAAATACATGACAAACTAGAGAGTGTTCGTAGAGCCAGAGAATAATACTTTATTGGCTTGGCCAACCCTCTTGCACTGCACTGACTTAACAGAACAACAGAATGCTTACCTAGTCTTCTTTACTAATATTTGTTTACATTTAACCTCATAATCAGCATTTATTGCGCATATCTGTACATAATGTCTGTTACGCCATTCACATCTATTTCATTTATTTCCTACATATTTCAGCTATTTTGTCAATCTCCTTTCATCTAACCCTTCAACAACTTCAGCTATTACATCACCTACACATAACCCAATAGGCTCCATAAATTAAATTTTTGCTCTGATGAAGTTCTGAATGCTTGGGTGAAATATTAATATTTTAATTTAGTCTTCTGTGCTTCATATTTCCATTCCTTTGCAGCATTACTGTGTCAGTCTTTTTTGTACTCTTGGCTGCACTAATTAAAAGATCTGATGAGGCAGATTGTAAGTCTTTTCCTTTCCTCTCAACCAATAGAGCATTGTCTACTGAAGTCCTTTTCAACAAGATCCTGTTTAAACCCACCAAGTCACATATAAGAACAAACTTCCTTCCACTACCTCCAAAATGAAGCAAAATCATGGACACAGAGCTCTAAAATGCATATAAGTAGCTTAATTCATTCCTTCCTAACCAGACAATGAACCAAATTACACTGGCATTGCCTTAATGTTTACAAAATCAATCATCATCAATCACCATATCGTAGTTTTCCAACATTGTTGTTCTCATATTTGTTCCAATTTACTCGTATTTGCTGTCTGATAAGAAGCTGAAAGTGGCTCCTGAGAATAGTTCTGAAAGACATGACACCCGAAAAGGTTTGTACGTGATTTGCATGTGTCCAGTGGCCTTCTACATAATATCTGTTGGCTTTTGCAGCACATATGATGCCTGGACTTCCAGACAAGCCTTGCATAAGAAAATCCTATTGCCAACCCTTTTGTGTATGGCTTTGTTTTGGCCAACGTAAGACGTTAAATAAAGACAAATTGCAGAAAAATGAAAACCGCTATACCTCAAATGATCAGTAGAATTTTAAACCTGTAAATCTGCAATGAGTTTTCAATTTGAAGCACTTCAAGGTAATGCTTGAATGGCTGAATAAACAGTAATCTACAAGCCTTAATGAGTCTGCAAAAATGGTACATCCTATCTCTTCCAAAAAATCTGTATTCACCAATAGACCAACAATACGCATCCCTACATGCTTCACTGAATTTTGGTGTCCTACCGCAGTTCCTCTTTAAGCATGTTTCCCTACATACTTTGCATTTGTCTTCATGATATGTGCAGCACAAATCAGTAGCAGTTCCAGATCGCCCTGGTCTGCTTCTCCAGAAATTGTAATATTTCTCTATTTATTCATCAACAGAAATTAGATTATACTTTCTGAGAGACGCCGATATCATTTCAATACTCCGGTCAGTCCTTATTGCTAGATGTGTGACATTGTCACTGTATATTGATCTTTCCTTCTCTCTTAGCAAAATGAATGGTGCCAAAAGAATTGTTATTCTTGGCACGAAATTCCGAGTGGCATTTTTGATCTTTTTTGATCATTGCATCTGCATCGCAAGTATACGCATATATTCCTATTATTGAAAAGTTTCAGGCCGCTATTGACCATCTCTTGAATCATCCCCATGCCATGAAACGTGTTCATTCCGTCAAGGGTTCTTGTATTATGGTCTACATTGTCTGCTACCAATTGGGAAAACTGTCCCACAAGCAAGGGAGATACATCTCTTTCTAAGCAATCTGCAGTGCTCATCTTGAACTGTTTCACCTCGCTGTAGGACGACAAAAATCAATGACTATTCAACGAATCAATCAAAAATTTTGATCCACAATGATGATGAATTCGTACACCAATTCCTATTTTGAGGGGAGCAATTAGCACCTGTGGTCTTGCAGATTGAATGATAGTTTAGTTTTTATTCCTTTGAACATTGAATCACCAATCAAAAGGGTTTTCTTTTGGGTGAGGTTGACAGGCTTAAATGTTTTGGTTGATCTAGAATTGTCTTGCGGTGATGTATTTTCTCTTTCAACACCAGACACGGTGAAGTCATGCGAAGACAGTGATGGGACTCTGACGACAGGTGCTGACTGAGATGGAGACTTCGGTTTTGCCACTGCCATTCTAATTTTTTGACTCATGTGGTTGATTTTGTGGTTGACTTTATTTCTCAAAGATTCAAAGCTAAGGTTTAATTTGTCCACACTTTCCTGTGTAATAAGTACATCCTGTTGGATGCTAGAGATTTGCCTTTGTGATAGGCGTTCGCCTGTTTTATCACAGAAAATCGAATCATTGTATTTTTCTACAAATTTGTTGAAGTTGTTTTCTAGTGATAAAAAATCTCTTTGAAGAACTGAGAAATTTGATTTGTGATCGCTTGACTGTTTTAGTAACGATTCTAAATTCCCCTTGAAAAAGTCTTTCACCTCAGATAAAATATCTTGATCTTTTTCATCATTTTGTTTTATAGACTTCAGGGAGGCATTTAGGATAGTGTTTTCATTCCTTAGTTTTACTAATTCTTTATTTATGTCAGCAAGATTTGATTTCAGATTTACGATTACAGATTTCTTATTATTATTTTCTTTTCCGAGATTAACTATTCGACTCAGTAATTCTTTTAATAAAACTTCAGTTGATTTTTTGTAGATGGGGTCGATACTATCATCTTCATTGTCAGATGCAAATTCAGGGTCATCATTTTTTGGGAGAGGGATATTTTCGGCAGCATTTACTTTCTTACTTGTATCATTTAAAACAGGAGCAGTTGAGACTGGTTTACTGCTGGACATAAAAAAGGCTATCAGTTGAAATTTGTTGGATGTTCCACCTCCTATTTGTCTGCAAGGAAATAAGGAATTCAAAGTCAACTACCATATGGTTGGTGATGATGCCTTTCTTTTATCAAGAGACATGATAAAACCGTTCCCTGGAATATCAAAAACGCATTTTCAATTATAGATTATCACTAAGGGAAACTTGTATGGCCTAGGCACGGCCTAAGTTTCCATTAATGCATGTTGTTGTTGTACAACAACAAATTAGCAACTCGTCCCTGAAGTAGCAGCCGTTGCTGCAAGTAAGAAATAATGTTATGTATTGATTAAACAACATTAGTAGGTTATGATAAAATTTTATTTTGAATGAAATACGTACCTGTTGAATTGTGGCGGAATACGGAAGTTGCCGACAGCAATAAAATGGCGTCGACCACTTAGGCCCAACTTTGATCCACTGTAATACTTTATGTATCGTACATAAGATGTAACCAAGCAACAGAATAGCATTGGTGACGTATGTTTAACAAACTTAAGGACACAAAAGGAAAATATCTGCTCCTGCGCAGAGGCTGCGCAGCGGACATGAATTTGTTGTTGTGGGACCACACCGTGCATGAAAGGGTTAATAAAAAGTGTGCATAATAATGAAAAGTGTGTATAATAATGAAAAAGTGTGTATAATAATGAAAAAGTGTGTATAATAATGAAAAACTATGCAGAATAATGAAAACTATGCATAATAATGAAAAAGTGTGTATAATAATGAAAAACTATGCACAATAATGAAAACTATGCATAAAAATGAAAAGTGTGTATAATAATGAAAAAGTGTGTATAATAGTGAAAAACTATGCACTATAATGAAAAACTATGCATTATAATGAAAAACTATGCATAATAATAAATTTTTAATAGTTTTGGCGGCCATGGCACCCCATAACAGAGAGAGAAGAATAATCAAAGAAATGTATGGAACAATTGACAAACGATTGGATATTTACAGGCTGAAACTGTCACTATGTTAAATTAAAGATTTTGTAATTGAAGTTTATTGTATCAGTTCAGAGAAAGAAACACCAACTTCCTTCCCTAACCCATGAATCAAGGAATTGAAAAGTACATATCGCCATCTGAGACCCTTGAAATTGTGTGATCAAGACAATTCTGAAGATCATATGGCAGTACCTATAATCTTGGGTGCTGAGGACACACAGAGAATAAAAACAGATTCTGTTCCAGATAAGAAACCAGGTGCTGAGTTGACAAAACTTTGATGCATTCTAAAGCCTAGTACTCAGATGAGGTTTACCACAAATTACCCCAATAACGATTACCCAGACTAAATTTCTTGACAGCAGGGGGCTTAAATTTAGACATGCACTCACTTGCAACTATGGCTGTTCATAGAAATAAAAAACTTCTGGCAATGATGGGTACTGTCTATATCTTCTGAAAACGTAGAGAGAGATGAGAAAAACAGAAAGAACTACAATACCAAAAATGAAGATTCTGCGTGAGGGAAATTTTCAGAAAAAAGACATCAAGCGAATCTCATGGACTTGTTCAAGAGCTGTGGTTGAACAATCGTGAATTCCACTACAGACATCTGTGAATGTCGAAGGAACATTTTGATCATCTATGCTAAATATAGTTTTACTATGGTAGATGTTGGTCAGAATACAGTAGCAACAATGGCAGTGGGATTCTGCTCAATTCTGAGATGGGGCAGCGATTTGATGAAGAGACCCTTTTAATTTCTGCTTTTTGAATAGCTACCCGGGTGTGACTTAGAATTGCCCTACTACCTTGTTCTTGACGAGATTGTCCCCCTTAAATTTTGGTTGATGCGCCCATATCCTGGAAAGCTCTGTGAGGTACAGCAGGTTAATAATTACCGAGTTTCAAGAGCGAGAAGGCCCTATCTACACCAGAGCCCAGAATCTGCCCAGCCCAGCAGGTTACATTTGCCGAATGTCAAATTCCTTTGAATCTGCCCAATATATAAGGACATTTTTCCTCAGTATGCCACAGCGTATTTCACTTAGTATTTTACGAGATGACATGTTATCTGTCAGCAATGGTATGATGATCTAAAAAAAAAGGTCGGTGGTCGACCGTAATTTTTTATTTCATTCTGTACTCTGTACCCAATAATTTGGATCCAAGTCCTTACTCGTGTTCAGATCAGCCGAGTAATATGTTTCAAATTCATTTTCTTGCTGATGATAAACCCAAGCTCGTCTGTCCTGGTATAAATTAACAAAATAATTTATTGCTGCTAGTTGCATTTGGAGACTTCGTGTTGCCAATACATTATATCCAAAATAAATCATTCTACGTATTCTGCTCTGTCTGTCCTGCTCCAAGAGATACGCAATAATAAGGAACAATACAATTAATTCTTCGTCAGACATTTTGTACTAAAAATGGCTTGTGTATCAATGACAGGTACAGTAAACGTAAATGAAACGTAAACGTATTTTAAGTGCTCCTTAGGAGGTTTGTAAATTGCTGTGTTAAAGCATGTCGATGAAAGCTTGGGCACGTTGGAGGTCCTCTGGACCGTCTCCTCTTTTCCTTAGCTGTCATCGGCGGCATTTTTCATGTGCACCCAGAATTTTCGCTTGTGAAAAACACTGAAAGTAGCAAAGAGTATTATACATTAAAGGGGTTATGAAGGTAGAGTTTATAAAATCATGTGTTACATTTTAAACTTACACTTTGATTTCAAATAAACTTAACACGTTTCGAATTTGTTATAGGAAAGAGAAGACTGCACCATGATACAATGCTCTGGATCCAAACAAAATGTAAGATACATCGTCACTTTATTATGTAATCCAAGCCTGGCTTCCCCCCCCCCCAACAATTCCCCCAATAACTCAAAAAACAATACAATGGCGTCATAAATCATAACGTCATATAATACTTTTCAGTTGCTTAGCTTCCCCAGCCCCCAATCTGGAATTCCCTGCCATATCTGGAATTCCCTGCCATGCCGTATCTTTTAACCATTGTTCTCCCACGACGAACTTGTTAAATCCGGCCCCTGTGAGAGCTGACTGTTAAGCGACACATTTTGATATTTTGCTGAACAGTCAAATACGACGTGAGTTTTCTCTGGTTTCTTCGGATTGAACACTGGATGATGGGGTAAGAACCACGTGGTTCCACCATTACCTGCTGACTTGGGTGCCTTTTGAGCATATCCCTTTTGCAATAGATCATCGATGAATGACATGTAATTCTTCAACAGAGTTGGCTTCCTTTCCAGTCTCTTCTTCAGGTGCTGTAAACGATATTCAGCCATTGATCTGTTGTTAGGAAGATCAGGAAACCCATCTTTCCAAAGTAGACTGATTTTGTAGTGACCATTCTTCATCTGAATGGTAGATTTCATCAAGGCAATTTTGCCTTCTTGTGACATAGCAGCTTTCAAATCATAGTAAAAGTCGTTGAATTCCATTTCACAATATTTCTGAAATTGTTCACTTAGATCAGCATCAGTTTTGATAAAGCTTACGGTAGATCGTGAGCTTGCAGATCGTTTCAGTGGGCCATTGACTACCCATCCAAGATCTGTCCTTGTAGCATAAGGTTGACCTGGTTGTCCAGATTTTACTTCTCTTGGTTCAAGTGCTCTAGGTACGTCACTTCCAATAAGAAGTCCCACCTGAGCGTCGATGTCTATCAAGTTGATTTCTTGTAGATGTGGCCATTTTTCTAAATCCTGATAATTTGCCCGATCATGAATTGTCACAGGCAACCGAGGTGTTGAGAATACAACAGGTAGATCGATCAAGTTATTTTCGATCAAATTATGGATTTAAGACAAAAATAAACAATTACTATTTAAAAACAAATTCATGTGATATGCTCTGCCAGAATTGAAATGTCCGCCACCTGCATTTGTATTACCAAGACCACCATCAAAATTGTTGTTATCTTATGAAGAAGACGTTCAAGAAAAAATTAACTTAAAAATCATCTCTCACAATCTTTGTAAGGTATACTGAAAATTACATCTGAAGTTTGTGTGAAAAACGTACTGAACACTAACATTTCTCATTGTTGATGAATAGATACTTCTAGTGTAATGAACAGGATGTGTTGTGTTAAAACCTAATTTATTGGCAGAGTTGTTGAGATGAAAAAAGGATTATTTCTCGTCTCATTCTACACATGTGAGGTCATTCATGGTATCACTGGATTCTTGTGGTGAGAGGATTGAACAGCACTGATCCTAAATGAGAGGGTTTCAAATGAAATCATAAAAAACCAGCATGCTAAAGTACTAGCTGATATCGTCTCTGTGCCTGGGGGCTCATAAATGACTTCACTGTGGCAGGATCTGTGGGCTTGGACCCCCTACTCCACTCATACTTAAACATTAACCTTAAAATCAGCAAATTTTCAAGTTCAGCAACAAGAAAATGGTCAATACATTATTATTTCATTAATATGTTTTCAACTCCTCAAATCTCATATTTGCTTTTTTACGAACCTTTTTTCAACAATCAAATTATAGGTTTGAATAGCCCTCACACCAGGGTGCTTTGCTAATGTTGAACTGCCAGATAACTGACAGATAAGATTAGCTTTTCATCCTACATAACAGACTTTATCCAGTTTGTAGCTAGCTGCCTTGAAGGTTTGGGCATTATCTGAATAGATGACTCTTGATCTGCCTCTTCTTGCAATAAATCTTTATAGAAAATCTGTGATTTAAGAAAATGTGTTTACTTAAGAATCTTCAAGCAGATCAATGTAGACAGCTCTCATCAAGCTACAATTAAACATCACTATGTACGCATTCCCTTCCGTCTTCTTGTTTCTTATGTATTTCATTGGACCTGCAAAGTCGATGTCTACTACTTTGAATGGTCTGTTTCCTTCTGTTCTGGTCGTTGCTCATATTCCAGGCTTTGGTTTGCTAAACTGTGTAGCAAACAATCTTTTCCATGCACGGCCACATTTTATTACTCTCTTGGTCTATTGCCTTAGTTGTGGTATTGAATAGTTCTCTCTTGCTTTGGCCACTGTGAGACTTACGCCTCCACACAAAGAAGAACAATGGGCATTGGCTATTACTTTCTCCTTGTACAATGCTGAACTTGGTAGAAATACTGGATTCTCCCCCTGCAATCTTTCGTTACAAATGTAGATACTTGTTTTGTTTCTTTTCAGCCCTAAGCCTTGTAGTCTTTCTTTCAATGTCTCTGAATTTTCATGTCTCCTTTGAACTCTCAATATCCACATATCTTTTGCGTTGTGAAACTCTTCAGTCATTATTGGACCCTTTGTATGTCCATTGCAGTTATTCTGGTTGCTTTCCTTAAGTTGAATTTCATATGTACCTGATCTAAAGTGTATCTCTATCTTCCATTGCTGTTTTAAGAGCCAATTTCTTTGACATTGCCATTTAGACTTGTGGCCATATGAGCTGAAATTAGCTCCAATCTCGGGATGGTGAGGTCTTTCTTTGATACTTTGCTGTGAGCAGCCCTTTACAGTTTCCTCTTTCTTTCACAATATGAGGATAAACATCGAACCTGCCTCTGCAAGTACATGAACCTCTATGTCTTTTATTGTGTTTTTACCACTTGAAATGCTTTGAGGCACTGTAACTATCTTGGGTTAGGATTTTATCCACCTCAGCCACTTCTCTTTCAACTTTTCTGACAACTCTGAATCCCAATTTTGTTGAAATAGGAACATTTTATGGAAACCGCAGACTTCTAATAAATTTAAGTATGAAGAAACAGACGATACACCCATTGCAACACCATCCGTCTGTCTATATATTTTGTCATTGTATGTAAAATAGACATTTTTTGTGCATAATATTAACAAGTTTTTCATATCTTCTTTAGTGATATCAGTGTTAATCTCTTTTTTATCATCAATTCTTTTTAGGACAAAGATCAATAGTATAATCAAGTTGTACATTTGTGAATAGCGAAGTCTTATTAAATGATACTAATTTGTAATTTTCAGGGCTCTTTATTGTCTTTGCGTATTTGATAAAGTAACTTGTAGAATTTACCGTGTATTCTGAGTTGCTTAGTGGTGGCAGAACTTTTCCTAAATGTTTTGCTGTATGGTAAGATGCAGTTCCAATATTTGAAATGAAAGGTTGTATGGGCAGATTATCAACTTTGTCACCTTCTTTCATTTTATGAATTTTGGCTGTTCCAAAGTCTGAACAGGAACAGGAGTCTGAAACAGGTAGCAATAATATCGAAAGGGAAGAGAGTAATAATGATGAAAATGCTAATGATGAATCGAAAGAAAGCATGCTTATTTTATCTTATAAAGGAAAAGAGGGTGATACAGTAATTAGATCATTAAAACGAACCATACAAAAATCGATACCAAATAACGAAAAATTTAAAGTTGTATTTACAGGGACAAAACTGGGGTCCTGTCTAAGCATCATTGGTTTCAGTACATTGACATAATCTTGCCGTCAAAGTAAAATGCCTGAATTAAAATTGCAATGAATCATATGTCGGAGAGATGGGAAGATGGTTGCTTGAAAGAGTTAAAGATCACAGTGGCAGAGACGGTAATTCCCACGTTCTAAAACAATCAATGGATTCTGTACGTGATACCGTTAATTTACGTTAGTATCGAAAAATCATCGCTATTATCATAAAAAGAAAATATCAGAGGCTCTGGAAATAAAGAAGTTCAAACCATCATTGAAAAAGCAAGATAAATCGATACCACTAAAACTTTTCAATTAATACTGATTTTTACTTCATTTACGTTTCCAGTTTTCCCCTTTTCTTAGTAATCCAATTAAGTCTCTATGACAACAATTGTAAAATTTCAAATTTCAAATTCTATGTTTAACCGTTGCAGTAAGTAAATCATTACTCTGATGATGACTCTTAGAAAGTACAGTCGAATATACAGTCAATAAACAAACAATTGTCATCTTTCGTTTGTTTCTAATCATAATACTATTCATAATTAAGTTGTATGCCGGATTGGATATATTTTAAACTTTTCATCTCTTTCTTCAGCAATTCTGAGGAATCTTACGGGGCTTTCCTCGAATATTGCTGAGACACTCTAATTCGAACTTGTTGCTCTAAATATTGTTCCTACATAACTGCGTTGAACTTTGGACGTTGGAAGTTTGAACTGTGCCAAGATTGTCCTGCATCATTCTTTGTTTTCCTTGTAAATCGGAGACATTGCCCTTGACCAGTTCCAGTTCGTTCTTCTTTTCATTAAACTGCATTTTTATTCATCCCAGCTCAGTTATCATGACCTTGATTCCTCTCAAGTCTTGTTAACATTGCCCCAAAATCTGAACTCAGGTTATCTTTTTCAATGGGGATTTTGACTACAAATGACTGCTCTCCATCTAACTTTGCATTTTTACAAGTATTATGACCATCGTTTCTAAAAGACTTAACACCCTAAGAATAGGCTGGACAACCCAAGAACAAGCTGTAAACTCTCAAGAACAGGCTGAACACCTAATACTACTGAGTAAAACCGACTGTGCCGTTGCAAGTCTTTCCTTCTGTGGCAGAAATGTCCTGTGACGTGCAACATATAATAAACCAATGGCTGGACAGGGCCATGCATTTCTATTATGACGTTTATATCGTCGTCATTGCCATTGTTTTCTGTGAAACTGGGGGTTAAGCATTTCATTTCTTCTCTTTAACAGCGAAATTTTTAAAATTTAGCGAATATTGGCGAATGTGCTGAGTATGACATCTTTTCTGAGAGCAATCTTAGGCTGGTCTGGGATTGCTGGATGCTAAATTTCAGTATAGTAGCTAATTTGAAAAGACTGAAAGTTGAATCTCATGTTTGGAAATTTATACTTCAGCTCCTTTGCATTACTATTTACTGGCAGCTAGGCCCACTTCGCCTGCACAGTTTTGTGAAACTTCGACAGGCCTAACATGATGGATGGGCCCACAACCTACTTTGCCTTCGGTCTTGCTATTTTATGGACAGAAATATACCTATGCCTTGCTTTGGAAGCAGTTTGTCGGTCTTGTATCTTTAAGGATTAGCTGGCATGTATTGCTTTTCCCTGACATTTCTATGAACCTTAGAGAAACACTCTAGAATTTAGATATTAGCAGATTAGAGCAGATATTCAGCTGAGTTTTACCACAGCCTGTTGATTCAGACATTACCTATATGGTTATGTTTTTGCAGTGAGAACACCAATATAATGCAACAAAATTCATGCTACAGAGAATTTCATTTTAATAACACCCATAATTTGCAATAAATTGTTCTATTGTTAACATGTTAGATCTGTTTCTGATACTGGAATTTAGATCAAGAATTCTACAAGTGTTTCTTAGTAAATCTTCTAATGCTGGTTCACAACTGAAAACATATATATCTTTCAGCATCTTGTGATTCACAACTGAAAACATATATATCTTTCAGCATCTTGTGATTTTTCAGCTTGATTGCTATAGCTTCATTACTTTCAAACCCCTTGCACATATTGTACAAGGAGATTGTCTTCAAAGCTGGGAGCTGCATAGTAATTGACAAAGCATCTCCAACTGGCTGAGCTCTCATGGTGTAATGTCGTCCAATTTCAATAAAACTGAAAGAAAAAGAAGAAAAATGGGAATATGAACAAATGATAGCACAATATTGATCCAGTGATAAACTACTTGTACTTCAATGACTAAATGACCAAATGCTTCATAAAAATATGCTATTTCTGTTTTTTCATTAATACGAAAACTGTGAAAAATTTGGTTTTTTGAAACATTTGATGAAGTAGAAAAAGAAGTTATAGTCAACTGTATTCTATTCATGTTTTTTGGGATAATGCAGTACATCATGGTCAACTATCCCTTCCAAAGATCTTAGCTTTCTGCAATTTTCTATACTCTATTTGGTGTTATTTATAATACCTCAGTTTTTGAAGTGGACATACAAAATCAAGTGGTCAACAATCACTTTGAGCCAGTGAAAGTGCTTGCAGCTCTTTGAGGGTGCCAAGTTGTTCCACTGATTCAGGAACCATGTGAGAACATCCCTGTACATCCTGCATTTTCAGATGACGTTGGTTATTTATTACAAATTGAAGAATCTGAAGAAAAAAGAATTATTTGATTAGTCCTTGCTCTCAGCAGCAAACAGTAAGGGGGAAATTGGGCACATTCTGTCCTCGAAACAAAGGTAGAAAATCTGTATGGGATGAATAACTTTAATATTCTTTTGTAATTGTTTTCATCAATTTTATAGTGTTCTGTTTCTAAATTTCTGGAGTTAATTTCTAAAATATATCTGACTTTAACTATAATGGTTTGATGTTTAACTTGTAATAGATCAATTGCCTTATTAATAGCGAAGAAATGCTGGTTTTGAATTTTATCAAGTACAATTTCTGTTGAAAGGAGCATTTGATGTAATACCGTGTCTTATTGTAATGATTAGAAATAAAACTTATGTTTTGCAGCAAACAAAATTGCGGTAAAAGATCAAATTTGAGAAACTTACATCAGGATCCATCAATGAACGAAATCCTAAAGATATATATTGAAGAGTGCCGATTTGCATGGAGAGAAACTCTTTCACCATTTCCGTAGATAAATTACCACACCAGCTCAGGTTAACACTGACAATTTTGTTGTTTTTCCCAAAAAAAAATAGTGATTTTCTAATAGACGATGCGGCCAGATCCAAGTGTCTCAACTTGTTCATAAATTTATATTCCCTTCTCTTGTCTGTTATTAAAAGATACATAATGTGCTCAATGTTACTACATTGAAATACTTTTGAAGCCAATCTTCTTGGGTTCAAATAATCTGCTATACATAAAGAAAGACCCCACAGTCCATCTTTCGAAGACTCCAGAAGGAGTAACTGAAGCAACGGGATATGATCGAACACAACTGAATGAGCGACTGGAGGCAAGTTAACTACTTTTGCGATGAGCTTTTCCATTCTAATTCTTTCTGGCAGATAGCAGGGCCAGGGTACATCACTATAAAATCAAAGGGGAGTGTGCACCGCAAAAATCTCCGTCATGACCCAAATTTAGAAATTTTGTTGTGACATTGAGACCCTATCCTAAAATATAGGTCACATTGGATGTAAACGGGAAACGAAACTTTGTGTTGCGTAACCAATCAACAGTCTGCGCACAGGAGAAGGCTAGGGTAATAATCCAAGATTCATTGGCTCCCTTGAGCTTGAAATCAACGTTTGCAACAAATTTTCCAATTCAATATCCATTACCAAAATTTTTATACACCAATTCCAGAAAATTAAAAGTAAAAATGTACCCTAATTATGAAAATTTGCCAACCACGATATACCCCAATCCCAGAATTTTCAAGTCAAAAACTACCAAAAACATGCGCACATCCACATCTGACCCAATTGGCAAGTACTCCCCCTCCAGGGGGGGGGCAGATAGCTATTTTTAAAGCATATTATCGGGTATCAAAGGCTTGAACAACAACAGCGTCCTTCCAAGTAGAAATCCTCATAAACCGTCTTGAAAATTCCCATGTCAAAGTATGCCATATAAGAGGGGGGCTTTGGAGGGAATCAAAACCCGAAAACCCGAACAAAATTGTGAAAAACACGAAAACCCGGATGACCATAGTTTTAAGATCTGTTTAAAAAATTTTACAAATTGACATCCTTTGTGAGGTTGAGAACCTGAAAGCCCGCACATTTTTACTACAGTACCCAAAACCCGAGCTATAAAAATGGCAAAACCCGTTGCCCGCTAAAAATACTTGACCTGAAAACCCGCACGATTTGTGACCATGAAAACCAGCAAGCCGTGAAACCCCAAAGCCCCCTCACATGTGTTACATAAATACCAAGTTGCCCTAAATCAGATGGAACAAGAAAACTTTGGGAACTAGGAATCAAGTGTTTGTAATTTAGGTTGGCAGAATTTGAAAAAGAAAACTGAACTGAAGTTAAATTGATACATAGGTATGGTTGCCAAGTATTATTTTTCTTCACAATCTAACGTTCTCCCTTTGCTTGAAAAAAAAAACATCGGAAAAAGGGTGCTGTTCGCATGGTTATCAATCCAGGTACCCCTGGTGGAGGGACATTTTCCTCTTCCAAATTTCCAACAATTAGTTTTAGGTCAGGTATGTTTTTGATGCTTGGACGGCACATCTCTTACAATAGTTGAGCAAGTCCCCCCGGGTTAGATACACTCATCTTTTTATAAGAAACTATGCTCTGAGCCATACAGTAGGGTTTCTTAACTTTGAGCACAATTGGTATAATAACCCACCACAGTAGTGCTTATCCACCACAGTACGGAAAAAACCCCACCACAACAAGCATAATAACCTGCAACAACAAGCATTACAATCCACTATAGTAGTGCTTATCCACCACAGTACGCAAAAAACCCCACCACAACAAGCATAATAACCCACCACATCAAGCATAATAACCCACCACAGTAGTGCTTATCCACCACAGTACGCAAAATACCCCACCACAGTACCCAAAATACACCACCACAGTAGTGCGTATCCACCACAGTAGTGCGTATAGATTCGCTAGCGTGATAACATGAAGCACGAACTACTTAATTTGAAACAACACAGTGAATAATGACTAGAGCTGTATAAATTTCATAAAAACCAAGTTTCCATAAATATTTTCTGGCAGTTTATTGTACTTAGCAATGCAATCAAGAAGTCCTTTTGTCCATAAGCATACAACAACCCACCAACTCCACCCCCATAGCCATGTCTGTGAGTGTCAACAAAGCCAATTCTGGAACCATCGCTGAAGAAAACTGATGTCTTTTCATTACAGATAAAAATAGCCGCAAATCTTTTTTCAAAAACGGGCATAGACTCAAGCTGTCCCTTTAGCGTTGATATGTAGTGTTCATTTTTAAATGTTACTGGGAGTTCTTCTTTCACAACGTTTGGCAGGCTTCATCTTGCAGCACCTTTTTGGAACTTTCAGAGGATTGCTGATTGGATGGAAGAACAAGGACAATATCTTGATTTTTACCAGATTCTGCAACATCTGAGTACTCCTGGGAAGGCTGAGCTGGAATATCTCGTAAGTTGGCAAAGCAGTCATATCCCTTCTGCAGCTGACGTTTAGCATATGCTATTCTATTATTCATCAACAAGACAATAAGCCATTTCATGGTTACAGCTACCATTTTGAATAAGGTAGAAATTCTAGCCATAATGGCGGCTTGCTGTAAACAAGAATAATCAAAAAACTTCCAAGGCTTGGTAAAACGCATCTGCAAGAGTAAAACTACTGTTTTAAAAAGAATTAAATTTAAAAATTATTAAAATTTGATATAATTGCTTGCGAGTTTGATGAATTGAGTTTTTATTTGCCATTTCCTCCGATCTTTGCTCAGACCCAAAATTGGCCTAGCCAAAACATTGATTGGCAAAAACTGCTATTCACTCCCTTAAGGGACATCTAGAGCAGGTTTTTTTTAGTTTGTTCCTACCATTATGGATTGAACTCTCTTCTGTGAAAATTTCATTATCATAGACCTCTTTTTCATATAGTTACATGTGCTCAAAGTTTTCAAATCACATGTACTCCAGCGCATCCTGCATCATTCCACTTGACCCATGAAAAATAATGCAGATGTTACGCAGACGTACGTACATCTGTGTACATGTTATTTCTGATTTTTAATGGAAAAAAAATGGAGAAAGCCCTCCGAGCAATATTTCATTGGTAAAATTACAAAGGGGGATCTCACAAAAGTACACACTTTATGATTTACATTCACCGACTTTAGAAAATCAACTTCTGAAAACCTTTCCCATCATAAAATCTTCAAAGTTCTCAGATTAATTTTACAGTTTATCGAAGAAGTCTTGTTTGTTGAAAGTAGTGAATATAGTTGAGATATGCCTAATAAACCTGTTGTGTTGGTGTTGTTGTGATAACCGATCATGGATACCAGATCAGCTTGTTATAAGAGGTCATGTTAAAAAGCTTGTTTTTCATTATTTTCCTAAAAATGAAGATTTAAGAAAGATATTGGACAGACAGATAACAAAAGGGTTAAAAATTATGAGGATTATTATACTGTTCACATCGATATGTCTCATGTCACTGGAACTCAGATGTCTTATCAAATGGGCTGAAAGGTCCGCTGTGCCGAGATACATGCCTGACGGGTTCAGGAATCATTATCCTAAATGCCATGTTATTATAGACTGCACTAAGGTGTTTATAGAAACTCCATCAAGCCTTGACCTCGCTGCATCTTGTTAGAGCCAGTACAAACACCACCACACAATCAGTATATTTGGTCAGTATAACACCAAATGGAGCAATCAGTTTTCTGTCCGACTTTTATGATGGAAGAGCTTCAGATATTTTCATCACCGAAGACTGTGGCTTAGCAGAAAAACTTCTCCCAAATGACCAGGTTATGGCTGACCGAGGTTTCAAAATCCACGAATATTTGGCTTATTATCAATGCACGCTTACAATTCCACCTTAAAAGAACTCGCGCAACATATCCGTTGAAAAGCAGGGTTGCATTTCTTTCAAGCAACGACCAATATTCTTTGTCGAAATGAATTCTTTCCACGAAGGCACAAGCTGAACATGGATTCAATAGAAAATGACCCCTAAAGACACAAAAAGTGTACACTATTGGATGAGCAAGGAGAAAAAATGATTTGCATGGATTCAACTCAAAAAACAAACCAGTTCGACTTTCAGTTGACTTAGATACTCAGGATGGTTGAATTTGGAAAAGGAGTGCTGTTTGCTTCACAGCCACACCTGGGGCAATCCAAACCAATGTTTTTATGTCTGTTGATGCAAATAATTTCTACAATACTTGGATTCTTAACTTGCCAAGACCACAGAATAAGCCAATCTGTGCATTGCTTAAAAACAAAAATTGCCAAAAGGGGCTCAGGGTGCATACAACAATGAAGAATGACACTGTTCTCAAAACAATGCAATTTGAGGAAAATTAAAGTCGGTTTCAAAAGCAGCTCCAAGGGTTTTTTATGTACGTTCAAAGAAAGATGATAAATTGTCTTGCATCAAGCTGATAAAAGAATCATGCAATTTATGTACTGACCTTGTGCCAAAATAGCAATCAAAAGATAAACTCAAGTAAGAGCATAGTTACTGGGATAAGGGAATGAAATTTGGACAAATATTCAGGGGATCTTTATAAAATTTGGGTATAAGAAATAATGTCCTTTTAAATGTAGATTGAAGCAACTGCACAAAAAATAATTTTACTAAAATTCAAAAATGGAAAACTAAAATAAAAGTACAATCTGTTAAAGGGTTAACATTATTTATTATTTAATTTCATACATTCATATTACATGTAATATCTTTAAATAGATATACCTATATAGACAGGTCACTTTTTAAAAGTTGTCATTTTCTATTTCTATGCAGGGCATGTTCTCAAGACCACCATATGGACCTTTATCCAAATACATGGAAAATCTCCGACTTTTTATAATAATAATAACAATAATAATAATAGTAAATGTTTAAAGTGGGTAGCCTGTACTAATCGAGCTAAAGTTCAAATTTTCACAACAGGGCCCACTGTAAATAAAAATTGGGTGTTACAATGAAAAAAAGATGAACCATAGGTCACTATTTACAATAAATATACACTAAAAGTCATAAAAGTCATATATGAATATGAAAGTCTAAAAGCCTATGTCTTGCATTTTAATTAACAAAATAATCAACAAACCTTAGTCATTAAAAATCTATCAAGTGCTGAATTATTTCAGACACTGTGTTTTCAATTAATATTAGCCTAGCATTCTTAACTATAAAGATCAAAGCAGCCAAAAATTAATGTTATCTGAAACATACGTAATGGAACGAAATGGTAACATTGTAAAACCGAGAAAACCAAAATTCCTGTATTCCAAATAAAGACATTTCGCAGTCCATCAACATAATAAAGATAACGTCTGAATAACTTTCATATGTTTGTCGTAAAAGAAGCCTCAGTAATCCTACTGAATTATATATATCTGAACAAAATTTTCCATCAAAACAAATCCGTAGAAAATAAAGCAATGTTTCACAATTCTTCCACACGGACTTCATTTTCATTGACAAGGTGGAGAACAACATGTCAACAACATAAAACGACACGGTTTCTACCTGCTTCAAGTGCAATTGCTTTTTGTTATTTTTGTTTATTTAAAAAAATTATCAACCAAATGCTTACATTTGCAGTTGACATCGATGGCTTTGCGGTTTCTGGGTAGCGCCAGGTCTCACCATCATCAAGGTTTTCGCGCCGTGCATGCTGACACTTGCAATTTAATTTGGTTCTTGCTGGTTTAACCATATTTTGAAAGGCTGAGATTTTCAATTCTAACTTCTTAAATTTTTTATTTAGGACTTCGTGTATATCTACAATATTATGGTATTTCCAGATTGCCACCGCAAAAGTGGAACAAAATGTTATTATCAAAAAAAAGACAATATCATGGCAATGTAAACCATTGTTCTAAGCCTACTATCACTGACAGTGACTTTTCGATCATCGATGTCGACATCGACTTCGTTATCATAATAATTATCATGCAGCTCCATCTCCATTTCCAACCGATCGCTGTTCGTCTCAAGCCGATCAAATCATTTCCTCGCCCTTTTAAAGGCAATCTGTACCCTTGGTGATTGGTTGTTCACTAGTATACACAATGTCAACCGACACAATGGGAAATATTTTCTTGTTCATAGATAAAGAGATGTGCACTGTGCACTAGAGCCAATCTAAAGCACTTCAGCTGTGCCAAATTGATCAAGATCTGGCGCCTTTGTGAAAGAGGACAAATCATTGCACCTGGACAATTCAATCCAACTTCTTATAGACAACATGTCTCCTACATTGTTATATGTTTGTGTAGTTTTTAATACGTTTTTAAAAGCATCAAATTAGTGGAATTAGTGCTTATATTATCGTTTTTGTCGTATGATTTATGACCCTGTGGTAGGAGGGGCTTAGCTCTGTTAGAGGTATTTTTATTGCTTTTGGAGAAGAGACTTTTCGATGAACAATCTTGAGACAGTTTTTTTCGAGTACCCAGCTTGAGTTGGGGAGTAAAATGGCTGCCACTGCCTAGAACATCCCAGCAGAAATCTTAGGTGGCATTCGTCATTCCACGACATACAGGCACCTAGGGCTTTGACAAGCACCTAGTGCAACCCACCACACATGGCTAATGATTCTCTTAAACCAAACCTAACTTTCCTTATATTATTAATAGTATAAAACATATTTGTCGTTGATTTTATGCCAAACGAATTCTACAAAGTTTAACATAAGTAATTTAATTGACAAATGATAGCTATAAAAATAAATGATGCAATCACACAGATATCAAATATCTTAACTCGAGAACAGGTGCCAAAACTTGTGTTGAATGACATCAAGCTGGAAAAACAACTCAGCAAATAGCCGTTTCACAGTGTTCATTATAAACTGGTAATGTTCATATTTACTTCGCATTTTTCATTTATTTTCCTACATAAAACAAATTGCAATACTTTCTACCTTCCTTATCGGCCCTTTTTACGCCGGCCCTAATTTAACGCCGGCCGTTTTTACGCCGGCCTTAAAATTTGCTTTAACGCCATTTAGGGCCATGTTTTACGCCACTCGAAGAACAAGGAAAAAACAACAATATATTTTTACGCAATGTTGCGTCTTTTATTACTTTTAATTACCTTGAATATAATTCATGGTAATAAATTACAATTGTCTCACTGCTATCTACGTTTTCTTCATCATCGAACTTCACTTCTATTGCATCTTTGTCTATTTCCTCTTCATATTCTTCCTCCTATAAATCGCTGCTTTTCAAAATCAAATTTCCATGATGATGAAAGTTTCCATTTTTGCTAAGATGGCTTTGTTTTCATGCTGTTTATGAAAATTCCTAAAATATAGTGCCTGGTAGCAAAAATAGGTGCTTGGAAATTAACGCCGCTTTTTGAGAAAAATTCAAAATCTTTGGCCCTTTTAACGCCCTTTTAACGCCGCCCTTATAACGCCTCTAGGCTAAAATTAACGCCATTTAGGGCCGGCGTAAAAAGGGCCGATAAGGTAAAAGCAGAGTAGAATTGTTTTTGCTGCGAAATTTTGGCATTTTCGACAAAATATGCGAATTTTCAGCAGGAAAGTTAATTTCTGTAACTACTCTTTCTCATTTGGTTGCTTGGTAACAGATCGCGTGACCAATTGTTCCGATCCGATTGCTAACTTTGTAAATTTAGAATACCTTTAGAATATTTTGGGCTCAAAATCGAAAAATTGTAAGAATAATCGAGGCTCGGCAAAAAGTAAGGTATTAAAGTAAGGTAAGACAGTAATATTCAGCCTTCCGTGTGCAATGATTTGTCCTAATTCACAAAGGCGCCCGATCTTGATCAATTTGGCACAGCTGGAGTCCATTAGATTGGCTCAAGTGCACAGTGCACATCTCTTTATCTTTGAACAAGAAAATATTTCCCATTGTGTCGGTTGACCAATTGTATACACCTTTTCAACTAAGGGCCTCGTTTTCAAAAAAATATAAAATTGTGTCACAGAAGAATTTCGACGTCAAATTCGAATTCAGCACCTTCGTTTTAGTGTGTGGGCAAATTTTTACGCTTCTAGTCTTTACGATGTTCAATCTATAGCAATTAAAAGTGTGAAAAGTTATAAAGGATTTGACCGTGAAAAATGACTGAGGGTGTAAATTTCACCCTGAGCAATTTTTCACGGTCAAATCCTTTATAGATTTTCAAACTTTTCGTCGTATAAAATCAACATCGTGAAGACTAGAAGTATAAAAATTTGCGTCAACGCTAAAATGAAGTTGCTCAATCTGAATCTGGGGTCAAAATATTCGTACGAACGAATTTTCGTAAATTTTCAAAACGAGGCTCTTAGTTGAAAAGGTGTATTCTAGTGAACAACCAATCACCGAGGGTAGAAATTGCCTTAAAAACGGCAAGGAAATGATTTGATCGGCCTCAAACGAACAGCGATCAGTAAATTGTAGTTAATACTTACCCATCGGGGCCAAAAACCCGCCAAGAATTATCTCAGGAAGTGGGCATCAGGGCATCGGCCCTTAAACTGCCTGAGTACCAGACAACGCCTTACATCAGTGATTGAAAACAGGGAAAAATGCAATTTTCCGGCCAATGCACCAGTCACCTCATCATCATCATCATTGTCCGTAGCCTTGCGGCCGTAGGTGCACTTTGTTTGAAGCTACCAGTCCTCTCCACATTTTCCGATCATCTGCATTTCTCATCGCTTGACATATAGACAAGTTGGTCCAACTTCCAATGTTTTCCAGCCAGTTCTTTCTTGGTCTTCCCCTAGCTCTCTTTCCAGGCACTTGGCCATGCATTATAGTGTGTGCTAGACCAAGTTCCTTGGGATGGCGTGTGACATGACCAAACCATTTTAGTTTTCTTTGTTTAACAACAGACAGTAGGGTTTCATAGTTTTCACTGTTTTGCACTATTTCATCTTTCACACTCTCATTAGTCCTATGTGCTGTGTACGGTATCTGCAGTATTTTTCTGTAACATTTCATTTCAAATGCATTAATTCTCTTTTCAGATTCTGCATCTATCGTCCAGGATTCACATGCATATGTCATGGTAGATATCACAATCGCCCTCATAAATCTCAGCTTTGTTTTAACAGAAATGTTTCTATTTGACCAAATAGGATTAAGTCTACTCATTGCTGATGTAGCTATTCCAATACGGCATTTAATTTCTGTGATGGAATTTAAAGTATTGGTAATTTGGCTTCCTAGATACTTGAAAGAGGTCACTTGTTCAAGTTCTTCATTAGCGAGACATATGGGTCGACTTAGTTCCAGTGGATGCTTGGATGTTACTAGTATTTTACTTTTATCTGCACTGATCTCCATGCCATACTTAGTTGCTGCTTGATCAAGTTTTTCGGTCAGTTCTCGTAATTCTTCTTCACTGTCTGCAATCAAATCGATATCATCAGCAAAACGTAGATTGGAAATTGTTCTACCCCCAATTTTGACATTACCAATAAAACTTTCTAACGCTTCAGTCATAATAAACTCTAAGAAGACATTAAAAAGGTAGGGAGAAAGAACACATCCTTGTCGCACACCCACTTTTGACAGAAACCATTTACTGGGTTTGTCACCTACAAGTACGAGATTCTTTGCATGTTCATACAATGACTTGAGTGTGTTGGTGATTGTAGAACTAATGTTGCATTTGCGCATGATTAAAAACAACGCCTTGTGCCATACTCTATCGAAGGCTTTCCTAAAGTCAATAAAATTATGGTATAGTGGTTTTGGTGAGCCATGTATTTCTCAGAGAGTATCCTGAGATTGCAAATTTGTTCAGTTGTGCTTCTGCCTTCTTGAAAACCTGCTTGTGTGTCTTCCAGGATTTCCTTTACTTTTGGCTTAATTCGATTTAGGAGGACATACAATAACACTTTGCTAGGATGACTTATCAGGCTAATTGTTCTGTTATTTTCACATTTACGTATGTTCCCTTTCTTTGGTAGTGGAAGAAGAATCGATTCTGTCCATTTGGTGGGCCATTCACCAGTTTTAAGGTAAGATTACAGATTTTTAGCAGCACGTCAATCATATGGTCACCTCCCGCTTTGAGAAGCTCAGCTGGGATGTTGTCTGTCCCTGGAGATTTGTTGCATTTAAGCTTTTTAACAGCCTGTTCAATTTCTTCTCGAACGATTGGTGGTTCCTCCTCTTCTTTAGTCGACACTGTACGCTCAATATCTATCAATGTGTTATCTGAAACATCAGCTTGGTGGTTGTATAGTTCCTCACAATACTGCCGCCACCTTTCCGTAACATCGTCTGCATTTGTCAGTAGCTTTCCGTTGTTATCTTCAACCACATAACATTTTGGCTTCCATTCTGTCGTAAGTTTCTTCACTACATCAAATGCAGCTTTTGTATTATTCTGTTTATTGCAATTCTCAATTTCTTGACATTTTTTGTTAATCCAGGATTCTTTTGCTAATTTAATTTCTTTATTTACCTTGACATTGGCTTCTCGGTATTTCTTAGCTGTTTCGTCATTGTCATATCTGTGTTGTTTCAGCTCCCGTCTTTGGTCACATTTTTCAAGCACTTCTTCATTAATCCATGGTTTCTTGATTTTCCTTTTCTTTCCCAAGTGTTTAACTGCAGCATTAGTTATAACTTCTTCAAATTTAGTTGTCAGGTTGTTTGAGTTGATATCCTCCATAAGAAGAAGAGGTCCAAATTTGCCGCCAATTGTTGCTTGAAAGTCACTTAAAACTTGCGGGTCTTTCAGTTTATCAACATCAAATTTTATTCTTACAAATTGTTCTTTTTTGTGAGCTTTTAGTTTCAACTTGTCATCATCAGCAGTTCATGGTCGCTACCTATGTCAGCTCCAGGAAAAACGCGTGTTTTGGCGCCATTTATACTGGACTGATATCGTTTCTGTACTAGTATGAAGTCAATTTGGTTATGAGTGATCCCACCAGGGGAGTGCCAAGTCACTGTTCTTGTTCTTTTATGTTGAAATAAAGTATTTGCAATAACAAGTTTGTTTTATTTGGCAAATTCAAGTAAACGAGTGCCCCTGTCATTTGTCTTTTCAAGGCCAAATTTACCAGCCACATCACCCCAGTTTTCGTAAGAGTCATTTCCAATCTTTGCATTCCAATCGCCTTGAACAATCAGAATATCTTTCTTGTTTACATTTTTAATAGTTTCTTGTAACTTTTGATAGAAGCATTCGACTTCGTCAACATCATAGTCAGATGTAGGTGCATATATTTGAATAATGGTAAGATTTAGAGGTTGTACTTTTAATCGGATAGTGATAATTCGTGATGAGATCGGAGACCATTCTAACACTGATCTCAACGTATTTCTGTGTACCATGAAAGCTACGCCTTTCTCATGTTTATCATTTTCGCCACGAAACCAGATTTTATGTCCATCTGTTGTTTTAAACTCGCCCATTCCTGTGTATCTGGTTTCAGACATTCCGAGAACATTCCAGGTATAACGATTCATTTCATGTGTCAATTCATTAACTTTTCCGAGTTTATGCAGGGTGCGTACATTCCATGTACCAACAGTGAAATTATCTTTGCAAATTTTGATAGCTTCGTTTGGCTTTACTTTGTTGGTCCCAGTAGCATATTTTTCGATTCCATCCTGAGATATAATGGAGGACGCGGTCGTTGTTAACCCGGGCCACGGCCGATCCGGTATGTTTTGAGTTTCTGGTGTGCTCATCATAAGTGATTCAACAGGCAGTTTCACCTGGCGGTGCCTATCTCCTCTCCAGGTATGGATGGCCGTTGGCTCTAAATGAGCTCCTCCGCCCTTTGACAGGTCTTATTTTTCGTCCTGCTGGGTGTCCACACACCCTCCTCATCAAGACAAGCTTGATGGGGGAGCCGGTTTAGTCGCCGACAACCCGACCATGAAACAGGTGGTACAGGATTACATGGTACCTGATAGCAGATCATCCAGACCTGACCACCAACTCATACGAAACTAATCCTCTATGACAGCTATTCGACATGGGAATGGACTTGATGTGTCCGGCGCCCTAACAACTCAATAAGAGAAGGACCCCTGCTGGTCGTATTAACTTCAGTTCAAACTGTTGGTCTAACTGACATGATTCACACTACTTGAAAAATGGAAAATGGTGTGGTTGTCAATGAAAATTATGAATCCTGCGTTTTATTCATTATCTTTTATTTTTATTATTTCGGTTTTGTTTGTTTCAACAATTTTTTCTCTGATTGTACATAGTCGAAATTTTTTAGCCAATTGCAATTGCCCAACTGATGGGCCAATGGCAAAATTACATGCTTACGGGATAAAAGAAAAATCACTCTTATTCATCCAGAATTATTTATCCAATAGAAAGCAAAGAGTAAAAGTAAAAGGGCAATATAGTAAAAGGAAGAATTAGGACAAGGTGTCCCACAAGGTTTAATATTAGGACCTCTTCTCTTCAACTCCTTTATAAATGATACTTTTTATAACCTCAGTGATGGGTCTCTCTGTAATTTCGCCGATAACAACACACTGTCAGTGACTACCTCAAGCACTGAAGAATTATTAAATTTGATAAAAATAAACACCAATAAATGTCTTGAATGGTTTAAGTCAAACGAAATGATTGCTAATGGTTCTAAATTCCAAGCCATAACTATTGGAAATAAAAACGAGAACATAGAGCATTTAGAAATTAATGAGAATCGCAAAATAAAAGTCTAAACTAATGTAACTCTGCCAGGTATAGAGATAGATGAAAATTTAAAATTTGATGCCCATGTTGATAAAATTTGTAAAAAAGGAGCAACACAACTTAATTCTCTAAAACGCTTAGCTAGGTTCATGGGAGAAAAAGAGAGAAAAATTATAATTAACTCGTTTATCTTATGTCACTTTAATTACTGTCCACTTATTTGGATGCTATGCACTAAAGGAAGCCAAGACAAACTAGAAAAGATAAATGATAGGGCACTACGATTTGCAAATTCTGACTATACTTCTACATACGAAAAACTACTATCTGAATCAAAGGAGACTACCATTCATATACAGGCGATAAGGCTCCTTGCTTTAGAGGTATTCAAAAGTGAAACCATGTGCAACCTTAATCTTGTTTTCATGAAGGACTATTTTTTTACCTAAAACCCTAGAGCACAATCTACAGAGCACAAATCTTCTTGAAATACCAAAATTTAGAACCACAGGCTTTGCTATTAAGTCCTTATGTTATCAAGGGCCAAAAATATGGAATTCCCTTCCTAATGAAATCAAAACGGCGAGTAACACTAAACAGTTTAAAAATTTGATAAAAACTTTGTTCCTTGCAAAAAATGCGAGTGTTACTTTTGCACTAAATGACTAAATTAATGCAATTCCTATGGTTGCTTAATGTTAGTATGAATTAGTGTACATCACTATCTGTTTTAACTAACAAAAAAAGAAATATATCATATCATCATCATCATCATCATCATCATCATCCTCAAAATCATCATTAAAATCATCATCAACATCATCATCATCAATATCATCATCATAACCACAACCAATATCGTCATAATCATTATCATCATCGTTATGCATACCGATAAACATTTTTCATCATTTGAGCAAAATAGCGGTATTTAACTACAGTCGTTCTTCGGACATGCCTATGTTTCTTTATGCATGCATTCCACAAACACCCTCTTAACATGTATATCCTATATCCTTCACACTAAAAATAGTAGATAGGGTTAAATTAAATCTCTTCACCAGAGATAGTTATCTGGTTGATGTTACGTGTTTAATTTTTATACTAGGTTAAAAAATGTAGTTAGGATAACATTCGATGTATTTGCTTCTTTTTTGCAGAAACTTTGCGTATCACAAACGAATTCAAATCTCGATGCAGGAGATCAGAATAAATTCTCTGGAAGAATATGTAAGAGTCTTTGCAAGAATTTTAGCTGGTTGATACCTTGTTGCTAAGAGATGTAAACTAAACTCTCTGTCTATTTCAGAACCATTTAAACAACTCAGCCCAAAAATGGGAATATTTGAGTAGTTCTACCTTTAACTCGAGGCTGAAAATTCCCAAAACATTAAGGAACTTAAAGGAACTGTCCAGGCTCGGAGGAAAAACTAAGAAACTCTTTTTTAAAGAGCAAGACGGTTTGTACGAAAAAGAACAGAAGTACAATATATTTCCCATCATTCTTCCCCAAAAGGCTCCTTTTATACTTGAAGTTAGAAATGAAGAATAGTTTCTATGAATTTGTTGTAAAAATTGGTATTTATGCATATCCCACGGCAAGGAACAGCATAAGGAACTTCAGCCTCATGTTGTTGAAAAATTAAGGAACTCCAGCCTCAACTCAGACCAAAGGTTCCTTATAAAAAAAATGTGTAGAGCCACCAATATTAGTTTTCTCAAATTTCCAACAGGAATCCGTAGATTCATTGATGGCAGAACTTAAAAAGGAAATGAGTTCTAGACCAACCAGAAGAGTGGAACAAAACGAGGAGGCCAAAACCGTTTTCGTTGACAGCGACAAAGAAAATGAAGAAGTGACGAGAGACGAGGAAATTCATGATGAGGACAATCGTGAAGACAATTTTACAGAAAGAGATGGAGGAGAAAATGAAGATGAAGTAAGTCTATCCAAAAACAATATTGAAAGACCCAATTACTCTAGTCACTTCAAGGACGAATTGTGGCGTTTAGCCCAATAAAGGCTGGGCATGGGTATAGGCCCGCGGATGGAAACTTAAAGGCATAAATTTTGAACACATTTGAGTTTCTTGATGAAATTTATAGGTCCCAAATTTTCCTAAATAGGCAATAAAAATGAAAAAATTTCTTCTTGCCGAGGACTAATATTGATGATGTCATCATTTTTCCTTTTACACTCTTTTTTATAAAAAACCAATCTGGGCTAGTGGCCTGGGGCTTAGTTCTTTATTTTTTGACCTCTTTGGAGACGATTGTAGTTCCAAAGGTCCCTTAATAGTTCCTAAATTTCAACTGCATATCTAGTGCCATAACTATTAGAAAGAGACAATTGTTTGTAAGCAAACATGGAAAATACTCAAGGAAATATTTTATAAATGCGAAACAAACAATTTATGTGATTTTTGACGGCAAATGAATATGGAACCGCTTTCTAATTCTTGATCTTTTGTAGCGATAAAAATATTCAACAAAGAAAAGTTTCTCACTGATTTTCTGTTCAGTAGTACGGTAGAATAGCTAAGTTTTTACATTTACGGACATTCTAGACGAGGGTTCCTTATAAATTGGTTCCTTATAAAAAAACTGCGTGTATCATATGTGAAACGGTCAAATAATCAGATTACCGTGAAGCTTTCTATGATATACAGCAGGTAGGATGGAGGTGGGAGTAATCAAACAGCGGGAGTAATCATAAATTTCGACTTTAAAAATACGACAAAATACAAAATTTAATTCAAAGGATGGTAGGATAAGTGCAAAACTATACTCTTTTTTGTGGTATGCTGGCTGATTTGTGAGAGTTGCTTCAGAACGGAGAGAGCTCAAAAAGAAACTAGTAGTGTGGAAGGACTGTAAAAATGACGTTCGACTGTAAAAATTACCTGGATCTGATAACCCAAAAAATTGACAGCATATATCCCTACGAACAGGACCCGTTGACCATAGAAACAATTTTTTCTGATTCTTCATTTCAAAAGTAGCTAGCTAATACATATACATATAGCTGATATCTATAACAATGAGTCGAAATGAAACTCCGAACATGCTGTTTTCGTAAAATTTCCATCAACTTAGCTAATTTGTGAGTTTTAGTTCTCTTAATTTTTTTTCTCGTATTTTTGAGAATTACAACTAGTTGACTTTTGATCTGCTGGCAAGTGCGCTGGCTTTTAACATTGTTTGTATTTCCTGCTGATTTTTCCACTCCCATTTATATTAGCTCCCTCGGTTATCAATTTAAAGACTTTAAACTGCTTCGATAATCAAAAACCCTTGCGGAAATTTGTTTGAGTTTTTCAACATGATCTTTTCGGAGACGGGCATGGGCTTGTTCATTAAAGAGTTTTTCACTGCTTTGATAACCAGAAACCCTGATGACCATTTTTGAGGTTTAAACAGGGTATTGTCGGTTGCTTAAACAGTATACTATACTTTTATCATTTGTAGGAACAGCACCATTCCAGACGAGGAAGACAAGTTCGCTTGCTGTTGCGCTACAGATGAATTAATTTATTCTGAGTAAGTAAACGTTGTTTTAAAATTTAGTACGACATTTTGACATTTTTTGCAGAAGTACATCTCCAAATGACAGCGCTGCCAGAAAAAATTCCTCGACTAAGACCTAAATTTTATTGAGAAAATAGAAGTTGAATTCAATTCATTTATTTAGCAATAAAATTACAATTTAACGTTTACCAAAAATAGAAAATTAAGAAATATTCCTCCACTTTGAAAAACACGAAAACGATAATTCATATAAAGCTTTGTTGCCAATGCCCTATTCACTTTAACCTACCATATATGGTTTTTTTATAACAGTAACAATGACAATGAACCATCAATAACAATGATATTAATTAGAATGGTCTGAAAAAAGGAAAATAGGAGTGAAAATGAAAGAAAGAAACAAAAATAAAAGCAAGACCAAATGGAAAAGTAAAATAAGGAAAAAATAGGTTGGGCACTGCAATGAAATAACCAAATTATAAAGATATTAGAGATAATGGTTGGTTTGGGGTTAGCTACAATGAGTAGCTTTGATGTGGAAAGCACACCTAACATCGGCATAGTTTTGGAAAGCACACCTAACATTGGCATAATTTTGTAGTAAGCATTTACGAAATTGATTGTCAAAAAGTTTTTTAGACGATTTAGTTCTGATGCTGTGAGGTATACTGTTCCTGACCTTGTTCCTGACTTTTCAGAACTTGCAGTTTCTTAATTTTCTCCCATTTTGCTACTCAAAGTTTCTTTACAGTTTCTAAAATATGAATAGAGTCACACAAACGTCCAGTACATCTTTTGATTAAGAATGATTGTTTGCTTGCATTGCATGGCCTGGAACGAAAGAAGTATTTCCATACTATACATACAGTGTATCGTAGTAACTAAGAAGAGTGTCCACATGATAACAATGAAACCATTTTCAAAAGTCTGGTTTTCAGTTGCAATTTTACTGGTATCATGCAGACGGGCTGTAAAAACAATGCACAGAAATCATTGCATTTTCATTAGAAAATGTATTGGTGTAGGCGGGATCTTTAAGTTGGCATGATAACCATTAAATTGAATGTCAAAACGATAGTATATATTTGGACTGAAAATGTAACGAAAAGAAGACATAATTTCTTATGTAGTCTTTGTCAACCGCTTAATTGCGCAACATTTCTTTTAGTTTATTCGAAAATTAAAAACTTATTAAAACTTATTGCTGTGCAGAAAAGTTAGGTCGGAAACTCTGGAATTCACACTTATTTGCTCTGCACCCTTGCGTGTAAGAAAGATTTCAAGTCACAGTGTTTATGGGCCTTAATTTCAGATATCATTAATTTAGTTTAGTTCAGTACATAGCATACATCATGTAATTTGTGTCTGTCTCATCTCTTTCTCAATGTGACTTCGGTCACATACACCAGTTAAACAAATATTACAACATTAAAGACAAAAAATATAATTCTAACTATCTCTTATTTCAGATAAAAGTGACATGGTTAACAAAAGCATCTGAAGATCGACCTTCTTAGAACACAAATAAAAACAGCTTTTTCAAAGCTACCACATCAACCAATTGATATATCCATTTGTTCAACCAATGCAGCCGATTTTTCTGTCATTATCTTTACTGTTGTAGAGCTAAAGTTTCATAACCAAAAGGTAACAGGGATTATTTCTGCTTCCTATACTTTACTTTTTTTTATTAGAATACTATTAATTTTGTCCAGGCTCAATATTCTTAAGAAATGTTCGGTTTGAGCCGGAATATATTCTTAAACTATTCTTCTTTTTTAATTCTGATATGGGTTCAGGGAACATAGTTATAAGACATTTCATGTCATTCTTAAGAAATGGTCAAAGGAAAGATAAATTTCACCTATTATAACAATAAGAATGTTGTTAAGTTTTGTTTTAACATCGCAAAACAGGCACCTGCTGAAAAATGAGCCCAAAATGAGACACAAACAAGCGAGCTGAGCCTTAGCAATATTCTTACAATATTCTTAAAAATACAGATGATTCTGAGCCTAAATATTCTTATAAGCAATATTCTTATATAAAGGAGAGTGTTGTATTAATGTTAGCTTTGTTAGTTTGTGGAATGTTGTTATTTCTTACATACTAACAAAAGAACATCTTATTTAATTGATTAAAGTTAAGCTTAATTTTAAAGGGATGAAGAAAAACTAATTTCCTTCACAGTTCTGTGGTCAGGTCGTGGGTTACATCCACTGTTTGTTATACTAGACGTGCCACCCAAATGGGTAACTTTTCAGCGCCAATTTCTCTACATATGGGTTGATTTTTCGTAAAGAATCTCTACATGTGAGAAGTAAAACATATATAACATTTTAGACATGCATTGCTTTGAAAAGCCTGCTAAAAGTGCGTTTTAGTTTTCAGCGCAAATGACTTTTGGACGCATTTAGAGTTGCCTCAGGCGTTAAATTGGGTTCAAACATTTGAGATATTGGTACAAATGGGTAAAAACTTTCGTTGTTTTTTCTCTACATGGGTACCACGAGAAACAGAATTTATTGGTAGACATTGGTGAGTTTGGAAAAATTGGTTGCCACGTCTAGTCATTTGAACAATGAAGTCCCCCCGGGATAGGTTCAAGGTCCTTTGTTAGATAGAATATGCAGTTAATTAGACCTACTTGTGAACGAAGTAAATGAGCTAGAAGCAAACAGATTAAAACTACAGACATTAACATGTTAACATAACATACCTAACCAATCTTGGCAGATTGGCATAAAATCTGTTCAAAGGTTACAGGTACATGAAAATTGTCGGCTATTAGCAATCATCGGCCCTCATGAATGCTCAAGTGAAGGGGGAAGGATAAGTTTTGAAGAGAAACAACAACAAATGACATGCCATGTTTTCCTCCCATTGCATGTGTTGATTTGCCGGGCTGCAGTTTCGCAACCTTGTTTGCCGCGCATTTTGCTCAATAAGATATTGCTTTCGATGTCTATGGCACACAATTAGCGCCAAAATATGAGCTTCAATTTTGAAGCTAAATTGTTTAAAATTAATATCTGACACTGCAATATAACTCTTATTATCAACTAGCCCTGGTACCCTTCGATGCCAGGTTGAATTTTTTAAACTTTCTTTTAATAAAGTAGAGACTTTTCTGAGATACAATTCATTCACATGTTTAATTTGACGTATTCATCAATTCTTGTATCAATCGACTTTTGTTTAGCCGAATCGTAGACAACTAATAGGCATACCGGAATTTTTTGCGTGTATTTTGTTCTATAACCGCATATATTCACCGAGCATGGTTATAGTTCCAGACGAGCTATCAGCTATGTCCACATTTGCTGCCAGTCCATCTACTACTTCGTCATCAAATTGAATGTAGAATTCACTAGATTTGAATAAGGGCAGAGAACATAGGCCGACCTTCTTTCGATCAAGAAGACCGTTCATGTTAATTTTGTTTTGTCAATGTTACTGTTATGTTTTGTTATTAAAAAATCAAGAAACGTTTAATTCAGTGCTTTCTTTATCAATTCTTATCTCGTTCATTTGATGGTTCTGCCAATGTTTGCATCATAAAGGATCACTTATAATACTGATAGGACAGTACAATCTTCCTTGTTATGATTTACATGTCGGATACACTCTTTTTTTATAAGAATATTGTTTATAAGAATATTCAGGCTCAGAATCATCCAATTTTGTAAGAATATGCTCAGCCTCGGCTCGCATTATTTGTGTCTCATTTTTCAGCAGTTGGCTGTTTTGCAATGTTAAAATGAAACTTCATGATTGTTAAACAGCATTCTCATTGTTATAATTATAGTTGAATTTTTCTTTCGCTCCAACATTTCCACGTAATGAGATAATTTTTCTTTTAACTTTGTTCCCTGAAACCATATCATGTTTGAAAAAATACGAATACTTTAAGAATATATTCAGGCTCAAAACGAAATTTTCTTAAGAATATTGAGGCTGCCCAAAATTTCGGTATTCTTAAAAAAAAAGATTATACACCCCGGGGGTGGGGGGTACTTAGTATAATTTGGGTACGGGTATTTGCCGCCCATTTGGGTGGATTTTGGGCACTGATATTCTCTAAACATGGGTGTAATCTTAACCAAAACCCCATAAAAGTGGGTGGCAAATTGAAGAAAAGTGGAAAGTTTAACTTTAATTTGGTTAGAAAAGTGGCAAAACCGCGTCAAAGATGTTTGTAGTACACTATCAAGCCCAATAAATAGGTCTAGAAAGTCTTATTATTTTCATATTCCGCTTATATCTACTCATAAAATAGGGTCTGTTTCTGCAAAGGTTTACATTATAAGTGGGTGGGTTTCCAAAATGTGTGGCACATCCCGGTCCATTCAAGTACCCCTCCCCCCTGGGGATATACTGTTACGCCACGACTTAGTTGGCCTAACGATTTTGAGTTCTTTAGGACTCTGAGGATAATTTTATATATACAAATAAATGAAGAACAGAGACTTACGACCTCAAGACTTGACTTGAAGACTCTTGAAGAAACTTTAAAACACTTGGGTCGGCAACAGCGACTACGAGGGCAACTAATATCTTCTGCGCGGCAGAACGTACAAAATATCGGCAGGATTCGGCAGGAATAACTCCAAAGACAACAAGCTTCGTCACACAGCTATAACTTTAATCATCAATGAATAACAGAACTAACTTTACTGGCTGAGCGCGCGGCGCTCTTACTTTCGTCAACACACTGCCACAATTAATCGTAGGTTAAAAGTCCAAACATTAAGTTACTACGGTTAGCGTTAGTAAAACAATAAGAAGGTGCAAAAATTAACTATATATGGAAAGTGCAGAATAAAATTAACCAATCACACGCAAGTAAAATCTTCCTGGTTATAACACAAACAGTTACTTAGCAATATCAACATAACAAAATAAACAGTAATAATAAAAAAGATCACGCAGCAAAGTTCAAAGTACACACAGTTAAAAAGATCAAAGTTCAAAATAAAGTCCAGGGGACTTCTCTTCATAACATTACCCCCTCCTTTAAGAGAAAAGCCTCCTGGCTTTTCAACATCAAATGGGTGTAATTACTTCAGGAGTATGTATGTCCTCAGGACGCGTAATAGATGGTTCATTAGGCTCTGCAGTCACATTAGAAGACGATAACTCTGAATCAGCACTGTTATCAAAACTGTCGGCTGGAAGATCATTGTCACTAAGATCTGGCAAATTGTCAGGTGTCGATGGTGGCTCTATTGGACGATCAGATGGGTCGTAATACAATTTTAAACGATTTGCATGCACAGGAACAGAAACAGGACGATTATCAATAGTACGAAGCCGAAAATGAACTGGAGACAACTTGGCAACAATACGATACGGACCATGATAATTATGCATCAGTTTCGATGATAAACCTTTACGCTTTTTAGGAGTGTATACCCAAACTCTTGAACCAAGATCGAAGTCGACAGGAGACGTATTTTTGTCATAATATTCTTTCATGCGTTGCTGAGCAAGTTGAGTATTTGCGACGATAACCCTATTCGCGGATTCCAAATTTTCAATTATTCGAGCACGATGCTGTAAAACTGATGACGACAAAGAAGACGAGTCTGGCAGAAGTAACGATGAATCAATGGGTAAGCGAGGCTCACGACCATATAAAAGATAGAACGGAGATTCACCTGTGGTGGCATTCAGTAAAACACCGTACGCAAACAAAATTAACGGGATATGACGATCCCAGTCACGTTGACGAGTACTAACGTACATGGATAAACCTTCCGCTAATGTACCGTTGAATCGTTCTACAAGTCCATCAGTCTGTGGGTGATATGCAGTTGTGTGAAGACGACGAGTGTTCATGATTTGACAAACTTCTTTAACTATGGCAGCAAGAAAGTTAGCACCACGATCTGAGAGTAACGTACGAGGAGCACTGTGACGAGAGAGAATCTGATCAACAAGAATCTGGGCGATGCGTGAAGCTTCAACTGACGGTAAAGCAAAGGCTTCCGGCCAACGTGTATAATAATCGGAGAAGACAAGAGTGTACCGATTACCATCATCAGTTACAGGAAATGGACCAAGAATGTCCATAGCGACACGATCGAAAGCACCTTCGACAGGAATAGGTAACAATGGAGCTTTTTTATGCTTACCACGAGGAGCCTTTTTCATTGAACAGTCAACACAAGAACGACACCAGTGTTCAACATCTTTATACATACCACTCCAATAATAACGATGACGAATCTTTTCATACGTTTTTGTTATACCGAGATGACCAGCTGTAGGATCATCATGACAAGCTGTAAGGATTTCATAGCGAAGAGACGCAGGAATGACAACTTGAGAACACAATGATTTCACACGACGTTTACCTGGTGACCATAAGTGACACAGAATACCATTGTCATCAAGGTAGTAAGAATCGATTGTAAGTAAAACAACACGAGCTTTTTTATCACTAGCAGGCAATTGATCAGTTTCAAGATACTCGATGATGTCTCGGAGATTAGAATCGTCACGTTGCAAAGCATGAAGTCGTGGAGGAGAAGGACAAGGATGATCTAACGCAGCAACAGGCAATTGAGTTACCGGAGTTGATGATGATGAATCAGTATCAGTAGATGAATACAAGCGACGAGATAATGCATCAGCATTACTGTTTGCTGAACCTGGACGATGAAGGATTTCAAAGTCGTATTGCTGTAATTGCAAAGACCAGCGAGCGAGGCGACCAGTAGGATCTTTTACGCGCATAAGCCACGACAAACTACCGTGATCGGTATGAACGTAGAATTTATTACACGATAAATAAGGTTGATATCGTTTGATTCCATCTACAACAGCCAGAGCCTCACGCTCCGTCGTACTATACTTGGTTTCTGCAACACTAAGTTCACGCCCACCGTAAGAAATAACGAGTTCCTGACCATCAATGTTCTGACCAAGAATATAGCCTAAAGCATATTGACTAGCATCAGTATACAAGTGAAATGGATGTCGAAAATCAGGGTAAGCCAAGATTGGTGATGAGCACAGACGATCCTTTAAACACTGAAATGCTTGATCACATTCTGGACTCCAAAGAAAGGGGGACATTTTTACGAGTCAAACGATTCAAGGGAGAAGCAATCTGCGCAAATGACTTTACAAAACGACGATAATAGTGACAGAGCCCCAAGAAACTACGCACTTCTTTGACAGACTTCGGAATAGGGAACGATTTCACGGCTTCGATTTTATCAGGGTCTGGTAAAATACCATCAGATGAGACGACGAATCCAAGAAAATTCACAGAAGAACGTGCAAAATGACACTTAGATGGCTTCAACTTCAAGTTATGATCACGTAATCGATGCAACACAAGGCTGAGATTGGATAAATGTTCATCGAACGTACGAGAAAATATGATGACATCATCAATGTATATCAGACAAATCTTCCATTCGAGACCATGAAGAACACGTGCCATGAGACGCTGAAACGTCGGTGGAGCATTGGTCAAACCAAAACTCAAAACATTGAATTCAAATAATCCAGCATGAGAAGTGAAGGCAGTTTTACATTTCGAATCTGGATGCATGGCAACTTGATGATACCCGGATTGTAAATCAAGGGTGGTAAAGAACTTAGAACCAGTCAATGAATCAAGAGCATCATCTATACGAGGTAGGGGATGGCTATCTTTCCTAGTTACAGCGTTCAGCTTTCTATAATCTACACAGAACCGTGTGGTTCCGTCTTTCTTCTTGACTAAAACGACAGGTGAGCTCCAAGGACTAGAAGAAACTTCTATGAGATCTTGCTGCAGCATATTCGAAATATGCTCTTCAATGTTTGCTCTTTGGGACTGAGAAACTCGATAAGGTGCTTGCTTGATAGGCTGAGCATTTTCAGTATCAATCTCATGTTGGACTAGAGAGGTTCGTCCAAGATCAAGCCTAGACTTAGCAAAAACGTCAGAATATTCAACGAGAAGAGAGTTCAACTGTGAATTCTGATCAGCTGACAAATTTTTGACTCGGCAAGGAACTAAAATTTGACAGAAAGGCATCCTTACAAGATGTCGAGTGCAGATCCAGTGATGAAATATCTGACGAAGTGTCTAAAGCACTTATTTCAGTATCAGGGCTTATTTCCACAAAATAACCAACAATAGTCCCTTTATGTAAAACAACAGGGGTGTTCGAGGGGTTTAGGAGACGAAATGAAACGGCACCATTCGAAGATGGAGAAGTCAACGTGGAGGCACCACACAGATGATAACGATCAGCTAACTTAGGTACTGCTTCTATTAAACCAACAACTGTATCTACTCCTGGATACTTTGAAAGATACGCTGGAATAATGACTTCACTTTGAGCTTCTATAACGCACGTAGTAGTAACTAAGACATCAGATACAACAGGAGGACGATCCCCTGTGACAAACGAAACGATATTGTCACCAGAAAATGTTACAGTATGTCCTCTAATGTCAATAATTGCGGAGAACTCATGCAAAAAATCTCGACCAAGAACTATGTTATACGCAAGTCCAGCAACAACTGCAGCATTACAAGTATAATCGCGATTTCCTATCGTAACCGGAAATGAAACAGCGCCTGTGACAGGGACAATATTACCATCAGCAGTTTTAACACTCTCAAGTTTATCGTTTTTATCAATAGCAACATTGACGCGTAAAATATCGTTATAGAAATTCTCACTTATAACGGTTACTGCAGCTCCTGTATCAACCAAAAGTTTGAAAGGTTGTTTTAGAACAGTTCCCCAGATCAACACGTTGGTTGGAGTGAAGCTACTCGAAGGCGAATACGCAGTGACAAACGGTATATCAACGTTAGGTGAAGCACTATTTACAAATGAAAGCGGTTGTGACGCAGGCGATGAATAACTATTTACAGTGTTTACAATATTATCTTGACGGCGCTTGAACCATTGTTCAAGTTCGATATCAGTCTCTTTGTTGGGACTGGGTGGCTTTTTACTTGGTTGGGCCTTCATTGTCCCCACTGTGAAGGCCCCGGCCCGTTTAAATGTTGTTGTTGGTAAAATGGATTACCTGGCTGAGCCTGATAGCTGGTATTTTGCTGAAAAACTTCAGGTTGCTGTACGGATGACGTTACGGCTCGCTCAGGACAATATCTGGCTACATGACCCACTTTTTGACAAGAATTACAGACCGGGCGACCATCCCTTGTACGAAGATTTCTACCACGAGCACCTCCTCTTTGGGCAGCTCCTCTATAATTAAAATTTCTACTACTGCGAAACTGGTTTTGATTCCTGGAGATCCTTGAATCAATGAGGGCAATCAATTTAGAATCGGTATTTTCCTGCAAATTTCTATGATTGGTTGACACTGCTTGAACTGGTTGAATTGAAACTGGGGACTCTTTTTTCTCTAAAGCCAAAGACATTAGGACACTCAGTTTTCCCTTTAAATCTTTAATGCGCTGCTCCTGAGCTGAATCGGAAGGAGTGGCTAGTGAACTTACAGAAGATTTATTGACAGCGTCACGCAAACGGGCAAGATTTTCTGCCTTCTCAAAAGTATCAGGCTGATTCAAAATAACATGGTTCTTGATGTTGTTAACGAGACCATTTATAAAAATATTCATCATATCTTTGTCTGAAAGAGCTAAGCGCTGGCATTTACGAATAATGTCTTCAGTATAAGAAGCAAGAGATTCATTTGCACCCTGTTTACGCGAATATAATTCTTGACGAAATACAAACTCAAGATTTTGAGCTCCGAAGCGGGCTTTTAGAGCGTCGGTTAAAGCGGTAAAACTGGCTTTTGTTTCAGCTGGTTGTGTATTGAACCAAGCTAACGCAGGACCGTCTAAAAGTAATGACATGGCACCAAGTTTTCGATTATTACTCCAATTATGAAATCTCGCACAAAGATCAAATTTATCAAGCCACTCGTTGATGTTTTCATGAGGCAAACCACTATATGGGCGAGGTTTAAACAAATTAGATTGTAAATTGCCTTCCATGGCTGCTTGAACGACAGTTGTTATCTGAGTTTGCAACTGTTGAGCGGCATCTTCGTTAGCTTCATTCATTGTTGCAGTTAATACAAACGTAGAAAATTAGGCGAAAATAAATAAAAAATCTGTTTTGATTTTGATCTTGATTGGAATACGAAATTTGAGAAACTACGACAAACAAATGTTGCGAGGCAAAACTGTTAATTTCCTTTCTTCAAGGCGTAAACGTTCAAAGAGATTATCGCGAAAGTTCTATGAAAAACTGTGAACGGTCTTGAGCATGAATAAACACCGATATCACCGAACAGTTTCAATTTCCAAAATAAATTTACAAAAAAACGACGTAGAATAAGCGAAAAAACGTATCAAAAGTCAAATAATCCAAGCAAAGCGATGAAACGTTTATATACAAAACTATGACGGCCTTTTCCTGATATATACACTTAGATTTACTCAGAGTTCCTCACACGGGGCACCACTTGTTACACCACGACTTAGTTGGCCTAACGATTTTGAGTTCTTTAGGACTCTGAGGATAATTTTATATATACAAATAAATGAAGAACAGAGACTTACGACCTCAAGACTTGACTTGAAGACTCTTGAAGAAACTTTAAAACACTTGGGTCGGCAACAGCGACTACGAGGGCAACTAATATCTTCTGCGGCAGAACGAATACAAAATATCGGCAGGATTCGCAGGAATAACTCCAAAGACAACAAGCTTCGTCACACAGCTATAACTTTAATCATCAATGAATAACAGAACTAACTTTACTGGCTGAGCGCGCGGCGCTCTTACTTTCGTCAACACACTGCCACAATTAATCGTAGGTTAAAAGTCCAAACATTAAGTTACTACGGTTAGCGTTAGTAAAACAATAAGAAGGTGCAAAAATTAACTATATATGGAAAGTGCAGAATAAAATTAACCAATCACACGCAAGTAAAATCTTCCTGGTTATAACACAAACAGTTACTTAGCAATATCAACATAACAAAAATCATCATTTATTTATACACAAAGTCCCTTCAGCTAAAAACATAGAAAACTAATGAAATGTAATATAGTATAATTTACCAAAGTATAATTTATAATTTACCACATTACAATAAAGTTATATAAAAATTTGTTAGAATTGCTGCTCTTCCAGGGAGTTGTGTTTCGTTTTTGATTCAGCTCTTAAGGTGAATTTTCAATTTTCTTTTGAACTGCGGGAAGGTTGGCAGCTCTCTTATGCCGATGGGTATGCGGATATCCTTGCAGTTTCTCGTTCTGTAGCTTGAATGCAAGGATATCTGGGGGAATTTATCCCAAAGGCTCTCGGGGCACATCCTGTTCATAATTTTGTAAGTCATGGCTGATCTGTCGAATTTGATTAGTTGTTCTACATCAAGCCACTTATATGACCAATTATCTCTGATTTTAGCCTGCTCAATTATGGTTCTGGCTCTGTCCTGTAAATTCTGTAGGATTTTTAGTTTATAACTAGGAATGCTCCCCCAGATTACATTAGCATAGCGCAAATGGCTTTCTACCAGAGCTCGGTAAACACTGTCTAGTTGTTTTTGTGGCCGGATATCTTTTAGTTTTTTTAGAGATGCCAATCCTGCTCAAACTTTTCCTTTTACAATTTTGAGATTCTCTTCCCAGTTAAGTCCCTCATCCACGATGACACCTAGTGATTTCGTTTTCCTTACACGCTTTATTTCTGAGTTGTTGAGCATCAGTGGCTCATCGACACTCATTACATTTGTTTTGCGCGGATGGCCAATCAACATGTACTCGGTTTTTTTAGGGTTGGCAGTCAGCTTATTTATTCTCATCCAATTTGAAATATTGATAAGTTCACGTTGAGCATTCTCTAGAAGATTTTCTTGGTTATTTTCTTGGTTACCTGCTTTCGAGAATTTTAGGCATTTTTCAAAGTCGTTTAGATAAATTATGAACAGGAGTGGACCGAGGCACGAACCCTGTGGTATCCCACAGGTTACCATTTTGCAAGTTGATTTTTGCCCCTCTACCATGCAAAATTGTTTTCTATTATTCAGATAGGATGTAAACCAATTTCCTGTTGTTTCTCTTACGCCATATTTCTCTAATTTTGCAAGCAATATTGAGTGATCGACCGTATCAAATGCTTTTTTTAGGTCGAGGAAGATAGTGAGGTTGACTTCTTTCCTGTCCATAGTGGCATACCAGGAGTCCGTACTGTTAATCAATGATGTTATTGTTGAATACAGTTTACGAAAAGCAGCCTGGTTCCGAGTTAATTTGGGCTGAAAAAAGTCAAACATTTGGTCATGGACAATCTTTTCAAGTATTCTTGAAAATATTGAGATGACCGAGATTGGCCTGTAGTTGTTAGCGTCATTTTTTTGGCCTGCTTTAAAATTGGAGTCACACTTGCTAATTTCCAAATGTCTGGAAAGACGCCAGTTGCTATGGATGAATTGAATATCATTGTTAACGGCTTCCAGATAAAATCCCCAGAATCTTTAATTAGCTTTGTAGAGATTTTATCTGGTCCTGGTGCTTTCCCATTCCTTAGTTTTGATATTGCATGTAAGACATAGGCATCATCAATCAATTTAAATCTAAATTTTGTAGTTCAGCGTTGATTTTACCGATAGGGTCGTCATTGCTGTAAGACTCTAACTCTTTGGCTAGTTTTGGACCTACTGAGACAAAGTGTGAATTAAGGGCTTCAGCAATATCTTTTTCTTTTGTGAGATTTTGTCCCTCGAATTTAGACATACTTTTGGCTTAATTCGATTTAGGAGGACATACAATAACACTTTGCTAGGATGACTTATCAGGCTGATTGTTCTGTTATTTTCACATTTACGTATGTTCCCTTTCTTTGGTAGTGGAAGAAGAATCGATTCTGTCCATTTGGTGGGCCATTCACCAGTTTTAAGGTAAGATTACAGATTTTTAGCAGCACGTCAATCATATGGTCACCTCCCGCTTTGAGAAGCTCAGCTGGGATGTTGTCTGTCCCTGGAGATTTGTTGCATTTAAGCTTTTAACAGCCTGTTCAATTTCTTCTCGAACGATTGGTGGTTCCTCCTCTTCTTTAGTCGACACTGTACGCTCAATATCTATCAATGTGTTATCTGAAACATCAGCTTGGTGGTTGTATAGTTCCTCACAATACTGCCGCCACCTTTCCGTAACATCGTCTGCATTTGTCAGTAGCTTTCCGTTGTTATCTTCAACCACATAACATTTTGGCTTCCATTCTGTCGTAAGTTTCTTCACTAAATCAAATGCAGCTTTTGTATTATTCTGTCTATTGCAATTCTCAATTTCTTGACATTGTTTGTTAATCCAGGATTCTTTTGCTAATTTAATTTCTTTATTTACCTTGACATTGGCTTCTCGGTATTTCTTAGCTGATTCGTCAACATCAAATTTTATTCTTACAAATTGTTCTTTTTGTGAGCTTTTAGTTTCAACTTGTCATCATCAGCAGTTCATGGTCGCTACCTATGTCAGCTCCAGGAAAACGCGTGTTTTGGCGCCATTTATACTGGACTGATATCGTTTCTGTACTAGTATGAAGTCAATTTGGTTATGAGTGATCCCACCAGGGGAGTGCCAAGTCACTGTTCTTGTTCTTTTATGTTGAAATAAAGTATTTGCAATAACAAGTTTGTTTTATTTGGCAAATTCAAGTAAACGAGTGCCCCTGTCATTTGTCTTTTCAAGGCCAAATTTACCAGCCACATCACCCCAGTTTTCGTAAGAGTCATTTCCAATCTTTGCATTCCAATCGCCTTGAACAATCAGAATATCTTTCTTGTTTACATTTTTAATAGTTTCTTGTAACTTTTGATAGAAGCATTCGACTTCGTCAACATCATAGTCAGATGTAGGTGCATATATTTGAATAATGGTAAGATTTAGAGGTTGTACTTTTAATCGGATAGTGATAATTCGTGATGAGATCGGAGACCATTCTAACACTGATCTCAACGTATTTCTGTGTACCATGAAAGCTACGCCTTTCTCATGTTTATCATTTTCGCCACGAAACCAGATTTTATGTCCATCTGTTGTTTTAAACTCGCCCATTCCTGTGTATCTGGTTTCAGACATTCCGAGAACATTCCAGGTATAACGATTCATTTCATGTGTCAATTCATTAACTTTTCCGAGTTTATGCAGGGTGCGTACATTCCATGTACCAACAGTGAAATTATCTTTGCAAATTTTGATAGCTTCGTTTGGCTTTACTTTGTTGGTCCCAGTAGCATATTTTCGATTCCATCCTGAGATATAATGGAGGACGCGGTCGTTGTTAACCCGGGCCACGGCCGATCCGGTATGTTTTGAGTTTCTGGTGTGCTCATCATAAGTGATTCAACAGGCAGTTTCACCTGGCGGTGCCTATCTCCTCTCCAGGTATGGATGGCCGTTGGCTCTAAATGAGCTCCTCCGCCCTTTGACAGGTCTTATTTTTCGTCCTGCTGGGTGTCCACACACCCTCCTCATCAAGACAAGCTTGATGGGGGAGCCGGTTTAGTCGCCGACAACCCGACCATGAAACAGGTGGTACAGGATTACATGGTACCTGATAGCAGATCATCCAGACCTGACCACCAACTCATACGAAACTAATCCTCTATGACAGCTATTCGACATGGGAATGGACTTGATGTGTCCGGCGCCCTAACAACTCAATAAGAGAAGGACCCCTGCTGGTCGTATTAACTTCAGTTCAAACTGTTGGTCTAACTGACATGATTCACACTACTTGAAAAATGGAAAATGGTGTGGTTGTCAATGAAAATTATGAATCCTGCGTTTTATTCATTATCTTTTATTTTTATTATTTCGGTTTTGTTTGTTTCAACAATTTTTTTCTCTGATTGTACATAGTCGAAATTTTTTAGCCAATTGCAATTGCCCAACTGATGGGCCAATGGCAAAATTACATGCTTACGGGATAAAAGAAAAATCACTCTTATTCATCCAGAATTATTTATCCAATAGAAAGCAAAGAGTAAAAGTAAAAGGGCAATATAGTAAAAGGAAGAATTAGGACAAGGTGTCCCACAAGGTTTAATATTAGGACCTCTTCTCTTCAACTCCTTTATAAATGATACTTTTTTATAACCTCAGTGATGGGTCTCTCTGTAATTTCGCCGATAACAACACACTGTCAGTGACTACCTCAAGCACTGAAGAATTATTAAATTTGATAAAAATAAACACCAATAAATGTCTTGAATGGTTTAAGTCAAACGAAATGATTGCTAATGGTTCTAAATTCCAAGCCATAACTATTGGAAATAAAAACGAGAACATAGAGCATTTAGAAATTAATGAGAATCGCAAAATAAAAGTCTAAACTAATGTAACTCTGCCAGGTATAGAGATAGATGAAAATTTAAAATTTGATGCCCATGTTGATAAAATTTGTAAAAAAGGAGCAACACAACTTAATTCTCTAAAACGCTTAGCTAGGTTCATGGGAGAAAAGAGAGAAAATTATAATTAACTCGTTTATCTTATGTCACTTTAATTACTGTCCACTTATTTGGATGCTATGCACTAAAGGAAGCCAAGACAAACTAGAAAAGATAAATGATAGGGCACTACGATTTGCAAATTCTGACTATACTTCTACATACGAAAAACTACTATCTGAATCAAAGGAGACTACCATTCATATACAGGCGATAAGGCTCCTTGCTTTAGAGGTATTCAAAAGTGAAACCATGTGCAACCTTAATCTTGTTTTCATGAAGGACTATTTTTTTACCTAAAACCCTAGAGCACAATCTACAGAGCACAAATCTTCTTGAAATACCAAAATTTAGAACCACAGGCTTTGCTATTAAGTCCTTATGTTATCAAGGGCCAAAAATATGGAATTCCTTCCTAATGAAATCAAACGGCGAGTAACACTAAACAGTTTAAAAATTTGATAAAAACTTTGTTCCTTGCAAAAAATGCGAGTGTTACTTTTGCACTAAATGACTAAATTAATGCAATTCCTATGGTTGCTTAATGTTAGTATGAATTAGTGTACATCACTATCTGTTTTAACTAACAAAAAAAGAAATATATCATATCATCATCATCATCATCATCATCATCATCCTCAAAATCATCATTAAAATCATCATCAACATCATCATCATCAATATCATCATCATAACCACAACCAATATCGTCATAATCATTATCATCATCGTTATGCATACCGATAAACATTTTCATCATTTGAGCAAAATAGCGGTATTTAACTACAGTCGTTCTTCGGACATGCCTATGTTTCTTTATGCATGCATTCCACAAACACCCTCTTAACATGTATATCCTATATCCTTCACACTAAAAATAGTAGATAGGGTTAAATTAAATCTCTTCACCAGAGATAGTTATCTGGTTGATGTTACGTGTTTAATTTTTATACTAGGTTAAAAAATGTAGTTAGGATAACATTCGATGTATTTGCTTCTTTTTTGCAGAAACTTTGCGTATCACAAACGAATTCAAATCTCGATGCAGGAGATCAGAATAAATTCTCTGGAAGAATATGTAAGAGTCTTTGCAAGAATTTTAGCTGGTTGATACCTTGTTGCTAAGAGATGTAAACTAAACTCTCTGTCTATTTCAGAACCATTTAAACAACTCAGCCCAAAAATGGGAATATTTGAGTAGTTCTACCTTTAACTCGAGGCTGAAAATTCCCAAAACATTAAGGAACTTAAAGGAACTGTCCAGGCTCGGAGGAAAAACTAAGAAACTCTTTTTTAAAGAGCAAGACGGTTTGTACGAAAAAGAACAGAAGTACAATATATTTCCCATCATTCTTCCCCAAAAGGCTCCTTTTATACTTGAAGTTAGAAATGAAGAATAGTTTCTATGAATTTGTTGTAAAAATTGGTATTTATGCATATCCCACGGCAAGGAACAGCATAAGGAACTTCAGCCTCATGTTGTTGAAAAATTAAGGAACTCCAGCCTCAACTCAGACCAAAGGTTCCTTATAAAAAAAATGTGTAGAGCCACCAATATTAGTTTTCTCAAATTTCCAACAGGAATCCGTAGATTCATTGATGGCAGAACTTAAAAGGAAATGAGTTCTAGACCAACCAGAAGAGTGGAACAAAACGAGGAGGCCAAAACCGTTTTCGTTGACAGCGACAAAGAAAATGAAGAAGTGACGAGAGACGAGGAAATTCATGATGAGGACAATCGTGAAGACAATTTTACAGAAAGAGATGGAGGAGAAAATGAAGATGAAGTAAGTCTATCCAAAAACAATATTGAAAGACCCAATTACTCTAGTCACTTCAAGGACGAATTGTGGCGTTTAGCCCAATAAAGGCTGGGCATGGGTATAGGCCCATGGATGGAAACTTAAAGGCATAAATTTTGAACACATTTGAGTTTCTTGATGAAATTTATAGGTCCCAAATTTTCCTAAATAGGCAATAAAAATGAAAAAATTTCTTCTTGCCGAGGACTAATATTGATGATGTCATCATTTTTCCTTTTACACTCTTTTTTATAAAAAACCAATCTGGGCTAGTGGCCTGGGGCTTAGTTCTTTATTTTTTGACCTCTTTGGAGACGATTGTAGTTCCAAAGGTCCCTTAATAGTTCCTAAATTTCAACTGCATATCTAGTGCCATAACTATTAGAAAGAGACAATTGTTTGTAAGCAAACATGGAAAATACTCAAGGAAATATTTTATAAATGCGAAACAAACAATTTATGTGATTTTTGACGGCAAATGAATATGGAACCGGCTTTCTAATTCTTGATCTTTTGTAGCGATAAAAATATTCAACAAAGAAAAGTTTCTCACTGATTTTCTGTTCAGTAGTACGGTAGAATAGCTAAGTTTTTACATTTACGGACATTCTAGACGAGGGTTCCTTATAAATTGGTTCCTTATAAAAAAACTGCGTGTATCATATGTGAAACGGTCAAATAATCAGATTACCGTGAAGCTTTCTATGATATACAGCAGGTAGGATGGAGGTGGGAGTAATCAAACAGCGGGAGTAATCATAAATTTCGACTTTAAAATACGACAAAATACAAAATTTAATTCAAAGGATGGTAGGATAAGTGCAAAACTATACTCTTTTTTGTGGTATGCTGGCTGATTTGTGAGAGTTGCTTCAGAACGGAGAGAGCTCAAAAAGAAACTAGTAGTGTGGAAGGACTGTAAAAATGACGTTCGACTGTAAAAATTACCTGGATCTGATAACCCAAAAAATTGACAGCATATATCCCTACGAACAGGACCCGTTGACCATAGAAACAATTTTTTCTGATTCTTCATTTCAAAAGTAGCTAGCTAATACATATACATATAGCTGATATCTATAACAATGAGTCGAAATGAAACTCCGAACATGCTGTTTTCGTAAAATTTCCATCAACTTAGCTAATTTGTGAGTTTTAGTTCTCTTAATTTTTTCTCGTATTTTGAGAATTACAACTAGTTGACTTTTGATCTGCTGGCAAGTGCGCTGGCTTTTAACATTGTTTGTATTTCCTGCTGATTTTTCCACTCCCATTTATATTAGCTCCCTCGGTTATCAATTTAAAGACTTTAAACTGCTTCGATAATCAAAAACCCTTGCGGAAATTTGTTTGAGTTTTCAACATGATCTTTTCGGAGACGGGCATGGGCTTGTTCATTAAAGAGTTTTTCACTGCTTTGATAACCAGAAACCCTGATGACCATTTTTGAGGTTTAAACAGGGTATTGTCGGTTGCTTAAACAGTATACTATACTTTTATCATTTGTAGGAACAGCACCATTCCAGACGAGGAAGACAAGTTCGCTTGCTGTTGCGCTACAGATGAATTAATTTATTCTGAGTAAGTAAACGTTGTTTTAAAATTTAGTACGACATTTTGACATTTTTTGCAGAAGTACATCTCCAAATGACAGCGCTGCCAGAAAAAATTCCTCGACTAAGACCTAAATTTTATTGAGAAAATAGAAGTTGAATTCAATTCATTTATTTAGCAATAAAATTACAATTTAACGTTTACCAAAAATAGAAAATTAAGAAATATTCCTCCACTTTGAAAAACACGAAAACGATAATTCATATAAAGCTTTGTTGCCAATGCCCTATTCACTTTAACCTACCATATATGGTTTTTTTATAACAGTAACAATGACAATGAACCATCAATAACAATGATATTAATTAGAATGGTCTGAAAAAGGAAAATAGGAGTGAAAATGAAAGAAAGAAACAAAAATAAAAGCAAGACCAAATGGAAAAGTAAAATAAGGAAAAATAGGTTGGGCACTGCAATGAAATAACCAAATTATAAAGATATTAGAGATAATGGTTGGTTTGGGGTTAGCTACAATGAGTAGCTTTGATGTGGAAAGCACACCTAACATCGGCATAGTTTTGGAAAGCACACCTAACATTGGCATAATTTTGTAGTAAGCATTTACGAAATTGATTGTCAAAAAGTTTTTTAGACGATTTAGTTCTGATGCTGTGAGGTATACTGTTCCTGACCTTGTTCCTGACTTTTCAGAACTTGCAGTTTCTTAATTTTCTCCCATTTTGCTACTCAAAGTTTCTTTACAGTTTCTAAAATATGAATAGAGTCACACAAACGTCCAGTACATCTTTTGATTAAGAATGATTGTTTGCTTGCATTGCATGGCCTGGAACGAAAGAAGTATTTCCATACTATACATACAGTGTATCGTAGTAACTAAGAAGAGTGTCCACATGATAACAATGAAACCATTTTCAAAAGTCTGGTTTTCAGTTGCAATTTTACTGGTATCATGCAGACGGGCTGTAAAAACAATGCACAGAAATCATTGCATTTTCATTAGAAAATGTATTGGTGTAGGCGGATCTTTAAGTTGGCATGATAACCATTAAATTGAATGTCAAAACGATAGTATATATTTGGACTGAAAATGTAACGAAAAGAAGACATAATTTCTTATGTAGTCTTTGTCAACCGCTTAATTGCAACATTTCTTTTAGTTTATTCGAAAATTAAAACTTATTAAAACTTATTGCTGTGCAGAAAAGTTAGGTCGGAAACTCTGGAATTCACACTTATTTGCTCTGCACCCTTGCGTGTAAGAAAGATTTCAAGTCACAGTGTTTATGGGCCTTAATTTCAGATATCATTAATTTAGTTTAGTTCAGTACATAGCATACATCATGTAATTTGTGTCTGTCTCATCTCTTTCTCAATGTGACTTCGGTCACATACACCAGTTAAACAAATATTACAACATTAAAGACAAAAAATATAATTCTAACTATCTCTTATTTCAGATAAAAGTGACATGGTTAACAAAAGCATCTGAAGATCGACCTTCTTAGAACACAAATAAAAAACAGCTTTTTTCAAAGCTACCACATCAACCAATTGATATATCCATTTGTTCAACCAATGCAGCCGATTTTTCTGTCATTATCTTTACTGTTGTAGAGCTAAAGTTTCATAACCAAAAGGTAACAGGGATTATTTCTGCTTCCTATACTTTACTTTTTTTTATTAGAATACTATTAATTTTGTCCAGGCTCAATATTCTTAAGAAATGTTCGGTTTGAGCCGGAATATATTCTTAAACTATTCTTCTTTTTTTAATTCTGATATGGGTTCAGGGGAACATAGTTATAAGACATTTCATGTCATTCTTAAGAAATGGTCAAAGGAAAGATAAATTTCACCTATTATAACAATAAGAATGTTGTTAAGTTTTGTTTTAACATCGCAAAACAGGCACCTGCTGAAAAATGAGCCCAAAATGAGACACAAACAAGCGAGCTGAGCCTTAGCAATATTCTTACAATATTCTTAAAAATACAGATGATTCTGAGCCTAAATATTCTTATAAGCAATATTCTTATATAAAGGAGAGTGTTGTATTAATGTTAGCTTTGTTAGTTTGTGGAATGTTGTTATTTCTTACATACTAACAAAAGAACATCTTATTTAATTGATTAAAGTTAAGCTTAATTTTAAAGGGATGAAGAAAAACTAATTTCCTTCACAGTTCTGTGGTCAGGTCGTGGGTTACATCCACTGTTTGTTATACTAGACGTGCCACCCAAATGGGTAACTTTTTCAGCGCCAATTTCTCTACATATGGGTTGATTTTTCGTAAAGAATCTCTACATGTGAGAAGTAAAACATATATAACATTTTAGACATGCATTGCTTTGAAAAGCCTGCTAAAAAGTGCGTTTTAGTTTTCAGCGCAAATGACTTTTGGACGCATTTAGAGTTGCCTCAGGCGTTAAATTGGGTTCAAACATTTGAGATATTGGTACAAATGGGTAAAAACTTTCGTTGTTTTTTCTCTACATGGGTACCACGAGAAACAGAATTTATTGGTAGACATTGGTGAGTTTGGAAAAATTGGTTGCCACGTCTAGTCATTTGAACAATGAAGTCCCCCCGGGATAGGTTCAAGGTCCTTTGTTAGATAGAATATGCAGTTAATTAGACCTACTTGTGAACGAAGTAAATGAGCTAGAAGCAAACAGATTAAAACTACAGACATTAACATGTTAACATAACATACCTAACCAATCTTGGCAGATTGGCATAAAATCTGTTCAAAGGTTACAGGTACATGAAAATTGTCGGCTATTAGCAATCATCGGCCCTCATGAATGCTCAAGTGAAGGGGGGAAGGATAAGTTTTGAAGAGAAACAACAACAAATGACATGCCATGTTTTCCTCCCATTGCATGTGTTGATTTGCCGGGCTGCAGTTTCGCAACCTTGTTTGCCGCGCATTTTGCTCAATAAGATATTGCTTTCGATGTCTATGGCACACAATTAGCGCCAAAATATGAGCTTCAATTTTGAAGCTAAATTGTTTAAAATTAATATCTGACACTGCAATATAACTCTTATTATCAACTAGCCCTGGTACCCTTCGATGCCAGGTTGAATTTTTTAAACTTTCTTTTAATAAAGTAGAGACTTTTCTGAGATACAATTCATTCACATGTTTAATTTGACGTATTCATCAATTCTTGTATCAATCGACTTTTGTTTAGCCGAATCGTAGACAACTAATAGGCATACCGGAATTTTTGCGTGTATTTTGTTCTATAACCGCATATATTCACCGAGCATGGTTATAGTTCCAGACGAGCTATCAGCTATGTCCACATTTGCTGCCAGTCCATCTACTACTTCGTCATCAAATTGAATGTAGAATTCACTAGATTTGAATAAGGGCAGAGAACATAGGCCGACCTTCTTTCGATCAAGAAGACCGTTCATGTTAATTTTGTTTTGTCAATGTTACTGTTATGTTTTGTTATTAAAAAATCAAGAAACGTTTAATTCAGTGCTTTCTTTATCAATTCTTATCTCGTTCATTTGATGGTTCTGCCAATGTTTGCATCATAAAGGATCACTTATAATACTGATAGGACAGTACAATCTTCCTTGTTATGATTTACATGTCGGATACACTCTTTTTTTATAAGAATATTGTTTATAAGAATATTCAGGCTCAGAATCATCCAATTTTGTAAGAATATGCTCAGCCTCGGCTCGCATTATTTGTGTCTCATTTTTCAGCAGTTGGCTGTTTTGCAATGTTAAAATGAAACTTCATGATTGTTAAACAGCATTCTCATTGTTATAATTATAGTTGAATTTTTCTTTCGCTCCAACATTTCCACGTAATGAGATAATTTTTCTTTTAACTTTGTTCCCTGAAACCATATCATGTTTGAAAAAATACGAATACTTTAAGAATATATTCAGGCTCAAAACGAAATTTTCTTAAGAATATTGAGGCTGCCCAAAATTTCGGTATTCTTAAAAAAAAAGATTATACACCCCGGGGGTGGGGGGTACTTAGTATAATTTGGGTACGGGTATTTGCCGCCCATTTGGGTGGATTTTGGGCACTGATATTCTCTAAACATGGGTGTAATCTTAACCAAAACCCCATAAAAGTTGTTACGCCACGACTTAGTTGGCCTAACGATTTTGAGTTCTTTAGGACTCTGAGGATAATTTTATATATACAAATAAATGAAGAACAGAGACTTACGACCTCAAGACTTGACTTGAAGACTCTTGAAGAAACTTTAAAACACTTGGGTCGGCAACAGCGACTGCGAGGGCAACTGATATCTTCTGCGCGGCAGAACGTACAAAATATCGGCAGGATTCGGCAGGAATAACTCCAAAGACAACAAGCTTCGTCACACAGCTATAACTTTAATCATCAATGAATAACAGAACTAACTTTACTGGCTGAGCGCGCGGCGCTCTTACTTTCGTCAACACACTGCCACAACTAATCGTAGGTTAAAAATCCAAACATTAAGTTACTACGGTTAGCGTTAGTAAAACAATAAGAAGGTGCAAAAATTAACTATATATGGAAAGTGCAGAATAAAATTAACCAATCACACGCAAGTAAAATCTTCCTGGTTATAAACACAAACAGTTACTTAGCAATATAAACATAACAAAATAAACAGTAATAATAAAAAAGATCACACAGCAAAGTTCAAAGTACACACAGTTAAAAAGATCAAAGTTCAAAATAAAGTTCAGGGGACTTCTCTTCATAACATTACCCCCTCCTTTAAGAGAAAAGCCTCCCGGCTTTTCAACATCAAATGGGTGTAATTACTTCAGGAGCATGAGTGTCCTCAGGACGCGTAATAGATGGTTCATGAGGCGCTGCAGTCACAGTAGAAGACGATAGCTCTGAATCATCACTTGTATCAAAACTGTCGGCTGGAAGATCATTGTCACTAAGATCTGGCAAATTGTCAGGTGTCGATGGTGGCTCTATTGGACGATCAGATGGGTCGTAATACAATTTTAAACGATTTGCATGCACGGGAACAGAAACAGGACGATTATCAATAGTACGAAGCCGAAAATGAACTGGAGACAACTTAGCAACAATACGATACGGACCATGATAATTATGCATCAGTTTCGATGATAAACCTTTACGCTTTTTAGGAGTGTATACCCAAACTCTTGAACCAAGATCGAAGTCGACAGGAGACGTATTTTTGTCATAATATTCTTTCATGCGTTGCTGAGCAAGTTGAGTATTTGCGACGATAACCCTATTCGCGGATTCCAAATTTTCAATTATTCGAGCACGATGCTGTAAAACTGATGACGACAAAGAAGACGAATCTGGCAGAAGTAACGATGAATCAATGGGTAAGCGAGGCTCACGACCATATAAAAGATAGAACGGAGATTCACCTGTGGTGGCATTCGGTGAAACACGGTACGCAAACAAAATTAACGGGATATGACGATCCCAGTCACGTTGACGAGTACTAACGTACATGGATAAACCTTCCGCTAATGTACCGTTGAATCGTTCTACAAGTCCATCAGTCTGTGGGTGATATGCAGTTGTGTGAAGACGACGAGTGTTCATGATTTGACAAACTTCTTTAACTATGGCAGCAAGAAAGTTAGCACCACGATCTGAGAGTAACGTACGAGGAGCACTATGACGAGAGAGAATCTGATCAACAAGAATCTGGGCGATACGCGAAGCTTCAACTGACGGTAAAGCAAAGGCTTCCGGCCAACGTGTATAATAATCGGAGAAGACAAGAATGTACCGATTACCATCATCAGTTACAGGAAATGGACCAAGAATGTCCATAGCGACACGATCGAAAGCACCTTCGACAGGAATAGGTAACAATGGAGCTTTTTTATGCTTACCACGAGGAGCCTTTTTCATTGAACAGTCAACACAAGAACGACACCAGTGTTCAACATCTTTATACATACCACTCCAATAATAACGATGACGAATCTTTTCATACGTTTTTGTTATACCGAGATGACCAGCTGTAGGATCATCATGACAAGCTGTAAGGATTTCATAGCGAAGAGACGCAGGAATGACAACTTGAGAACACAATGATTTCACACGACGTTTACCTGGTGACCATAAGTGACACAGAATACCATTGTCATCAAGGTAGTAAGAATCGATTGTAAGTAAAACAACACGAGCTTTTCTATCACTAGCAGGCAACTGATTAGTTTCAAGATACTCGATGATATCTCGGAGATTAGAATCGTCACGTTGCAAAGCATGAAGTCGTGGAGGAGAAGGACAAGGATGATCTAACGCAGCAACAGGCAACTGAGCTACCGGAGTTGATGATGATGAATCAGTATCAGTAGATGAATACAAGCGACGAGATAATGCATCAGCATTACTGTTTGCTGAACCTGGACGATGAAGGATTTCAAAGTCGTATTGCTGTAATTGCAAAGACCAGCGAGCGAGGCGACCAGTAGGATCTTTTACGTGCATAAGCCACGACAAACTACCGTGATCGGTATGAACGTAGAATTTATTACACGATAAATAAGGTTGATATCGTTTGATTCCATCTACAACAGCCAGAGCCTCACGCTCCGTCGTACTATACTTGGTTTCTGCAACACTAAGTTCACGCCCACCGTAAGAAATAACGAGTTCCTGACCATCAATGTTCTGACCAAGAATATAGCCTAAAGCATATTGACTAGCATCGGTATACAAGTGAAATGGATGTCGAAAATCAGGGTAAGCCAAGATTGGTGATGAGCACAGACGATCCTTTAAACACTGAAATGCTTGATCACATTCTGGACTCCAAAGAAAGGGGACATTTTTACGAGTCAAACGATTCAAGGGAGAAGCAATCTGCGCAAATGACTTTACAAAACGACGATAATAGTTACAGAGCCCCAAGAAACTACGCACTTCTTTGACAGACTTCGGAATAGGGAACGACTTCACGGCTTCGATTTTATCAGGGTCTGGTAAAATACCATCAGATGAGACGACGAATCCAAGAAAATTCACAGAAGAACGTGCAAAATGACACTTAGATGGCTTCAACTTCAAGTTATGATCACGTAATCGATGCAACACAAGGCTGAGATTGGATAAATGTTCATCGAACGTACGAGAAAATATGATGACATCATCAATGTATATCAGACAAATCTTCCATTCGAGACCATGAAGAACACGTGCCATGAGACGCTGAAACGTCGGTGGAGCATTGGTCAAACCAAAACTCAAAACATTGAATTCAAATAATCCAGCATGAGAAGTGAAGGCAGTTTTACATTTCGAATCTGGATGCATGGCAACTTGATGATACCCGGATTGTAAATCAAGGGTGGTAAAGAACTTAGAACCAGTCAATGAATCAAGAGCATCATCTATACGAGGTAGGGGATAGCTATCTTTCCTAGTTACAGCGTTCAGCTTTCTATAATCTACACAGAACCGTGTGGTTCCATCTTTCTTCTTGACTAAAACGACAGGTGAGCTCCAAGGACTAGAAGAAACTTCTATGAGATCTTGCTGCAGCATATTCGAAATATGCTCTTCAATGTTTGCTCTTTGGGACTGAGAAACTCGATAAGGTGCTTGCTTGATAGGCTGAGCATTTTCAGTATCAATCTCATGTTGGACTAGAGAGGTTCGTCCAAGATCAAGACTAGACTTAGCAAAAACGTCAGAATATTCAACGAGGAGAGAGTTCAACTGTGAATTCTGATCAGCTGACAAATTTGGACTCGGCAAGGAACTAAAATTTGACAGAAAGGCATCCTTACAAGATGTCGAGTGCAGATCCAGTGATGAAATATCTGACGAAGTGTCTAAAGCACTTATTTCAGTATGAGGGCTTATCTCCACAAAATAACCAACAATAGTCCCTTTATGTAAAACAACAGGAGTGTTCGAAGGGTTTAGGAGACGAAATGGAACGGCACCATTCGAAGATGGAGAAGTCAACGTGGAGGCACCACACAGATGATAACGATCAGCTAACTTAGGTACTGCTTCTATTAAACCAACAAGTGTATCTACTCCTGGATACTTTGAAAGATACGCTGGAATAATGACTTCACTTTGAGCTTCTATAACGCACGTAGTAGAAACTAAGACATCAGATACAACAGGAGGACGATCCCCTGTGACAAACGAAACGATATTGTCACCAGAAAATGTTACAGTATGTCCTCTAATGTCAATAATTGCGGAGAACTCATGCAAAAAGTCTCGACCAAGAACTATGTTATACGCAAGTCCAGCAACAACTGCAGCATTACAAGTATAATCGCGATTTCCTATCGTAACCGGAAATGAAACAGCGCCTGTGACAGGGACAATATTACCATCAGCAGTTTTAACACTCTCAAGTTTATCGTTTTTATCAATAGCAACATTGACGCGTAAAATATCGTTATAGAAATTTTCACTTATAACGGTTACTGCAGCTCCTGTATCAACCAAAAGTTTGAAAGGTTGTTTTAGAACAGTTCCCCAGATCAACACGTTGGTTGGAGTGAAGCTACTCGAAGGCGAATACGCAGTGACAAACGGTATATCAACGTTAGGTGAAGCACTATTTACAAATGAAAGCGGTTGTGACGTAGGCGGTGAAGAACTATTTACAGTGTTATTAGAAGGTTCTGAAAAAACAGGCCTTTTTGAATCGAAACTTTCAAACGCAGGTTTCGCGTGTTTGACTTCAGAAGGATTGTTTACAATATTATCCTGACGGCGCTTGAACCATTGTTCAAGTTCGATATCAGTCTCTTTGTTGGGACTGGGTGGCTTTTTACTTGGTTGGGCCTTCATTGTCCCCACTGTGAAGGCCCCGGCCCGTTTAAATGTTGTTGTTGGTAAAATGGATTACCTGGCTGAGCCTGGTAGCTGGTATTTTGCTGAAAAACTTCAGGTTGCTGTACGGATGACGTTACGGCTCGCTCAGGACAATATCTGGCTACATGACCCACTTTTTGACAAGAATTACAGACCGGGCGACCATCCCTTGTACGAAGATTTCTACCACGAGCACCTCCTCTTTGGGCAGCTCCTCTATAATTAAAATTTCTACCACTGCGAAACTGGTTTTGATTCCTGGAGATCCTTGAATCAATGAGGGCAATCAATTTAGAATCGGTATTTTCCTGCAAATTATTGTGATTGGTTGACACTGCTTGTACTGGTTGAGCTGAAACTGGGGACTCTTTTTTCTCTAAAGCCAAAGACATTAGGACACTCAGTTTTCCCTCTAAATCTTTAATGCGCTGCTCCTGAGCTGAATCAGAAGAAGTGGCTAGTGAACTTACAGAAGATTTATTGACAGCGTCACGCAAACGGGCAAGATTTTCTGCCTTCTCAAAAGTATCAGGCTGATTCAAAATAACATGGTTCTTGATGTTGTTAACGAGACCATTTATAAAAATATTCATCATATCTTTATCTGAAAGAGCTAAGCGCTGGCATTTACGAATAATGTCTTCGGTATAAGAAGCAAGAGATTCATTTGCACCCTGTTTACGCGAATATAATTCTTGACGAAATACAAACTCAAGATTTTGAGCTCCGAAACGGGCTTTTAGAGCGTCGGTTAAAGCGGTAAAACTGGCTTTGGTTTCAGCTGGTTGTGTATTGAACCAAGCTAACGCAGGACCGTCTAAAAGTAATGACATGGCACCAAGTTTTCGATTATTACTCCAATTATGAAATCTCGCACAAAGATCAAATTTATCAAGCCACTCGTTGATGTTTTCATGAGGCAAACCACTATATGGGCGAGGTTTAAACAAATTAGATTGTAAATTGCCTTCCATGGCTGCTTGAACGGCAGTTGTTATCTGAGTTTGCAACTGTTGAGCGGCAGCTTCGTTAGCTTCATTCATTGTTGCAGTTAATACAAACGTAGAAAATTAGGCGAAAATAAATCAAAAATCTGTTTTGATTTTGATCTTGATTGGAATACGAAATTTGAGAAACTACGACAAACAAATGTTGCGAGGCAAAACTGTTAATTTCCTTTCTTCAAGGCGTAAAAGTTCAAAGAGATTATCGCGAAAGTTCTATGAAAAACTGTGAACGGTCTTGAGCATGAATAAACATCGATATCACCGAACAGTTTCAATTTCCAAAATATATTTACAAAAAGAACGACGTAGAATAAGCGAAAAAACGTATCAAAAGTCAAATAATCCAAGCAAAGCGATGAAACGTTTATATACAAAACTATGACGGCCTTTTCCTGATATATACACTAAAATTTACTCAGAGTTCCTCACACGGGGCACCACTTGTTACGCCACGACTTAGTTGGCCTAACGATTTTGAGTTCTTTAGGACTCTGAGGATAATTTTATATATACAAATAAATGAAGAACAGAGACTTACGACCTCAAGACTTGACTTGAAGACTCTTGAAGAAACTTTAAAACACTTGGGGCAACAGCGACTACGAGGGCAACTGATATCTTCTGCGCGGCAGAACGTACAAAATATCGGCAGGATTCGGCAGGAATAACTCCAAAGACAACAAGCTTCGTCACACAGCTATAACTTTAATCATCAATGAATAACAGAACTAACTTTACTGGCTGAGCGCGGCGCTCTTACTTTCGTCAACACACTGCCACAACTAATCGTAGGTTAAAAATCCAAACAGTAAGTTACTACGGTTAGCGTTAGTAAAACAATAAGAAGGTGCAAAAATTAACTATATATGGAAAGTGCAGAATAAAATTAACCAATCACACGCAAGTAAAATCTTCCTGGTTATAAACACAAACAGTTACTTAGCAATATAAACATAACAAAATAAACAGTAATAATAAAAAGATCACGCAGCAAAGTTCAAAGTACACACAGTTAAAAAGGTCAAAGTTCAAAATAAAGTCCAGGGACTTCTCTTCATAACACATCATCATCATCATCATTTATTTATACACAAAGTCCCTTCAGCTAAAAACATAGAAAAACTAATGAAATATAATATAGTATAATTTACCAAAGTATAATTTATAATTTACCACATTACAATAAAGTTATATAAAAATTTGTTAGAATTGCTGCTCTTCCAGGGAGTTGTGTTTCGTTTTTGATTCAGCTCTTAAGGTGAATTTTCAATTTTCTTTTGAACTGCGGGAAGGTTGGCAGCTCTCTTATGCCGATGGGGATGTTGTTCCACGCAGTAAGAGCTGAATATTGAAAGCCTTTTTTACATATTCAAGGTTGTACCTTGCTTGGTATGCGGATATCCTTGCAGTTTCTCGTTCTGTAGCTTGAATGCAAGGATATCTGGGGGAATTTATCCCAAAGGCTCTCGGGGCACATCCTGTTCATAATTTTGTAAGTCATGGCTGATCTGTCGAATTTGATTAGTTGTTCTACATCAAGCCACTTATATGACCAATTATCTCTGATTTTAGCCCTCTCAATTATGGTTCTGGCTCTGTCCTGTAAATTCTGTAGGATTTTTAGTTTATAACTAGGAATGCTCCCCCATATTACATTTGCATAGCGCAAATGGCTTTCTACCAGAGCTCGGTAAACACTGTCTAGTTGTTTTGTGGCGGATATCTTTTAGTTTTTTAGAGATGCCAATCCTGCTCGAACTTTTCCTTTTACAATTTTGAGATTCTCTTCCCAGTTAAGTCCCTCATCCACGATGACACCTAGTGATTTCGTTTTCCTTACACGCTTTATTTCTGAGTTGTTGAGCATCAGTGGCTCATCGACACTCATTACATTTGTTTTCATGGCCAATCAACATGTACTCGGTTTTTTAGGGTTGGCAGTCAGCTTATTTATTCTCATCCAATTTGAAATATTGATAAGTTCACGTTGAGCATTCTCTAGAAGATTTTCTTGATGTTATTGTCACGTGTGTCTTCTGCATATAGGCCTGCTTTCGAGAATTTTAGGCATTTTTCAAAGTCGTTTAGATAAATTATGAACAGGAGTGGACCGAGGCACGAACCCTGTGGTATCCCACAGGTTACCATTTTGCAAGTTGATTTTTGCCCCTCTACCATGCAAAATTGTTTTCTATTATTCAGATAGGATGTAAACCAATTGCCTGTTGTTTCTCTTACGCCATATTTCTCTAATTTTGCAAGCAATATTGAGCGATCAACCGTATCAAATGCTTTTTTTAGGTCGAGGAAGATAGTGAGGTTGACTTCTTTCCTGTCCATAGTGGCATACCAGGAGTCCGTACTGTTAATCAATGATGTTATTGTTGAATACAGTTTACGAAAAGCAGCCTGGTTCCGAGTTAATTTGGGCTGAAAAAAGTCAAACATTTGGTCATGGACAATCTTTTCAGGTATTCTTGAAAATATTGAGATGACCGAGATTGGCCTGTAGTTGTTAGCGTCATTTTTTTGGCCTGCTTTAAAAATTGGAGTCACACTTGCTAATTTCCAAATGTCTGGAAAGACGCCAGTTGCTATGGATGAATTGAATATCATTGTTAACGGCTTCCAGATAAAATCCCCAGAATCTTTAATTAGCTTTGTAGAGATTTTATCTGGTCCTGGTGCTTTCCCATTCCTTAGTTTTGATATTGCATGTAAGACATAGGCATCATCAATCAATTTAAATCTAAATTTTGTAGTTCCTCGTTGATTTTACCGATAGGGTCGTCATTGCTGTAAGACTCTAACTCTTTGGCTAGTTTTGGACCTACTGAGACAAAGTGTGAATTAAGGGCTTCAGCAATATCTTTTTCTTTTGTGAGATTTTGTCCCTCGGAATTTAGACAAGATATTCCAGTGGAGCGTTTGCCTCTATTCAAGACTTTGTCAATTGTCTTCCACATATGTCTCGGATTTTGTTTATTTTCTTCTGTGAGACCTAGATAGTATGTTTGCAGGGCCGTCTTTATTGCTTTGGTCACCTTGTTCCTTAGTTGTTTATATAATGACCATAGACCAGGAGATTTTATTGCAGCCCTTTTTACCCTATCCCTCTCCGTCATTATTTTTCTTACTTCCGGGTTATCCAAGGTGCGGGGTCGGACCGTATTCTCTTCTTTTTCAGAGGTGCATGAATACTTAGGATTGATTCGAAAATGTCTTCAAATATAATGGTATGGTAGTATACTTCCGGTATGCCCAACTTAAGAGCAACATGTTGATTAATTTGACGTCAACATGGCTTCAAGAAATCGTAATCCCATCGCATTTTATATCAATCCTACTACTATTATGTTCAACTAATAAAAGGGGGGGTTGGAAAAATTTTAAAAAATTAACAAGTGGGGGGACGATTATTCGGTACTCCAGAGTAATCAACATATTCCGCAGCACTAGCTTGAGATTCATGATTGCTAAAAACTTGCAAACTGAATTTATTGCCGGGAATATGCTTATAATTGAAATGATACACTTGAGTGCTTCCTGCTGTATAAGCTCAACTTCTGAAACTTACGATCACCATATCAGGTATACTACCATTATACAAATTTTGTATATGGATATTGGTCAACTTTTCATCTTGTGGATAATAATTCATAACTCTGTATCTTTGAAGCTGATATGTTTGAGTAGCTTCATTTACATTATAGAGATTGATATACTCTTAATTTCTCTGTTGCTGGAATCAAAGTTTTTAAGCGCAGTTCAATCTTTTTGATATCATAAACAAATTTACCCTTCTCATCATATTGACACATCGCATTTGACTGTCCATTCTCTGTAATTGCAAATGAAAAGCCTTTCCTCCATCTCGAAACTGTCCATTATTCCAAGTAGGTAAAATTGGAGTGAAGTAAAATTTCTTCACTTGATTATCTCTAAATAAGGCATTTCTTAGGACAGCGCCAGTATTTACATTCGTAATTTTATCATCAGCAGCTCTTGTAATCTGATACTCATCAAGAATGTCCTCTGTTGCAGCATTGTTTGGATCGATATTTGGATCGAAATAAAAACCATCTCAAGACTGCAATTCATGTCCCAATGCATCTTTTCCTCTTGCAATCAAATTGTAATTGTAAGCCTGAAATGGATAAAGCCCCTCCTGTGTTTCTACCAGACTATTTTCCTGTGTATAATTTATATTCTTAAACATACTATGCGCAACATTGTCGAGAGGTACAAACAAATCTTTTTTATCGTCAGGAATATCTCCACCTACATATTTCAACTGTACTTCCATGTAAATTTGACTTCTTGACAAATCATAAAAAAGACCAGCTTGAGGCTGCACAAAAAAATCAATGTTATTTTCACTTCGCCCGGGCACAGGAATTGTCGGAACAATGACAGAAGTACCATAAAGCTGAATAAAATTTTCTAATATTTCTTTATGATCATATTCAAATCTTTGCTCCACATAAGTTGCATATTGAGCAGATGTCCTAACATCAGTAATTTGATCAGGTATCGCTCCAGGCAATTCCTTAACTTATGTTTTAAGAAATCACTCTTCAATAAATGCGTCAAATGTTCATCTACATAAATTATCTCTAATCTTATTACATTACTCAAAAAATATAAAAAATTTCAAAAATACTTGTTTAAAAAAGCATATTATATTTTAATTTATTTCTTAATGTCTTCTATCTTCTCCTCTTAGATGTTTTGAAGCTTCTCTTAAAATCTATTTATAATTTTTTGCAACATTCTTCATCCTTTTTTTCTCCTTATTCTACTTTTTTTTATCTTACTCTCTCTACTTTCTGCTAATTTTCTAGAAATTTTTGATGACAAGACAGGATCAGGAGCTAGTGGAATTGAAGGTTTGGGCTTATCTCCTTCTAAATTCTCTTTTGAAAATGGCTTTAAACTTTTCAATAATTGATTTTTACTCAAAAGCTTTCCACCTACAGTCGCCTTCTTTATTTTTTGCATTTCTTTACCAAAAGCTGTAGTTAATTTTTTTTTAACGTAGGTGCACCCTCCATCATTTTATTTACAGCTTTTCTTTTCAATTTTTGAATTTGTTTTGGAGCATTGGCAACAGCTGTCTTCAACACTCCTGCTGCCTTTGCTTTTGCCTTATTAAGCAATTCTTTTCCAGCTACTTTCGTTATCAATTTAGAACCAGCATTATTAATTGTTGAAAACAATCCACCTCCTGAAAGTGGATCGTGCATATTTAGTACTCCGCAATGAATACTATTTCTATAAAACCCACCATTGTTCACATATCTATTATGTCTTATAATAGTCATTTTGACTCTTGTGTTCTTTTTTTGTAAATGAATAACTGAATACTTACTTCTCGCTTTTTTACTTTCTCAACTATTTTTTCATTATAATTATTTATTATCTCAAAAATTTTTCTGATTTCTATACATTCGAGAAAAAACTTTGCGAATATTTCTATCTGACCCTCAGTCTTTACTTCATTTGACCTCAGGACCCTATACCCCCAAAAATTTTCAAAATATTCGAACAAAAATCTGGAATTTGCTCGTGACGCTATATATACTACTCACTGATATCGCCAATGTCATAGCTCTCCTCATCAGCAACCTCATCTCTTGGCAGAAGGAGCTCGCAAACGTTCTCCGGGTAACACTCGTCGCTTCATGTTACTCTGCCGTCTCTGTCCCATCCATGATTTCCAGGGTTATCTTGTGATAAAATCAACATTTCAGCTCTGCAAAAAAAGGCCATGTAATTGGAACCCTTGATTTGCAATGCCAAATTCTCCTTGCTTGGTGGAAGAATACTAAGGTCAACAATAAGCTTCTTTTTGTTGAACTTTTGCCAGAATATTGACTGTCGAGCTTCATTGACATCACTCATTGCAGGAAAACTGTAGAAGCTGCAAACGAATTTCTCTAATCCTTCTGAATGATCTTGACTTACTGTAAGACTCATTCCCAAATTGCCAAATACATCAAGTAATTCTGAACAACATCCTTACAGATGCGACTTTTGTAATGCACCATTCAAATCCCCTATATACTAATTCAGTGATCAAATTTACGCGCGGTTTTTATCCGAGTGAGTCCTCCGTTGCTGTGCAAGCCACCCTATTCGAACTGCTTTCTTTCGTTGCAGACCGAGGGGTAGGCATGCCATCGCCATCTAATTTTCCCCTTCCTTTCTCTCTTCTGGGGTAATTGGGGCTTCCCGTTTTTGACCTTCGTAACACGTCGTTTCGAGCAATGGCTCAATTGTTTTCACAACAAGGGTTTTTGTCCTGGCGAATTGGCGCATTTCTTTTCGAATCCCCAAGCCCCGTCAACTAAACTTACACTGAAATTATTTGTGGCTTTACAAATTCTAGGCTTCCCGGATGATGTCCTTTTTGAAATGGTCTACAAAATTTTTGAATTCATTGGCGAATTTTCGCTCTCAAAAATATCTTCCCCTTGCTTTCCTTGCTGTTTGCTGTTATGCGTGCGTGATTGCTGGCATGACTTCCGCATGTAGGGAGGCAGAAACCTGTACTGACAGCAACTTCCGCTTTTGAGTGAAATAAAAACAGAAAATTCCAATTCTATTTTAATCCATCCAACCAAATTCGATAACATTCATCCAACGTTAGACGACAATTACATTCACATTTTAAAAAAAGCATTCCCATTTATGATGACGATGGTGATGATGATGGTGATGATGATGCCATTGATTTGCCCAATTACATGACCATGGAAATGATCATGATGATGATCATGATGGTGAAGATGATGGTGATGATGATAGCATTGACTTGCCCGTCATTTGCCCAATTAGATGACCATGGTAATGTTGATGATGATGATGATGATGATGATGCAAATGATCCATGCTTCTCACTGTGTCACTCTTGCTTCGACGCGTGCACGATTTTCTTAACAATTTACAATATAAAGTTTGAAATAAACAATAGTTTCTATGAATTTACTGTAAAAATTAGTATTTATACATATCTCACGACAAGGAACAGTATAAGGCACTTTCACCCTCATTTTGTTGAAAAATTAAGGAACTCCAGCCTCAACTCAGACCAAAGGTTCCTTACAAAAAACGTGCATTCCGCCTTTTGAGGGAAACAACATTCATGATGATGATGGTGATGATGATGATGATTTAAATGATGCATGCTCCTCACTGCGTGACTCTTGCTTTGACGCATACACAATTTCCTCAACAATTAATTATTCCCCAAGTTGACACACCGATAGTATAGTAGTAAGTAGCAACAACTCATATTCAGCAAGGCAGATTCAACGATGGAGAAATTTGTTCATCACGCAGACGAAACAAAGGTAAACATTCTGGAAAATATTCTGTTTCACACTTTTCTCCATTACCTTTGGTTACCTGGATGCCATATATCAAATTTTTATTTGCACTCATTGTTATTACAGCTTATCACTTTCGACAATATGGTGAAGTTCAAACGACAAGTGGCCATTCAATTCAAACTGAAAAAAGAGAAGAAGTTCCACTTTGTGAACAAGGACAAAGAAGTCCTAACTATACAGCAACTAAGGTAAAATTTGCACCACTGTTACATTTCCAACTACTTATATTTAAAATCCATTACATTTATACATATAATACATATTATTGTACATATATGTAGTTTACCAATCGTAAACTTTTAAATCCATTGTTACAAACTTGTAATACTCTTCTCTGTTTCTTATCAGGGCTAACGAGGATATCCACATTCTTATTACGGATGAACTAAGAATCCTGAACCGACGACAGCAGAGGCAGCTGGGCACACAGCAACAGGAGGACAAACAACAGCAACAACCTACAAATGAATCAAAAACAAAGAACCCACGAGGCCGCAGGCAGCTTGGCACTCAGACACAGGAGCAGCGCCAGCATCACCAAGCAATCATTCCTCTCCACCACCAATAGCAAGATTTACTAACACTAAGATTAAGATTAATATTAAGACTAAATTAAGAGTGAGATTAAGATTAAAATTAAGATTCAGATTCTGATTAAGATTAACATTTAGATTAAGATTTAGGTTATGAATCCAATTCAGGTAGAAGTCGATTTTAATCCAATTCATTTTTACAAAAAGGACATAGTTGGTGGTCCATCAATTATATTTGATTGTTTTGCTGAAGGTTTAATAGAAGGACATGATTGTGCCCCTCTATATCGAATTGCCTGCGACAGCTAATGCCTACAGGGAAACCAACTATTTGGAAACTAAAAGATCATGATTCGGATACATTATATCAAGAAGAAGCTCCAAAAGGTAATGAAACTTTTTTTGGAAGAGTAATAAAATACTATTATATTTCTATATAGCATCAAATTGCTTATTTTTTTACTTCATTTTTTTTAGCTGCATGTAAAAGCAGAATAGCAGATGAATATCTGGATTGGATAGAGGAGATTTCGCTCAATCAAGATGATGACTCAAAATTATATTTTAAACACGAGCATCTATTTCGAATTTCTATAACAGAGAAAAAAGAATTCTTTTGTGATTTCCCTAATACAAAATATATATACGTAGATGCAGTTGATGAACTAAATAGAACAGTATATGAATTTGACGGATGTTATTTTCACCCCTGTAAAAATTGCTCCATCTCTTATCTTGCTCCTCGCTTTCATCAGAATGACAAGCTTTTTACAGCTGCGGAAATACGCAATATGGACAAGGCAATAGATCGATTTTTAGAAAATAGAAAATATACTATAATTCGCATGAAGGAATGTGAGTGGAGAGAATTAGTGAAAAGTGAAGCTGGAGCATAAATAGGAACATTCACAAAGCAAAATAAAATGTATAATAGCAATAAGCCTTCATTGACTTTAAAAAACCTGTTGGATGACATTTGTAATGAAAGAGTATTCAGAGCATTAGAAGTTGATATTCATACTCCAGACAATTCAAAAAAAACTTTTGAAGAATTCACACCAATATTTAAAAATGCAACTGTCTCTTTTGGTGATATTGGTGAATAAATGCAAAATGTTGTCGAAGAATGCGGGTTTTCTACTACAGATCGTCGTTTATTAATCAATTCTTACTTTGGTGAAAAATACGGATTAAACATTGGCAAAATGGTACCTTGATCATGGATTAGAAATTACAAATATCTATTCCTTCATTCAATACAAACCCAAAGTAATATTCAATGATTTTGTTGAAAATATTGCCAGAGAACGTGTGCGAGGAGATAAAGATCCTTCTTCAAGCATGCGAGCTGAAACATCTAGGCTAATTGGTAATTCTGCCTTTGGAATAACAATTATGAATAAAGCAAAACAGCGAGATGTAAATTATTTTGTAAAGGGCATTCCAAATACCAGAAACTTAAACATCGGACAAGTACTAGACGGTCAGTTAATGAAATATGGAGTAATTGAAGTCATTTCGCCAAAACAAACAATAACAGAAAATCAAGCACATTACATCGGGTGGAATGTATTCTGTTATGCAAAACTTAGAATGCTTGAATGTTATCATGACTTTTTCAAAGTTGTACTTGTTCCTGGTTCATTCAAATGATGTGAAATGGACACTGACAGTTTATACATATGTTTTAAAAATGGAAAATCATTTGAAGATAATGTGAAGCCTGAATTAAAAAAGAATGGAGTCTATGATAAATTAAAGCAAGAATATTTCATAACTCCTACAGCAAAATTCGGCAAAAGAACACCGGGAAAATTCAAACTGGAATTCGAAGAAACTGAAATGATTAGTCTAAATAGCAAAACTTATATTGTTCAGAATTCAAAAAATAATCAGTATAAATTTAGCATGAAAGGAATCCAGAAAAAACAATTCGACAGAAAAAATTCATTTGATTTATACAAAGATAGTTTGCACAATAAAACGACCATAAATGCAACTAATCGCAGACTAAAAAGAAAACATTCGAATATTATTCAGTATGAACAAGAGAAAAGAGCATTAACGCATTTTTTATTGTAAATGCATAGTTTTAGAAGATGGTACAAGAACAGTACCTTTAGAGATTTAGAAAAAATACAATAAATTCATTTATATCTTTCTATGATATTTTTATGTATATCATTATAACATTATCTTATAGTCTCTTTATTTTAGTATATTTTTTCTTTCTTTTCCTTTTGATAACTCCGCGTCCTCTATTATAATTCTCTATCTACATATTCTGCAGCACTAGCTTGAGATTCATGATTGCTAAAAATTTGCAAACTAAATCTATTGCCAGGAATATGCTTATAATTGAAAGGATTCACTTGAGTGCTTCCAGCAGCGTAAGCTCGATTTCTGAGCTTTGCGATCACCATATCAGGTATACTTCCATTATACAAATTTTGTTTATGGATATTGGTCAACTTTTCATCTTGTGGATAATAATTCATAACTCTATGTCTTTGAAGCTGATATGTTTGTGTAGCTTCATTTACATTATAGAGCTTAATGTACTCTTTTAATTTCTCTGTTGATGGAATCAAAGTTTTCAGACGCAATTCAATCTTATTGATATAATAAACAAAATTTACCCTTCTCATCATCTGGACACATGACCAACATTTGAATGTCCATTCTCTGTAATTGCAAATGAAAATACTTTTCTCCATCTCGAAACTGTCCGTTACTCCAAGTAGCCATAATCGGACTGAAGTAAATTTCTTCACTTGATTATCTCTAAATAAGGCATTTCTTAGAACAGCACCCCTGTTCTTATTTGTAATTGTTTTATCGGTGCCAGAAACTCTTGTAATCTGATACTTATCAAGAATTTCATCAGTTGCAGCATTGGTCTGGTCAATATTTGGATCAAAATAAAAACCATCTCGAAACTGCAATTCATGGCCCAGTGCTTCTTTTCCTCTTGCAATCAAATTGTAATTATACGCCTGAAATAGCTACAGTCCCTCCTGCGTTTCTACCAAACTATTTTCCTGATAGTAATTTATATTTTTAAACATGCTATGCACAACATTGTTGAGTGGTATAAACTTATCTTTTTTATCATCAGGAATATCCTCTCCTTCATATGTAAATTTGACTTCTTGACAAATCATTAAAAGTCCAGCTTGAGGATGCACAAAAAAATCAATATTGCTTTGACTTTGACCAGGTACAGGAATTGCGGGAACAATAACAGAAGTACCATAGTGTTGAATAAGATTCTCTAATATCTCTTTATGATCATATTCAAATCTTTGCTCAACATCAGGCGCATATTGAGCTGCTGCCCTGATATCGGTAATTTGATCAGGTATCGCTCCAGGCAATTCCATAACTTATCCTTTAAGAAAACAGTCTTAAATAAATGCTTCAAATGATCATCTACAGAATTTATCTCCAATATATTACATTAGAAAAAAATATAAAAAATTAAAAAAAAAATTATTTAAAAAAGCATATTATATTTTAATTTATTTCTTAAAAATTTTCTGTCTTCCCCTCTTAGATGTTTTGAAGCTTCTCACAAAATCGATTTATAACTTTTAACTGCATTCTTCATCTTTCTTTTTTGTTGAATCTTCTCTTTTTTATTTGATCATTTAATACTCTTTTTTACATTACGCTCTCTACCTTCTGCCAATTTTCTAGAAATTTTTTATGACAAAACAGGTCCAGGTGCCAGTGGAATTGAAGGTTTAGGCTTATCCCCTTCAAATTCTCTTTTGAAAATGGTTTTAAACTTTTCAATAATTGATTTTTACTGAAAATCTTTCCTCCTACTGTTGCCTTATTTATTTTTTGCATTTCTTTACCAAACGCTGAAGTTAATTTTGTTTTAACGGAGGTGCAGCCTTCATCATTTTATTCACAGCTTTTCTTTTAAATTTTTGAATTTGTTTTGGGGCATTAGAAACAGCTGTCCTCAACACCCCTGCTGCCTTTGCTTTTGCTTTATTAAGCAATTCTTTCCCAGCTACTTTCGTTATCAATTAAGAACCAGAACTTTAATGCTCGAAAACAAGCCAGCTCCTGAAAGTTGATCGTGCATATTTAGTACTCCGCCATGAATAATATTTCTATAAAACCCTCCATTGTCCACATATCTATTATGTCTTATAATATTCATTTTGTCTCTTGTGCTCTTTTTTCTAAATGAATAACTGAATACTTCTCGCTTTTTTACTTTCTCAAATAATTTTTTCATTATAATTAATTATTGACTCAAAAAGTTTTTTTCCAATTCTATACATTCGAGAAAAACGTACGAAAATTATTATCCGACCCCTCGGTCTTTGCTCCATTTGACCTCCCATCCCTATACCTTCAAAAACTTTTTCAAATTATTCAAACAAAAATCTGGAATTTGCTCGTGACCCTATATGTACTACTTATAGAAAATATTCCTCTTACTCTTTCCATTATTTCTGCTGTTTGAAAAGAGTTTTCTTTTGTAATAATGCGTGTCTTTCTTTTCTTTTTGGTTTGCATTTCCAGGTTGTACATAGCAGTCAATCGTTGTTTGTTTCAATAAGTTTCCTTGCTTCATTATCACCAAAAGGTATGTATAGCTCAGTAAAGATTCCACTTATTGCCTTCATTATTTCTGCTTTGTGAAAGGAGGTTTCGTTCCAAAAGTGCCATTTTGCAAAAATATATCCTTAATACTGTCTTTCCATGCTAGAAAATTCCATTGCAAAACATGAAGAAGTGCAATCTCACATACAAAACAATAGATTAATCTCTAAAAAAATTGCTACTTTTTGCAAACTTTTTTGATTTACTCTTTTCACATACCCAAGTTCACTTTTCCAGAAATAGATTCTGGAACTTCAATACATTCTTTACCTTACTATATAGTTTTGATTACCATATTTTTGCAAAAGTTAACGTCATTTTTCAGAAACATCTTTACACTCAAGAGAATTTTCAATCGATTTCATAGGCCATTCCAAAATTTCACCTTCATCGCGTGTTTTCAAATTCCTGTATCAGGCGTTCTGTTGGCTTTACCTCGATTCCAGAAACATATTATGAGAAAGGAACCTCTCATTGGTTTTTCCCGCCCAATTTTCGATTTCTAGCGCGAAAAAAGTTCATGTCTTTTTCTCATTTTCTGATCTCACCCATAAGTCTCCGTACTAGTCCTTACAATTCCGCATGCTCGTTTTCCTGTCGTTTCGAGAGATCTATAGTTTGAATTACAGTTTTTAGTTATTATGAAGGCTTAAATAGAACAATTTACAATTTTACTTAGTTTTTCCATTTTAATTTTACCATCAATTATTACTGGAATGCCTGTGATACTTGGGGATGATGGCCTAAATTTGCTAGACAAATCAAACCTGTATGAGGAGTCTGTGTCAATTCAGAAGTAAGTTGATCAAAAGTTTTTTGTTGATGAAACAAAAAATGTATTCAAATATGATGTGAAATAATATGTCATTTTTCCAGACATGAATTTTCAGATGTGTTTTAAAAATTACTGTTTTTTATATTTTCACACTATTCATTCTAATAGAAGTCATTTGTAATTAAAGACATATTTCTTACGTTTTTCCTTGTTTAGCTATTTTCTGTACAATCTGCTCAAGAGATCGGCTAGCAAAGGTTTCGTTAACCCAAATTCGAAAACAGAGCTTGAAAAGATAATTAACTCGCTAAAGGAACCCTATGACATCAGAGCAAATTTTTTAGAACTTACGACAGCCACAATTAAATGATTCACTGATAAACTTAACACCTTAATTGCAACTGTTCCAAAGACCAAAGAAGGACAACAGATGAAACAATTCATGGAAAAATAAAAATCGACAAATTATAATTTTAAAATTACATATAATTCAAGGAAACGAAAAGCAGAAGATGATTTATGTGATGAAGTTCAAAAACGAAAGTGCCTAGAAGATGAATTGGAAAGACAACAATCTGAGAATGTGAAACTAAAGGACCAAGCTGGAGCAAAATCTTAGAGAAAGCTTATAGGAAATTTAGGAGAGGGAAAAAGAGTTCAATGCTAAAAGTAGGTCTCAAAAATTCAGAATTAGAAGAGCGAAAATACAAGGTTGCATAGATGCTTTAGATTTCTTAAAATATGACGACCTTACTCCTGTTAGTGTGAATGTCCTCAACAAATCGAATGAAATGGAAGTAATTATGCTGAAAAAAAGTGAGGAGGAAAGCAACTTACTTACATACAAGAATAGTTTAGAGAACATTAAATCAGAGACCGGTATGGAATAAGCCATGGAGCATACCATGAACTTGCAATGTCATGCAAAGCGCTACCAAGAAGACAGTGGACTCAAAAAAACATAAACGAAATCAACTGTTAATATGAAATTACGCCTATCCCTGGAAATGCAATTGGATTTCAACAGTGCTTAGTACTTTTACTGAAAAGGATCTTGGTAAATCGAAATCTTGACAGTTTGGGAACAATAAAAATCAAGCTTTTTGGGGATGGTACGTGGGTGGGGAAACGTATTCATGTTGTTAATGTGGCATTTACTCTCCCTGACTTTCCGGATTGTGGTAGTGCTGCTGGAAACAACTTATTGGCAATTTTTCAAGGCTCTGAGAAATATGCAGCTATAAAAGAGTGTTTAAAAGATATCACCAACGAGACAAGTTCCCTCAAGTCTATTACTATCAATGGGAAGCAATATGACGTGCTTTTTTCTTGGGAGGGGATCTTAAATTCTTGAATATTGTTTGTGGACTAGATGCATGTTCCTCAAAGTATTCCTGCATTTGGTGTAAATGCCCAGCAGATCAAAGATTTAAAATAGATATGGCACGGTCAATGGTCAATACAGCTGTTGGACATGCACACACTGTTGATGGAATAACAAAAATGTCAAAACAAAAGAAAGATAAGTTTAATTGTAGCAATCCCCCAATTTTCAGCCTCATACCTATCACTCGAGTTGTTCCGGATTGTTTGCATTTATTTTTAAGGATATCAGACCAGTTGATCCACCAGATTTTTAAAGAAATATAAGACAAGGACAATATAAGCAAACTAACATCATTAGACAGTAACAAACAAAAAAGAACACTCTCTTTTGAAGCAGCCATAAAGTCATTGGGTCTCTATGAATTTACGTTTTATGTTGGTAAGAATACAAGAGAATTAAAGTACAGAGATTTTACAGGCCCTTGAAAACATAAAATCCTTACAAATATCCAAATTAGGGATTATCTCCCAACACCACGAGCCACAGAAATTCAAAAGGTTTGGGATTCTTTTATTGCCATTTTTATTAGAATGCAGGAATTAGACAAGTCAAGCAATGTGGAACTGTTCAAAAAGGATGCACAGCAATGGATTAAAAATTATGCAAAACGTTATCAGTCAAAAGACATAACACCATATATGCATATACTTGCATATCATGTTACAGAAAGTGTAGCTCTAAATGGAAATATTGAGAAGTTCACAATGCAAGGATTAGAGAAACTGAATGACAATGTGTCCAAATGGTACTTTTGCTCTACTGGATTTAGTTGAAAAATGCCTTGAAACAAATCATGCAAAAACAAAATAGAATGATTTATCTTAAAACCATTCATGCAAGACGGAGTTAAAATTTCAGTGAGCATGCAAAAGATGTGGAAAATTGGGTCATTCATCCAGAATGTGTAAAACACTTTCCGAAAATTAATTTAAATATAATTATATAATTCAACTAAGACAATCAATTGCACAAAATACATGATGAACAACAATCATATTTCATTTTATTTCCTTAGTTCATTTTGAAACATCATGATTGCCTTTTTTGATACAATCCTGTTTTAATAAACCAATTTATGTTAATCATAAGAAACAATGACATTGATTTTGATCAACTTACAATGAATCAATGTGAGATATTGAGCTTAACACCTAACTCCTAGGGCATGAATTAAAGATTCCAATTTTTGAAAGAGCATTGACAATTACTATTGTGTTTGTAAAATGGAAAGTTGCAGGTTTTGTCATCAATTAAGAACATAAAATTTATTTTATTGAACATGAAAAACATGAAATGGCTATGAAAATGCATTTATAACAATATAGCCTCATGCTAGTGAACCAGTAATCATTACTGTGGTGGGTAATCACTACTATGTGGTAATTTTGCAAACAAAGCCTCTCAACAGTGGTATATTGTAACTAATAGCCTTGAAACATAAATAAAGCTGTTTACAAAAATAGCAATATATTCACTACTACAAAGAATTGCCATCTCTGCAAACAAACTTTATTGCAAGGAACAAAACCCTGCTGAGAAACTTGGGAACAAATTTCCGACTGGCTGCTTTTTCATAGCATTTCAGGTCTTTCTTTTTGTAAAGGTGAATTTCCATGGTACAAATTCTGACTTCAGAAAAATCACCATGTTCATTAAAATATCTTTTGCTCCATCCCTTTGCAAGAAGATAATATAAGTCCTCTTTCCTCTTAATATTGTGTACTGTTGGCCTTTTAGAAAACACTCTTTTCACTCTACAAACAGCAGCAATCTTTCTCCATGTCCTTTCAGAAATTGGAATCTTCAATTCTTTCAATGTCTCCCTTCTCCTGGCTCAACTTAAACTTTCCTGAATCATCTCGAACACGATTCATCTCATTTTTGAGTAGCTCACTGTCTTCTCTTCCAGCACATTCATTTCCATCGCCACCAGTAATATCTGATTGGTCTCCACTCATCATACTCCTTCCCCCATCCAACATGTCTCACTTTGACATTCGGCACACCGTCTCCAAAATCCCAGAAGTTTTTGGTCAAAACTTTGCAATTATAATTTTCTGACTGTAAAGTACAGCTCCAGATTTGGCAGCTTCTTCATGATCCCTTAAAAGTATAGCTTGAATTTTATCAACACTACCATAATCAACTTTCTGACCTCTGGTTCTCGAAGAAACTGCCTCCTCCGCAGCCACCATTCTGAGATTAACTCCAGTCCTTTTTGTCCAGTCTAGTTGATATTTTCTCTCCGATTTCCCTGTGTCCAATGCAGGAGCCAATCATAAAGCCCAATTCTAAATTCAGGGGGTTGCGTGAAAAATCTCTCTTAACCCTATCTGGACCAGGCTTTTTTGAGCATCCTCAGACCAAGGGGGGCTAAATTAGCCCCCCCCTTATTGCTCGCATCTGGGAAGAGCGAGAAAGATGAAAATTGGCCAAAATATCAATGTAATCATATTATTTGGAACTGTAAGGTTTTGTTGATATCCAATGCATTATGACGTCATAATGACGTAATAATCACTTCTCCACTTTTTGACATTTCTACCTTTACCTTGAATTATATGACTGATAATCACTACTAAACTATTGGAGAACCCATTTTGACTGTTATAATCATACATAAACACATTTTGCTACATTTTTGAAAAATTTCTTATTTTTCTGTAGAAATGCTGCACATGCGCAGTAGAAAACTGTCATTATTTTTGTTCATATGGGTTTCTAGAAGTAGCTTCTGATGGAAAAGTAGAAGTGAAATGCCAATACACTGATATTTGTGAGGAAAAATTTAATTAGCATCATTAGAGCATCAGAAATGATACATAATGCTGATGTCAGCAATATTCTTAAAATAGAATCCAAATGCATTTCACAAAAACAGGGTTTATTATCTGGTGTCTTCTGATATTGGATTGCCATTGCCCAAGTTTCATGAATATATCAATTTCATCAAAGAAATTAGACCGAATTTCGTTGGTCCTAAAGTGACAATTTTCAACATGGTTGCTATGGTAACGGTTCATTAGTAACCATGGAAACTACCACATCACAAGGTCCGCAGATAATTTTTAGGAAAAGTCAAGAAGATTCACCCAACTTTGTTTCGTGCATTTTGAGTTTTGTAAAGAAATGTAGGAGGGGGGCTATTTTAGCCCCCCCCCCCGGTCCAGATAGGGTTAAGCAACAAATCACGAGAAATTTTCTAACATGGTGGCCTTATCAATATACTAAAAATTTCGAAAATTCTAGTTTACACTTATTTGAGAAAGGCTTCTTTTGGATATAAACACATTTCAGAGCTAGCAAGTCTATATATTAAACAACTTTACTATGCAAAATTTGATATATTGTTGAAAACGGAATTTTATTGACGAAAATTTTATTGAACAAACTTAACCCCATTGTCTCTCTTGGGAAATAATTCTACTGCGTGAAAACGCTTATGTGGCCTTATGAATATACTAATCATTTCAGAAATTCTAGTAACTTTCTTGAACATACTTAACCTCGTTTGGGTGAATAAACATGCCAATTAACAATCCAGAATCTTCTTGAACATTTTTTATATAAAGAAGAAACAAGGGCTATTGCATAGATTACTTAATGCGGACTTTTGACCCTATTCGGACAACATAACCTTTAATACACTACCATTTCTTCTAGACTTTTGAGTTCCTGTATGATATAAATATAACGTGAACCTACTATTTAATTTTGAATAAACCTTAAAAGTATGATACAGATTTCTCTTTTCATAACGGAATCCCCAAACTTATATATATATAATTTTTTATATATTATCTATGAACAACAACAACAACATCTTAACATATAAAAGACAATGCCTCATTATGTGAATCTCCCATTTTATTTGGAATAAACCATGGGGGACATGATTGACAACGACTGACTTTACATTCTGGACATTTTTTTATTTTTATAACGGAATCTCCAATGTAATATATATCAGCTGTTTGATATTACCTATGAACAACAACAATAATATCTTAAGATATAAAGACTATGCCTAACTATGTCCATTGCTATAAATAAAAGAGTCACTATTTTTCAGCAACATCAAACTCTGGAATACGCAAATTTTCAAAACTGAAATCTTTAGCTGGAATTAACAGAACAGGCAACTGCAAAAGAATAAGAACAAATAAACTTAAAAAACTTTTACACAAGAAAATCAAGGATGAGACTGATGGTCTTGATATGATTCATAACTTAAGCAATACTAGATTGACGAAGCCACAAATACAGCTTATCAAAGGGTCTTTGCTTCATTCCTAACCCTAGACTTACCATTAAGGAAGAAATACAATTGGCCTACAACCAATTTAGACGCATATACATCTCAAATGCTTTTATAAATTCACTAAAAAACCCCTTACTCTGTCTTTCACAAAATCTAATTCGTACCTTCCACACACACATGAATTCAATACATGAAACAATAAAATTTTAAATATCTTATTCAGGAGAGAAAGTAGCTCTCCTTGACACTATGACTATCCTCAACAATAATGAGGCCTCCATAAGGACAACCCTCTACAAGAAACTGACAGATATAGCTCTCTTCTTCATGCTGAATCGTTTCATCCCTCTAGCTGTAAGAAAGATATTATCTACAGCCAAGCTCTCTGTTACAGACGTATAATTTCAAATGATAATGACCTCTGAGGAACAAAACAACCTGTCAAATTCACTAGTCAAAAGGGGTTACAACCTGAGTCTTATTGCTTCGATTTTCAAGAAAGTGAAACAGCTATCTCAGGACGATCTTATTAGAAACAGGCCTGACCAAGAAAAGAACAAATTACCTTTCGTTGTAACATTTAATGTGAACACTACCAGAATAGGTCGGATACTCCAAAGACACTGGCATTATATTAAAGACGACCCTGAACTGACATATTTGGCTGAGGAGGAACAAGTCCTTGCATTAAAAAGAAACCGAAACATTGGTGACATTTTCGTAAATTCGAAATTTTAATATAAAAACAAACATTAACCCCCCATATTTATCCTGATCCTTAGTATGAATTCACTTCAATAATTTTGCAAAAACAATTCACTTAAATGTCCCTTTCTGCTATTAGCTTTTCTGAAAAACCAAGCGCATGTGCATAACGCAGTCCAACGCAGTTTATGCTAGTGAGGGAAAGAAGGGGTATCCAAATTTCAAAAAAATTAACAAAAATAATTTAAGAGGAATTCGCAATTACCTTAAATTATAAATTTTCCATCCAAAACCAAAGAAAAAATATGGCAAGCACCTGCTGAAATTGAAAACACTTCCTCCATTTATAAAGCGAGTAAAGAGAATGGGAAGAGAATAGAACCATAACAGAACTTGAAGAGAGTAAAATGGAAATTTCACGTTTTGGTGGGAAAAAGAAGAAAGTGCTAGCTGGGTGAAAGATTGTGCTCAACAAGAGTGTGTTCGGTAAGTCTCCTGCACTTGTTTGTGAATCTGTAAAGCAGGTTCTCAACAGGGCGAGGAAATGCATAACATCATTAAATTCTAATCATCTATCTTCTTGAGGTGTTCAGCCTGTTCTTGGGGTGCTTTAGAAATGACATCTTGCCCTATGACTAAAATGTATTTGTCCTGATGATAAAACATCCAAGAGACAAACAGACGGACTACTCACACAGAGGCTAAGGGCGGAAACACATCATACATGACATACAAAAGAATGAAATCTTCCAAGCCTTCATGTCATGACAGAAATCAAGACAGTAGAAAAGCAACAGAATGACAGGACACCTTTTGTTGTCACGTACCACTTTAGCCTGTCACAACTGGGTCACATACTAACACAAAATTTTCTACATGAAAAAAATCTGATACTGGTAAAGAAGCTTTCTGACAGCCACCTATACTGAGCTGCCATAGACCAAAATAACCTAAGGGATTATTTGTGTGAGCAAAGAGACAAATTTCAAGCACAGATAAGGCCAAAAATGTGATGAATGTAACTTGACACATGACTGCATCACTTACTACCACATAAACAAGATTACTACTGTGTCTACATTTTCAAATAAAAACGAAAAATATGAACCCAACATCGACTTGACTGCAATACACCCAACATTCTTTACATGCTACAATGCAAAAAATGTTTACTAAAAACTGTCAGGACATTAAACAAACAAGGAGGCGTTTGCAAGACAGATATACCACAGGTGACACATGTAAACAAGAGACATGACAAATCAGGGGTGGTAGAACACTTCACACAATAATCCTGACCTTATATGACTTACAAGTTATACCTTTGACTTAGCAGAACAACAGAATGCTTACCTAGTTTTCTTTACTAATATTTGTTTACATTTAACCTCATAATCAGCATTTATTGCGCATATCTGTACATAATGTCTGTTACACCATTCATATCTATTTTATTTATTTCCTACATATTTCAGCTATTTTGTCAATCTCCTTTAATCTAACCCTTCAACAACTTCAGCTATTACATCACTTACACATCACCCACTAGGCTCCACCAATCAAATTTTTGCTCTGATGAAGTTCTGAATGCTTGGGTGAAATATTAATATTTTAATTTAGTTTTCTGTGCTTCATCTTTCCATTCCTTTGCAGCATTACTGTGTCAGTCTTTTTTTTGTACTCTTTGCTGCACCAATTAAAAGATCTGATGAGGCAGATGGTGAGTCTTTTCCTTTTATCTCAACCAATAGAGCACTGTCTACTGAAGTCCTTTTCAACAAGATCCTGTTTAAACCCACCACGTCACATATAAGAACAAACTTCCTTCCACTGCCTCCAAAATGAAGTAAAATCCTGGACACAGAGCTCTAAATGCATAAGAGAAGGTTCCTTCATTTCTGCCTGTCTGGACAATGAACAAAATTACACTGGCATTGCCTTAATTTTTACAAAATCAATCATCATCACACACCATATCGTAGTTTTTCCAAAATTGTTGTTCTCACCTTTGTTTTAATTTGCTCGCATTTGCTGTCTGATAAGAAGCTTAAAGTGGCTCCTGAGAATAGTTCTGAAAGACATGACACCCGAAAAGGTTTGTACGTGATTTGCATGCGTCCAGTGGCCTTCTACATAATATCTGTTGGCTTTGGCAGCACATATGATGCCTTGACTTTCAGACAAGCCTTGCATAAGTAAATCCTATTGCCAACCCTTTTGTGTATTGCTTTGTTTTGGCCAACGCCGGACATTAAATAAAGACAGATTGCAGAAAAATGAAAACCGCTATATCTCAAATGATCAGTGGAATTTTAAACCTGTAAATCTGCAATGAGTTTTCACTTTGAAGCACTTCAATGTAATGCTTAAATGGCTGAATAAACAGTAATCTACAAGCCTTAGGGCCTTTGCACACTAGAGTACTTTTCTAAATTTTAGTGAGGATTAACAAATTGACACCTTTTTTCCTAGTGTCAAAGGACTTTTTTGCATTTTCTGCTATTCATAAATTCTAGTAAGGATGAAACAGACCGACTAATTAAATATGGGCAGCTCCCTAGCTACCCTTATTTCCGCCAAATGTCATCACGGATTAATTTCTTGACCTGATGTGAGATTTTTTTGCTTTTTTCCTTCCTTCTCGAAACAAGATGTCGGTTGAAGAGTTTTTCATGCTTTTTTATGATTGTTTTCTGTTTGCTGGAGCAAAGCGGCCAGAGCAGAATGCAAAGAATGATGTTGGTATTATCTGCATATGTTAGACTATCACTTTTCACAATGCAACAAGCGGCATTAAGGTTCTTTATTCAACCACATTCTGAAGAGCTAAAGTCAGAGAACTCAGATTCTTAAATTTAATTCATGTCATTCACTAAATGTCGAAAGTAGGCCATTTCAGAATAAATATAATTCAAGTTGATGGTGCATTGAGAGTGAAAGAAAGAAAGAATTCTTCTCAGACATTATGGTGAACCCTATCAAATCTGTCATCAGAAGTCGAAATGATTGACAGAACCTATTTCAGTGCATCAGGAATTTATGGTCGGAACTGAATAAGTAGCAAATGCATCTCACTGTTTGGTAGAATTTTAGCAGAATTTTAGGTCTAGGGTGCAAAGGACCTTAATGAGTCTGCAAAAATGGTAAATCCTATCTTTTCCACTGTGAATCAAGTTATCTTCTCTGCTAAACATGCTTGCTTTCCAACTCATACTACTGCAAGAAACAGGATAAACATTTTTGGACATACTTGAAAGCTTTTTCCGTCTAAAACTCCTCAGAGTATAAATGTCAGACCCAGACTGAAACACTTGATAAGGATGGAATTTATCCCAAGATGCGGAAAGTGAAGCTGAATTGGCATTGCGTTTAAACACCAGTCAGCTTGCCATATACAGTCCAAGAGACAAAATAAATTATATCTGTCTACGAGGAACCAATCTTTTGGTTTTGATGCAGACAATGAGAAACACCTTTGTGAAACAAAGATCTTGCTTTGCCATTGATTTTCAAACAATCCTCGCTGTAATTTGCATAGACAATTTTGGGATGCTTTGTTTTCTAAATTTTGGATGCTAAATTTTATTAAATTTTGGATGCTTTATATGATTTTGGCACCATCTTTATACAATTCTACCAAATCACCCTACTTAGAGCTACAACAATATCCAAGGTTATACATTCTGGATCTTTAAAAGTTGAATGTATAACAATGCCCACTTTATAAGGATGATGATCTATTCCATTAATTTGTAGCTCAGAAGATTATAAGTCATAAATCTATGTTGAATTAATCTAACTTTACTTTGAAATAAAAAAAAATTTTAAACAAGACTAGCACAATATCTGGACTAGCTATATATTGATCATAGCCATTATATATCGTTTTGAGTTACCAGGCCTATTTTTACCAACAATGATTTGTAACCTTTTCCTTCTAGTATGGGAATTCTTTTTGACGCAATAAGGGATTTTTATTTTCTCAATTTATCCTTTCAGTGGTACAAGCAGAATAAGCTGACCTTTATTGATCATTGCAGGCCCATAATTAAATGTTTCAATAGGCCTTACCAATTGAAATTGATAAATATGCTGTAGTTAATAGGCCTATTAAATACTATACCTTTAATGTAAGCTCCTCGCCTGTGTTGTTGAATTATTCTTTTTTGCCAACAGTGATCATCCTGATAATTTCTTGGTTTATTTGGATAAGAAGAACAACTAATGGCGAACTGATAATCACAAAAAAAATTGTGCTCACTCCTCAAGAAAAATAGAATGACGCAAACATTGGTTTGCCAGTATATGTGGTATTTGATTGCCCTTTCCTACTTGGTGTGCAACCCTGTAGCACGTGTAACATATGACCAATATTGTGCATTGATTACTGTAAAAATCTTGATAAGAGTGGTACAGTAGGAACTCTACTACCCTGATAGAAACCAGTGTTGGCTTGATGGGTTCAAGGGTTTACAAATGGGAAACACAGTGTATCATGATAATGATGACTATAGATTGAGAAAAATTCAGAATTCTCATTTATGTATTGGTTAATGGGTTGACGTGTTGACAAATAGGATACACAGTGTATTATTATGATGATGAAAATAGATTTAGAGAAACTTGGAAATTTTCATTTATCTGGGTGGATCGGTTGATGAGTTCACAAATAGGATTCACAGTGTATTGTATATCATGATTATTATGGCTATGGATTGAAAAAACTTAAAAAATCTCATATATGGGCGGACTGTTAACTGAGGCCAGTTACATCATTAGTGACATCATCAGGTTCAGCATCAGTTGTCATCAGGTTGCGTTATAATGCGATGGTTTTGAAGTATCTAGCGTGATGGTTTCTCCAACCTCTTTTTCAAGAGTACTGGGAAAGTTCTGATAATCCTGAACATTGGAAGACACACAAGTGGCAAATCATTTCTTAGAAGCAAGGCAGACAGAACAAAATCATCAGGCTACTATTTATGTTCAAAAAGAAAACTTCATACTGTGAATTACTTGGTTTGCCTCCACCTGAAGACATAAAACGTATGCCTCCACCTGAAGACTTATGAAAAAGTAAAGCAGAATCCAAGGGCAATAAATAATCATGATATGGCAGGCTTTCCAGTCATTGGATCCCATGACTACACTCAATCTTAATCTGGCAGTCATTTTGTAACAAGTCCCACTGGTGGATTATACTTTCCATTACAAGAATGTGGAAGAGTTTGTGGTGTTTTTGCAATAGCTGTAGCTGCAATCACAAGTTTTTGTCAGCCATTTCTCCAGTATATTACAAGGCTCTACATCCAGCAGCCAACATAGTATGCAAAATATCTGAGACAGGGTACAATAATAAGGGTTGGAGCAGATTTAATAGATACAGTCTTCTTGTTCCTGAAGGAATTGGCATTGCAAAAAACGTGAATTCAGTTGCAAGCATTAGCTATGATTCAGACAGGGATGAAGATATAGTACCTAAAACCAAAGCTCCTACCAACAAGCCAGAAAATGCACAAAGAAAGAGAAGTTATCGAAAAACTCCTAGGACTGTGAGCAAATCTGAAGAACAGAAAGTATGTAAATACTAAGCAGTTTCTTGCTGCAAAGAAAACTAAACATGCTAATCTGTCAAAAAAGAGTTAAACAAAGGCCACTGTATGTCATATATGGAGTGCATGCAACATGGAATTTACAGTGGTTCAAACCTAAAAAGATATATCCTGAAATTTCATCCAAGGTCTGAACAAATACGTGGAAATGCACAAAACAGTAACTGCTGTTGTCTTGCCTGTAATTATCAATGCAGAATAATTGTTGACATTCGAGTAATAGAGTAATAGGATGACTTAGTTTTCACGCAACAATTTCTATTTCTGAATTTGTCCGAAATTTTTTGAAAAATCTTAAAAATTTCTGAAACTCGCTTGCAAGGAAATCATGTATAACTAATACTAAAACACCAAAAATATCGAACAACAGCATACAAAGCATATAAAAACATGTAATGGTGACATTTATCATAACGGGAAAATGCCACCAAAAGAAGATTCTTTGCACTCTGGAAAACTAGATAGGATTGTCATTAGAAAGAAATGTAGCTAAGCACTCATATTATAATGGCAGTGAGACACCCCAATATATGTCTCTGTCGTTATTTTATTTTCCCAATGCTGTAACTTTGTGCAGCCATGGACAACTAAAGTTAACCAATATCAAATGCAATATATTTCCACCTCTAGAAATAACTATTATCAGAGTTTTTATCCAAACATTAAGACTTTTAGATGGTCCATGTTGTACAAAGCATAGATGCAGGTAACAATTAAGCCAATGATTATGAGCCCTTATCAGCTGATGTACACTAAGCAATTCCCATTACATTGCATCCTTAGTTTTTGTTCCAAGTATGCCTTGATCAAAAGGGTCTTACCAGCACAGTACATACTTGATTATCCATCATCATAATCATAATCATCATCATCATCATCATCATCATAACAAAATTTACTCATACCCTTAGTTGGGGTATGATATAGAATTTGAAAAAAGTTAAAATATTTAATTGTTCAAACTCTACATCACAAAAATGACAAAAAGAGTTTAAAGATATCCATATAATAAACATAGCAACTAAAGTAAGAACATTAATAGCTAAAATATCCCAACATAAATGTAACATAACAGCAACAGCAAGAACAGAAAGGCAACAATGAAATCTCTTAAGTTTCGTATTACAGGAGGTGACAATTAGTTTTTCTATAGTTGAAAATTTCTTTAATAAATTTTGCAATATTTGCCCAAAGTTTTTTATCCCTTGTTTCGGTCATCAGAGTCTCTTATATTTTCAAATGCAGAGCATTTTAAGAGAGTGTGGTACTCATCACCAATCTCATTTGAGGTACACATATCACATTTACGTAAGTCATAGTCAATTTTGCTCCATCTTCCTGTCTCAACCGAAAGTTTATGGTTTGCAGTTCTTAACCAACAAAAATATCATGATAGATTTGAGGGTAAAACACGCAGATATTCTTCCATTGCAAAATCTGGTTTAATGCTCAACTACATTTTACCCTTATTCGATATCTCCCTTTCAGAATTCCATTTTTGAAGAAACTGGTCTTTCAGGTTATTTTCGATAATACTACTTAAATTTCTACTATTATTTACGAAATGATAGTTCCAAATTAGTGATAAAACAGTATGATCAAATACATCTTTAATTGACCTTATCCAACCAATATTTTCCCATTTGTTCAAAGATATTTCAAATAATCTAAACACAAGTTTATCTTGTCTGCCAGTCAAACTTTTACCCCAGAAATTAACCATTCCTGATTTTGTTCTTATTGAAACAGAAAGACGTCCTAGTTCACCATATACCATATAACTTGGTGTTGATTTTTTAAGATTCATTATTAGTTTGTAAAATTGTATTTCTAATTGATCAACTAAATTTAATTTTTTGAAACCCCGCACCTCTGCTCCATAAGTTAATATTGGCAACACTAACGAATGAAACATTTTTAATTGTAAGTCTATAGGCATATCAGTAGCTCTAGCTCTTGAAATTAAATATCTCATGGCCTTATTAGCCTGGTTTTTGACTCGCGGGAAGCAGGATGAGTATGGATGGGGAGCATTTCGTTTTTCGTGTTGTCCAAATCGGCATTGTTTCATTGTTTGTGATTGTATTGCAAAGAGTATTGTTTGTCTATTGTAATCTTTTGTTATGCAAGAAATCGATTTTTTGTTTGTCTCCATCATTAACGCCTTTTTTTCTGTTGTATCTTCCTGAATCTGTGCCTGACTGTGAATGTTTTTCAAGACGAGAGAGTATCTGTGAGGTGAATAATGGCGGACAGGTTTAACTATTGTTGTGACCTGCTCTTGCTGCAAGCTGGAAGGCACATCGGAAAAGAAACTTCAGCCTAGCCTAACAGGATTCATAGTTCACAAGCATAACTTAAACCGTGCTTAGTTAGGATTGCTTTTAACAAGCCCTCGTTTTGGAACAGAAAGATCTCATGATCATTGAAGTTTGTATTTTGGTTGGCCTAAAAGGTTTCGGCGAAGAGAACTTTGAGAGCATTAACCTTTTTGTGAGAACTTTGAGAGCATTGACCTTTTCGAGCATTAACTTACTGAAGACTTCAAGGAAGGCAGGTTTATAAATTTGTTGGTTGATTTTAAACCATTATTGGAAGGCAAAAAACAAGGATTTATCTGATTTCAAATAAATAGATTTTGTTGTCAATGTACAAATTTTCTTGACAAAACTTTGCCTTCAAACAAAGGTTGCCATATTTTACCAATCAATAAATATTTGAACAATAAATTGCTTCCCACTCCTTTCAATTTCTTAAAATTTTCTATTTCAATTTTTATTTCAAAAAGTGGTCAATACTCATGAATAAAAAGGAAAAATAAAAGAGTCCAAAAGAGAAAGAACCTAACAATATCAAGTCAGATATCTAAAAAGCGGAACAGAGGAATATTGGGACAATGGGATGCTGGAAATATTTTAGGGGGTTGGGGAACATCTTTCCAGGGGAAACTAGGAAATCACCGCATCAGTCTTGGGGCAGAAAAATAACTATTAATATAGTCTGTCGGAAATAAGTTTTTATCTTTTTTCATTAAATTTCTGCAAAAACCCATTTCTATTGCAAGTCACCTGAAGGTCTTTTTCATTGATAGTTTTTATCACACTAGCCAAACGTCTATTACTTTTAAAAACGATACCAAGATACTTAAATTCTTTTACAATATCAATTTTCTCTATTATACATATTTACTATCACTTTAAAACATTTACCCCTTATCCCATTATTTATTAATTTCAGCCAAAGACCTTTTCTCCATGCTGTATCAAATGCCTTTTCATAGGCAACAAATGCACAATAAAGTTTTTTACCACTAGAAAAGCAAAAATTTATAACTAAATTCAAGTTAAATATGTGATCGACAGTACAGTAACCATTCTGAGAGCCTGCTTGATTTTCATTTAATACTTTGTTTTTTCGGGCATACTTACAAGCTTTTTTCGTCTGACACTCCTCGGAGTATGAACGTCAGAAACAGATTGAAACAATAGACTAAGGCGGAATTTATACCCAGATGCGGCTAGAAATGCACCAATCAGAAAGAATGAAAAGCTGAATTGGCATTGTGTTTTAAACACCAATCAGCTGGTCGGATACAGCGGGAAGACCAATGAATTATTTGAAAACGAACTCTTTCTGTCTACACAGAACCGGCCTTTTGGTTTTGATGTAGACAGATTCCAAAACCCCTAAGTGAAACAAAGATCTTGCTTTGCCAATGATTCTGAAAAAATCCTCGCTGTAATGTTCCGCACAAATCCGATTTAGGGGTTTCGGAATCTGTCTACATCAAATCCAAAAGGCCGGTAATAAGTCAGGGAATTAAGAAACTGAAGTTGCTGCTGAAAGGAGCAAAGATCTTATTAAAATATGCTGCTGGCGAAAGTTAATCAACTTTCAACTGAGAAAGCAGATCTAGATCTTGAAAGCAAAGTGAGAAGCCTTTCGACTGAATTTGCAGACATCAGCATCCAAAGGAAATTAAAGAAACCATTGAGCACAAACATGATAAAAAATACCAACATTGGCAATATTTAATGCTCTGCTGGGTCGCCTGAAACAATTTATTCTCAAATTAATTTTCTGGAGAGGCTCTAATACTGTTGTATCAAGAAAAGAAAAAAAGAAGTCAACATTTAAAAGCCACAAACTCGTTCCAAATGACCAATTTTTACTCGTTTTAATGAGGCTTAGACTCGGCCTTTTGAATGACAATTTAGCAGATAGATTTAAAGTTTCTGCTTCATTTCCCTCAAGAATATTCACAACTTGGGTGAAGTTCTTATCAAAGATTTTGGGAGATGCCCTTATTGTCTGGTTGCCCAAGGCTACAATACATTCAAATCCTACCAGTATGGAATCTTTGTCTTTTGTGCACAGGACTGTGCACCAAGTAGGCTTTACTGTGCACCAACATTGTGCACAAGAGGGTGGGGCATTAAAAAAAGGGCGTGGCTAGTTTGTTGCCAATTCATAAAGGTTTGACCTTTGCAATACCCTATAAACTACGATGTTACAGGAGAATAAAGAATTCGAGACATTTTGTGTCAAACACAGAACCCAAACATAAATTTTGAGAAACTGTTAAACCTTTTTATATATTTTTTCCTGAACAGCAACATTAACAACTATGCAAAATCTATAAAAAACTCAAACACAACTGTCTCTCAAAGGATATGGAAAATGGCATCTAATTAATAAATAGAATATTCATTAATCAAGCTTTTCAGCTGTGAGAGCCACCTGTTTTTCACATATGGTATTTCAAAAAAAGAGAACTTATAAAATAGTCAAAAGATTCAGAATTGCCTTCTATAGATTGTGTGTACATAGTTTCAACCTTGTACTGATTTTAAGCATTTAAAATGGGTAATTTAACTGAATGCACTTTTACTTTTTATTTTATTTTACCCCATCAAGGGAGGGGAAGGTGACTCTCTAGCAGGAGTTGAATATCACACAATTACAAATAAAAGGCAAAAATAAAAGTAAGGATGATAAAACATTTTACAAAAATATACTTGTTTCAACCTCAAAGCATCATGAGTTCAAACTGATGATACTCTAAAACTTAAATGTTAAGATCAAAGAATATTAATAAATGGTTTATAGAAGGAATGCAGATAAAAGCTTAACTAAAAGACTCCAAAAATCACACATCACATAATTAATTCTATGATAGAAAAAATAACGTCCTTTTTGATTTTCCAGCTTTGTCAGTACCTGACTGGCTTTAAATGAGTCTTTTGATACATTTGCAATACATTTGCAATTTGTGACCAACCCTATGCCTTGATAATTTAAGGTCCTTGTCACCATAAATATAAAAATGAGCTGCTCTTGAAAATTGCATTTCTGAGGTTCATTGCATTAGAAGTTGCCCAATCAAGAATTGATCTATCTTCTAAGGTTGCATGGCTTTGCCTCACTTGTCTTTGTGTGTCCATGACACTATAAAAACTTTCAACTATGGCTTCAGAGCCACCAGTTGCCAGTGCAATGTCAAAAGATGTCATAGCCACCTTTCCAGCAAGCTCAATAAGATTCTCTTCTATATACAGCAACTGAACAACTCTGCTTTTATCAACACTAGCTTTAAAACCTGACCATTGCTATAAGCTAATTCATACTTGTTGTGTAGGTTCAACTTTGTTGCATCTTGCTGCATCAATTTAAATTTAATCAGGAAAGCTTCTGAATCATTGCTGACTTTCTTCATGGCATCAGAACTTTCTTCATCGATTGAATGGAAACAAGAGAGGCATTGGTGTTTGAAATCTTTTTCTCAAATCAGTGCCCTCGATGTGTTTTTCCAATCTTTTAGGACTGAATGATGTAGCCTTTCATCAAAGAGTTCATCATCTAGAGCTTTTATGTTGTCTAGGTTACAAACCTGAAATCCTGAAATCATCAATCAAGATTTTCAGCTTGGCAGCATACTGTTCAGCAAGTGATGTTTCCACTTCTTCTGCTGTTTTGACAAGCACCACATTGTTCTCAAGGGCAAGAAAAGCTCTGGCCACAAGCTCTTCTTTCTTGCCACCAATTTTTAAGCCTTGCAAACGTAGAAAACTCTTAAGTTCTTCCACTTTCAAGCCAGATAAGAAGCTGATATCCATGTTCATCACAATGCATGTAATGCCAACCAACCGTGCAGGCAGCCAGCAAAAGATAAACCAACCTTATCTAGCAAATAGTCTAATATAATTGCGAGCTTGTGGTTTGCTTAGTCCTCAAGAGCTAAATACTTGCAAGAGCTTTTAAGAATGCTGTTCTTTAGATTACAGACCACGCCAGACAATGAATTACTTTAAAACTTTAGATAACTTTGAAGAACTTCTGACGAAAAGATGACATACACAAACTTAGCAACGGAGAGAAAGTTCAGGGGAAAACTCTTTCACCCAAAAACTAGTCCCAGACCCTCGCACGCAATTGGCGTATCACTGTATTATTTGAACCATTATATCAAATCATTTTATCTTATGCAAAACTTGAAAACCTGAAAGATGTCTGGCTAAAGCACCATCCGAAAAGGATTCTGTACGTGTTTTGTGTGAGCGTTTACCAGACAGATCACAAGAGTAAATTAAGTAATATGGCCTACCCAGTTGTGGACCAAATCCACTTTCCCTTCGGATATCATGTTTAAATACTTTATATATTAGCATATATTGATACTTTAAGACATAATAAAATGCAGAGTTCATAATATTCATTCTTAATATTCATAATATTCATAATAAAATGCAGAGTTCATAATATTCAGCTGATCATCAACATGAAGGAGGGTAAAACCATAGCGTTATTGTTAGGAACTACCAAACGGATAAGCATGCAGACAGAACCCTCTCAGGTGTACAAAAGCCAAATACAATAAGAAACACATTTATGATGCAGTTCCCTTGACTTAAATACCCACTCTGAAAGATCGAAGGCCTCCTAAGAAAATATCTTCATAAGTAATGAATGCAAACAAGATTCCAGAAAGCAAGAAATAACAGCTGGAAAAGAATCTGTCAGAAAGCAAGAAATAACAGCTGAAATTGTTCCATGGTCGATGCCCTAAAATTGTTTATGATGGTGAAAAAAAACGAAGGCCTCCCATCAGATAAAAACAAGACATCTTGCGACATATTTAAAGATCACTTTACAATACAAAATCATGGAATGGAGATGAGAAATGCCAATAACAGCTTGAAAATGCCAAAAATCAGGACTGAATATGCTCGCAAATCTTTTTATTATTCCGGAGCAAAGATTTACAATGAACTGCCACTTTTAACTCGAATCATCGAGGCTAATTTGGATTGATTTGCAGAGAAGGTAAAGAAATGGTGCTTTGTTTCAAATGTGGTAGAAAATCGGGAAAACGCGGTAAAAAGACAGATAAGGAAGAAGACAAAGGGCCTAACCAGAAGGAGGACGAAGAAAAATCCGGCCTGAGTAAGTAGAGATGATTTGACGGAAAAGAAGCTAGCAAATGATCGAGTTTGTAACCTACATTTTGTGTCTGGCAGGGCTGCCAAGAACTGGGACAGTACCAACTCTAAGGCTTGGACACTCAAAGAAACAAAAGGACCATTCTCATGTTGAAGAAAGAGCTAGAAGGGTTGCAAGCAGACGTAAACGTGCAAATGATAGTTGCAAACATGAAATTGAAGAGAAGCGAATGAGGGAAGATGACAGCATGCCCATTGAAATCCAAGATGGTCCGATTCCAAAAACGGGAGACATAGCATCGAATGATCCTGGACAATGCTTTCAACCTGCTGAAGAAATTCGATTTTGTGATGCTGAAGCAAATACTGATGAGCTCAACTATTTGTTCCAAGGCCTAGCCATAAAAACAGAACCATTCACACAAGAGTGCTTCATTGATGATGATGCCAAAGTGAGGTTCTACACGGGACTGCCCTCATATGATATCCTGCAGACAACTTTTGATTTTGTAAAGCCTGATGTTGATGGAAAATCAACTACATTGCAGAGCTTCCAGCCGCTCATACTAGTTTTGATGAAATTGAGGTTAAATGTACCCCATCAGGATCTTGCCTACAGATTTTGTATATCTGCACCAACAGTTTCAAGAATATTCAAGAAATGGATAAACATTCTTGATAGGAAATTAAGTCCAATTATTTCATGGCCTGAGAGGGTTTATGGCGCACTATGCCCAAATGCTTTCAGTATTCTTTTGATAAGAGGGTAACAGTGATCATTGACTGTTTTGAAGTGTTTATTGAAAGACCATCAAATCTGTTGGCAAGAGCACAGACATATTCCAATTAAATTGAAAAAGGAAAGACCACTTAACTGGCTGCTGCGTGTAGAAATCTTTCTTGCGGCGAAGAGATAAATATAAAAACCAAGCAGGAACACATGACGCAGAAAACAAAGATAGATTATGGTTTGCAATTAAAATATTTAAAAAATATTTTAATTGCAAACCATAGTCTATCTTTTGTTTTCTGCGTCGCGGTGTTCCTGCTTGGTTTTTATATTCCAATTATAAAAGCCATAATACAATTAAAGTGCTGATTGGTATTACTCCACAGGGTACTATCAGTTTTGTATCTGAAGCATGGGTGGGCGTACTTCAGACAAGTTTCTGATGGATAATTGTGGAATTCTGAGGCTACTTAAACCAGGAGACTTGGTGATGGCAGATAGGGGCTTCACGATACAAGAAAGTTTGATCTTCTATCAAGCAAAATTGGCTATCCCAGCATTTACACGTGGTAAAGATCAACTTGACCCCATTGATGTTGAGAAAACTAGGGGTATTGCAAACGTAAGGATACATGTGGAACGAGTGATAGGACTGTTGCGCAGAAAGTACAAAATCCTGCAGAGTACACTACCAATTGACTATCTTATTTGTTCAAGTGGAAATCAAAGCCCTCTTATTGATAAACTATTGCGAGTGACAGCTTCTTTAACTAATCTTTGTCCTTCCATTGTTCCATTTGAGTAAACAAAAACAGCCAAACATATTTTATTTTATTTTTTAAGAATCTTGAGAATGGGAAATAAAGAGTACTTTTGAAAATTTGTATGCAAACTTACTGTAGTTTCAAACATCTGATGTTGAAGTTTGGGGAAAACTTGGAAAGCAACTATTAGATGAGGGGTCTACAGTATAATGTGTCTGCCATAAATTGCAGTCTAATATGTCTATGGACAGATCATAATATTTTTTGACCCTTTCCCTCATTTATAAAGAATTTTTCGATATGAAGTGAGAATCATCAAATTTTTTTCATATTTGTACAAAAATATGGGAAGGAAAGTTAAAATGTTTCATCTCAATGTTCTTCAAAGTATAAGATGTGCTCAAACCTTTAACAAAAACAAGTTTTTTGAATAAAAAAGCGGTCTTCACATTGTTGGGAACAATTCCATCTTTCCAACTTTCAAACATTTAAACAAATGTTTTCTCAACTGAGCCACATCAAATTCAACTGTTTCTGGTGGTATATAGTTTACTAGACAGGTTGCAAAGGCTGTTGCAAAGACACCACAGTCATACCCATTTTCTTGTTGCTGGACTGAAACAACATTAATTCCTTTATAGATATCTGCTCCAATAAGGCTCTTTATTTGTTCCTCGATTTCATCTGATACAACATGGTTATACAGGCTGTCATACAAGCTAACCATCCCTGGTAAACATCCAATTGAGCTTGTGCATACCCAGTGACTGTTTCCAGTGTGAAGTATCTGGACAAACTCCCCTCCAACTATGTCAAAGTTTCTAGATGGTCCTAAGGTTGGCCTTTGAAAGCCCTCAATAGCTGGATTACTGTTTCTTAGGTAAACATGTACCTGGTGAATTATATCACAGTCAAGCCAACCTTTTGGAGACATAACCAATTCAAAATGTATTTCACTTAATGTTTCTAATTGTGCAAAACGCTCTGCTTGTCCAGTTGTTTCTTTGGTTATGATAATGTCTCTTGACTCATCCATTTCCAGGTCTGAACTATCCCTGTTTAAGATAGAAATTTCCTTCACTCTAGACTGCTGCGGCAGTGTTACCTTTCCAACTTTTGACTCTGGCTGACTGTGTGGATTTGCTTTGCACTTGTCACATTGCCAGGTGGTCTTACTGTTGTTTGGTTTCCTTTTGTAGCCCAGACAACTAATGTGGAAGAATTTTCCATTTTCACAAAAGGGATTATGGCATTCAATTATTTTCTCATCAATTTTTGCCTTTTGTTGGCAAATGCAAACACTTTCCAGTGCTAGTGCTTTTGTTGTGGTAATGTCTTTTGTTTTGGGCTGCGTTTTCTTTTGAACTCAGGTAGCCTTTGACAGTGGGGACAATACCAATTATTGGAAACTTGTGTCACTTTAAGACACACAGGATGATACAATGAAATTGGACAGTCTGTATTCTGACATTTCACTGTAGGCTCCCCTGTTTCTTCAGCACAAAAACATACTTTCATTTCACCAATCTTTTGTGGTTTTGACAAGTAACACTTGCGTGTGTACCATCTACCAAGAATTTCTGGGAGTACGCAATATTGCCAAAATTGAGACAGCTTTGGCAAAACTCTGTCCCAGTGTTCTTGGTCAGGGGTTATCCTTTCTTGAAGGAAAGCAGACTGTGATGCTGCAAAACCAAAGACAACAAAATAAAAAAATCGAAGCTCTGTGGTGAACATCTGCTGTTGTACTTGGTAATAATATTGCTGGTTTCTTTTCAGAATCACTTTACCATCTAGATCTTTCGTTAAACAGCTGCTAGGTTTTCCCAAGTATCCATCCATATCAAGTCCGTCAATACAATAAGGACATTTAACTTCCCCACATCCAATTCCACAGCAGTCACATGAGGATAAAAAATCATGTGTTGCATGAATGAAAGGGCTGTGTTTGTTGATAAACATGCCACATTGGATTGCTTTGTAATTCACATGCTTCTTCTTCATATCAATCTCAAAAGCTTAATTGCTGATTCCTCGT